>CM035409.1:67732502-67757502 GCA_020310875.1 Ceratopteris richardii
AAAAAAAAACAAAGCATACAAGGCCTCCATGTCGCAAGTTAGTGTGAGAGAGAGAGAGAGAGAGACGAAGATGTACCTACTATTTGTTCCCGTACATAATTATCTCATTATGGGCACATATGACTTTGGCATAGAGGAGAGGAAATGGATTTGTGTGCCATGGATTTTGATGAAACCGAAGTTGTCGCGTCCAAATTGAAAGTAATTAAGAATTCACTTTAGAAGAAAGAATATTTTTGGTGAGTATTAGCAAGGTGTGTAATTTAAAAGAAAGAAAATTTTGGCATGATTCATAGTTAAGGAGACTTTGGACCAACAACAACAAACAATAATGTTGACATGGAAATAAGATTTAGATTGTATCGGAAAAATACTACCTTGGTTCAACACGCATTCTAGCCATGGTTGCATTTTACGGTTCTCTTATCGATCCCATTCCTATGCCTTACTCATGCTCTATTCATGACTATTTTGTTGTATCCCTGTATGAGGTGTTACACATCACACAATTGTCGAATCTATTCCACTCCTCTCTCCCCTCCCCTTCTAGGGCAGGAATGGTGTCTCAAGAAGCTCTGTTTCATGGGTTTCTCCATTCATTTGAGGCTTGGACTAGCCAAATGCAACTTCTGCAGCCTTGAAGAGTGATGAACACCCTAAGTCTTTTAGTGAGGTCGAATAAGTCATAATTCCTCTCTTCCCTAACGTCATGAAAAAAAAGAGGCTCTTATAGGTAACTATGAACCATCTCTTTTCCTTGTTGGTGATGTTGAAATCATGGACAAGGGAGCAACCTTGGTGATAGATAATACACACTAGTATTGAGGGTGGAATCAATTAACGAATAAAGTCTCCATAGGTCTGTGTCATGGCCCAAAGCATGTGCAAGAAAACCTTAGGAATTGGATGAGAAAGAACTAGGTGAGGAGAGGGTTATTTGTTCACCATACCTAGTATCTACTTAATAACTTTTTTATTTTCTTCTTTGAAGGCTCTGATTGTCATCTGAAATGGATTACTAATGGCAATGGTTGATACGGTCAACACCTATTTCCTTCTTCAGATGGTCTAGGGTTTTAACCCCAAAGGGGGATCAACTCAAAGTGGAATCCCCAAATAATCATGAAAATAGACCTTGCAAAAGTCCTTAAGCATATTCTTTATGTCAAGGACTCTTATGGTAGACTCATCCATGAGCAAAAAGTGCTCTATAAGAATGTTCCGTATGCCTGTTTCAAATGCTACAAACGAGGGCAAATGGCAAAAGAATGCCCCATGCTAATTAATCAAGACCCCAATGGGAATATCAATGACCAAATGCTCCTTGATGAGGGTTTTGCTACTCCCGATGGTCTTCATATTAAAAAACCGGCCCTTTATAACAAAAAATCCCTAAAATCACCAACCTTTGAGGTTTTGTGGGCCAATATAACTCCAAAATCTCTAAAGAATTTAGGGATTGCTAATGATTTTAGCAAAGGAAGTGAGGGGTGCATCCTCCTGGGCGATAGGAGAATGAAGCACTATCTTCGAGTAGCTTATAAGTTTACTAATCTTGACTATAAGTTGATTCCGGCCATTTCTAGGTCCTCACATGAAGATAAAATTTTAGCTCAAGAACTAGAGGAAGTAGACAAATAGTGTTTGGAGGCCAATAGGTTGATGACTCTAAGGATGTCCCTATGACCCAATTGGACGATGGGGAGGACGTGTACCACCTATTCAATCTAAGCCCAAAAGAAAGGTGGATAAGGTTGATGACCCTCTTAGATCCTCAAGCCCACGAGTCAAACTCTTATAATGTTAGTCTTAAAGGTTTGTCTCTTAACACCAAAGGCTTAATGAACCAATCAAGGTCTAGGTCATTGCTAATTGGCTTTTTGGTATCTTGTATACCCTTGAATTTTCTTGCCTATGAAAGCTTAGAGCTGGTGCTTATATTTTAGAGTGCAACGTCAAAAGATCCTTAAATAGATACAAGTGATTCTACATGCACCACTCCAATGGGAGGGGAGATGCTACCCTTGGTATGGATAATACCATTGTTTCCCTCATTGATGAGCCCCTTGTTAGCCCCTCCACCCAATGAGTTGGGGTTAAACTAAAGAACCGTCTCAGCTTCACCTTGTTTAGCATATGTGTCTGAAACTCCATTATGGAGAGAATCAAATGCTAGGAGGAATGAACCCTTTTTGAAGGGGCCCTCCTTCTTGTTGGAGATTTTGATATGAACTCTTCCTTTGAGATAGATTCAACAACATGGGGACTACTAGTGGAGGTGTTGAGAGAAGTGCTTTGTTAATCTACTTGTTGTCAATCTAAATTGTTAACAGATCTGTACGTGGGTTCTTGGGATTGTCAAGGGCCTGTAATAGAGAGGTCCTTTATGTATTTTCCCCAATCACTTCATTATCTTCTGACAATTACAATAGATTTGACTACCATTTTCAAGCGCATAACAACTTCTAACGATTACCGTAACCACATGCTTAGAAACTTCTACTGTTCACTTCGCATTACTGTTATACTCATACTTCACCAATAACGTAATTAGATGTTAACGTAGTACCTTAGTTACTTCAATAATGAACCTTAACAATACAGGCGACACCACAATTTGATAAACTCGTGACAGAATCAAACTTCAGTCGATCGCCCAGACAGAACAATCTGGCGATGCGTCTGTCATTCTCTTCCACTCACTGCTCTGTTAATAAAAAAAGTGTTACAACATTTTGTGCGACACCCTTTCAGTGCGCGTCTTTTCCTAATTACAATGAATCTATTAGATAATATTCCGGCAGCCTGACACTGGCACACACGGTGGACATGAACCTAGCGGGGAAAATTACAAGATTAAGAATCATCAATGATTCCTTGTATGCACATGGTTCTAGCTAATTTAAAGATGTGGGAGATTTTCTGTTTTAAGGATTCTAACATCTCTTGCAAAATCTGTGGTTCAACAAGGTGTGCATCGGTTCATACAAAGCTTGAAGCTATAACTTGGGATAACAAAACTTCAGCTTGATGCTGCAAAAATGCTTCTTGGAGGTAGAAGTCGTTTGCCAGCGTAGCATCTCGGTGTAATTTCACTTCTTCAATCTCTACATCGATACGCAATAGGCACTCTTGTTGGATACCAAGTTGCTTCTCCTAACGTTCTAACTCCTGGGACTGAAACTGCATGGTTCTGAAGAAGTCTTGCCTTTCCTTCTGGATAGCTTCAACGTCTTTCTTAAGTTTGAGGGTCCGACCTATTTCCTCTTCCAGTGACCTGCTTTTCTGGAAGAGTTCTTCAGTGACTTTCTTCAGCTCCGCTTCTGCTTGTAAGGCTTTCTCAACCAGCCCTTGACAATTCTGCTCGACCGTCATGAATTGACTTTGCATCATATCTAGAAGGTTACCCAAAGCCTGCAGAGCGTCCTCCTTATCAGTCACTATTTGTTGAAGTTGACTGATCTCATCATTGCGAGTTGCGATGATGGCATCCTTCTCTGTCAATTGGCCCTGTAAGGTTTGGATCTGCTCTTTCAATAGGCTTGCATCTGCTTTTGCGGTTAAGACTTCTTCCTGGAGGGGTGCGATATCAGCTTCGAGTAAATCAACCTTTGACTGTTACTCCGTACGCAGGGACTGATGGGCATCTTGTAAGTGGTGAGGGAGATGCTTGGAGAGGTGGATAAGGTAATTCCCAATTTGGGCTAATTGAGCAAAGGATTCAGGGATGATGGAGGTAGATATGGGCCTAAAGGGATTAGCCAAAACGGTTGTGAAAGAAGAAGGGGGCGAGTAATTGGGAGAGGAAGTGATGGGTTGGGAATGACAAAGGGCTACCGAATGATGAGGCCAAGGAGGAGGGCTAGGCAGTAAAGGCACTTTGGATGGAGAAAGAGGATGAGGTGTATCTTTGGGTGAAGAGGGTGGGATAATCGGTGTTACCGTAACAGGCTACACATCCGATTGCACCAATGTTGGAGTTAGACGTCTGCGGAAGCACGCGAACAACACAAGGAAGAAGAAGAAGCTTGGAGCACAACACACAAGACTGAATGTATTACTAGAGAATGTACAAACATAAGTAGCCCATTAGGGCAATAGGCGTATATACAAGCCGGGGGAAAAAAACCTCCTAAAGAGGGAAAAAAGTGCCCCGGCAGTCCTAGAGTGTTCACACACATCACTACCTAAATATATCAACAAATCCCCCCTGGGAGTGATGCGGTGAACAAGGAGCTGGCACTCATGTATAAGGAAGTGCCAAGCTATGTGGAAATCACTCCACAAAAGGAAGTAAGCCCAAAGCTTTGCGGAAAGCTTCAAACTTCTCCCTAGGCAGATCCTTCGTGAAAAGGTATGCAATGTTCTCCTGCGTGGGCACATATGCCAAGCTGATCTCCCCAGCAGAGAACCTCTCCCTGACATAGTGATAATGCACCTCAATGTGCTTAGTGCGAGCATGGAACACAGGGTTCCTCGCAACTGCCAATGCGCTCTGACTGTCAGTGAAGATGGTGGTGGCAGAAGACTGGCCAACACCCAAATCAGCCATAAGGCATCTGAGCCACACACACTCAACAGTCGCTGTGAAAGCTGCCCTGTACTCAGCCTCACAACTGGAAGTGGCCACAGTAGGCTGCTTCTTGCTCAACCAAGATATACATGAGCTACCAAGCATGAAGCAAAAACCACTGGTGGACACACGAGTGTCATAGCAACCAGCCCAATCTGAGTCAGAAAAAGCATGCAAATCTGGTGGTAGTGATCCCCCCTTGGGATAAAACAACCCAAGTAGCCGAGTACCACTCAAGTAGCGAAAGATGCGCTTAACCGCTTTCTAATGCGTGACTCCTGGGCAATGCATAAACCTGCTCATCTGTGAGACAGCAAACTGAATATCTGGCCGAGTAATGCATAAGTAAATCAAGCATCCAACAGCCTGCTGATAGAGAACAGCATCAAATGCATCTCCAGCATCATGAAGACTCAATCGTAAACCTGTCTCCATAGGAGTGGCAATAGGCTTACAGTCTTCAAGGCCAAAACGCTGCAATAATGTGTCAATATATTTCGTTTGACACAAAGCCATTCCACCATCAACGTGCATAAACTGAATGCCCAAATAGTGATGCAAATGCCCCAAATCAGACATCTCAAATGAGGCATGCAAATCAGCCTTGAAATCAGCAATATGCTTCTCAAGAGGACCAGTGAGCAGCATGTCGTCTACATAGACAACAATGATCAAAAGCACATCATTAGCACGCTTAACATATAAGGTGCTTTCAGTTGGACTGTTCTCAAAACCATGTGCAATCAGATAGGCATGTATTTTCTCATTCCAAGCACGTGGTGCTTGCTTTAAACCATATAACGCCTTCTTTAACCTGCACACCTGGTTTTCATGCCCTTTCTGCACAAAGCCACGGGGCTGAAAAACATACACTTCTTCATGCAAGTCACCATTCAGAAATGCAGTTTTAATGTCCAACTGATGTACATTCCAACCATGATGGGCTGCAAGTGCACAAATGCTCCGAACAGTAGTCATACGACATGTAGGTGCAAAGGTCTCATCAAAATCAATGCCTCTTTCTTGTGCATAACCCTTTGCAACAAGCCTAGCCTTATACCTGTCAACTGTACCATCAGGTTTACGCTTCAGCTTGTATACCCACTTAGTGCCAATGGCCTTCTTGCCAGGAGGCAAGTCACATAAAGACCATGTACCATTCTTCATTATAGCATCATATTCAGATTGCATAGCAGCCATCCAATTTTCTGAATTTTGTGCTTTATCAAAAGAAACAGGCTCATTCTCATCACAGAGACTAGATGCAGCCATAGCATAGCAATCTCATGCAAAGGAGGTTATGAGAACCTGAACGAGTACGATATGACAAAGGTGCATCTAATTTGCTGTCACGCAAAGTCTGCACCAGCCATTTTGGCATAGTTTTTGCCTGTTCAATATCAGCTCTCTCATCAACAAGTGCATCATGTAAATCTGCATCAGAAATGGAATGATCTGCATTATTATATGAAACCTGCAAAGGCTGAGAAGTTGCCTCATTAGGACCAGCGCTAGCCTGTCCACCTGTAAAAAGAGGCATCAAAGTATCATACATGTCTTTGGAGCTAACAGATGTCTCCTTAGTACATGAAAGCAATGGCTGAATAGCATCTTCCACAAAGACAACATCACGGCTAACCAGAATGCGTTTAGTCTGTGGATGATACAGACGATAGCCTTTACTTTCAGAACTGTACCCAACAAAAATACATTTTACTGCCTTATCATCCAATTTTCTACGATGTTGTTCAGGCACTAATGCATATGCCAAACAACCAAAAACACGCAGATGAGCAACAGATGGCTTGCGGTCATGCCAAGCCTCATATGGAGTGATAGACTGCAATGCTTTAGTGGGACACCTATTCAGTACATATGCTGCACACATGACAGCCTCAAGCCAGAAACTATGTGGTAAAGCCTGACTCTTGACCATGCACCTCGCCATCTCCATGAGTGACCTGTTCTTTCGTTCAGCAACTCCATTCTGTTGAGGTGTATACGGCACTGTACACTGGTGTTTTATCCCACGTTCAGCCAGAAATGCATTAAAATCTGAAGACATATATTCCCCCCCTCGATCAGAACGGAGGGTGCCCATTTTACATGCTGACAGATTTTCAGCTAAAACCAAAAACTGTCTGAAGCACATGAACACTTCGGACTTTGCTTTGAGTGGATATACCCATGCATGCCTGGAAAAATCATCAATGAAACTCACGAAGTAAAGGTAATTTCCAAAAGAGGGTGTCTGCATAGGACCACAGACATCACTATGTACAAGCTGCAATTTCTGCATAGCCCGAACTGAACCATCTTTTGGAAAGGAAGAACGCTGCATTTTGCCCAAAATACAGCCTTCACAAACATGTTTTCCAGGTGCCTCAAGTTTGGGCAAAGAGGACACCATTTCAGATTTCTGCAGGCGTAACAAACTAGCAAAATTCAGATGACCAAAGCATGCATGCCAAAGCTTTGCATCTGACATAGCCTGAGAATCATGAACTGCACATGCCGAATCATTCACAGATTTTTCATAGTCTATGAGCTTATACAGCCCACGACATAAAATGCCAGAAGCAATAATCACATCGCCATTTGAGAGATCATGGACTGTACACCTGTCATCAACGAATTTCACAACCAAGCCAATCTTGGCTAATGCAGAAACTGATAACAGGTTCTTTTTGATCCCTGGCACAAATAAAGCATCTGACAAAGTGAAAGAACTACCATCAGCAGTAGTCAGAATGATCTTACCAACTCCCATAACAGGATAAGAGGAGTTATTGGCGCATGTGACAGTATTCCCTGTAGGGGCAGGCTCGAGTGAAGAGAAGAAACTGCGCTGTGAGGTAATATGTTTGGTTGCCCCACTGTCAAAGTACCAAACATCTGAGTCTACTGCAGACATGCACTGATCATGAGAAGATGGGTCAAAACTGCAGACAGTAGTAAACGCCCATTCTTCTTCCTGCACAAGATTTGCAGACTCTATTTTTGGTGTAGAGGCCTCTGCAACAACCATTCCAGCCTCTTTCTTCTTTGCCTCTTTAGCAGCCAGTTTTGGACAGTTCTTTATAATATGATCATTTCCTTTACAGTACTTGCAGAACAATTTCTGCTTTTCTGATTTCTTCTCATCTTTATCCTGGTTCTTCGATTGTGCAGCATTTGCAGATTTCTGCTTACTAGTAGAAGAGCTCCATTTTCCTTTGCCCTTCTGACTAGCCAGGAAAGCTTGATCTGCAACACGCATAATGGACCTGTTCTGCCTAGACTGATCTTCCTGCAACAGAACAGAGACTAATTCCTCAAATGACAAGGCATTCGGATTGCCTTTCATCATCAATCGAAGAGTAGAGGCAAAACTTTGATATGAATCAGGAAGGCCATTCAGAACGGTCTGCACAAGTGAGCTATCTGGTATAACCTCATCAGCAGAAATCAATTGTTCCTTCAGGTCTTTGATCTTTGTAAGAAAACTGTCCATCGAATCACCTTCATTCATGTGCTCACTCTCCAACTGTTTTCGGAGGTAAGCAACACGAGCCTCATTCCTAGCCTGGTACAAAGTGGTAAGTGTATCCCAAGCATCCTTTGCTGTTCTGCAAGAGCGAATGTGAGGAATAATGGCACGTTTGACAGACAAAGCTATCAATGCATGTGCCTGGGCATCTCTGCCATCCCAACGAATCTGCTCTGCAGTAGGTGCAACAGAAACAGCAGCACAAATAGGAATCTGCGGAATTTCGTCTTCGACACCATCTTCATCAGCTCCAACACCTGTATTTGCAGTACCTGTCGTTACAGGTGTAACAGGACGTCTTTCAACACCCTGCACAATGTTCCACAATCCTTTTGCAACCAGTACATGTTGCATCATATAAGCCCATAATAGGTAGTTGGTACCATCCAACTTATCCTCAACAGCCAACATACGGAATACATCACTGCTTTCAGCCATGGCCGGTGACTAAAATACCTTGATGCAGAAAATTGACTGTATCTCAAAAAGTTGAACAGAACTGCCGAGACGAGTTCTGCTAGACCTGTAGCAGACTTCGAGACGCTTAAACTGGCGAACAGAAACTGGTATATACCTTTGGCACAAAAGGACGAAATAGCCTGCACAAGCACTGCGATAGTGCGTTCGGAGGCCGAAACGAGCTCAGATCGCGATTTCGGCACCACAAATCGAAGCTGTTTTGATCTCGGAAACACCCTGAGTATGCTCACAAAATTTTGTGCGAATCTGAGACTGCAAACGGAGGAGTGTCGACGGCGCCCTAGAAGAAGCAACGACCTGCTCTGATACCAATTGTTGGAGTTAGACGTCTGCGGAAGCACGCGAACAGCACAAGGAAGAAGAAGAAGCTTGGAGCACAACACACAAGACTGAATGTATTACTAGAGAATGTACAAAGATAAGTAGCCCACTAGGGCAATAGGCGTATATACAAGCCGGGGGAAAAAAACCTCCTAAAGAGGGAAAAAAGTGCCCCGGCAGTCCTAGAGTGTTCACACACATCACTACCTAAATATATCAACAACCAACACTTCCTCAGTTTGTGCTTGCTCCGCGAGTTGCACAACCTCCATGACGGTGTCAGGCGCTTGGTCATGAGAGTGGGTCTGTGGCTAAACAATTGTATTGCCACGATGATTGTCTTCCATTACAGTGTCTAGAATGGCTTGATCCTTAGGAGATGATGGAGCAGAGAGGATAGGTGCCAAAGAGGCAGTGTTAGCCCAAGAAATGGTTGGTTTTTCTGCACTAACGTGTTGCTGTTTGGCAGAAGAATATATTTGATTTCAGGTACTTAAAGGGTGATTAGGTGATTGATGGGAAATATCTGGAATGCATTGTTGCCGTCGAGAGATGGATTTGCTCTTCCACGTTATGAAGAAGGCCTTTTCGCAGCACATAAAGGGGCCGCCTCTGTCGGAAAAAGGGAAGAACCGTATCTGAAAAGTAATGGGCCTAATCCAGTGAGGCCATTTCATTGTCAGAGGCCTGATTTGAGAAGGAATGTGTCAATTGGGGAAAGTCATTGCTCAGGTTTTGGGGTAAGATACAAAAAACTGCAGACGAGCAGTGGAATTTGAAGTCCTTGTTTGGGAAAAAGAAGTAATGTGCCTCTAACCATACCTCTCGCTAAATCTGAGGAATGGCGTCAAAAAAGCATATTTTTTAGTGTCCATTTTTGGCATGTACGAGGAAGATCGAAGGGGGCTCTCTCCCTCTCTCTCTATCTTATCGCTTCACAACACCTTCTGAATGGAGGGTGCAAAAAGTTTTTTTGATGGGCAGCGTAGAAGGGTGCAGCTCTGCATGGGTCTACTTCAGCCATATAAGACGAGATAACGGGGGACCTCGGGGGGGTAGCTCGAATGGATTTGCTCAACTTCTTGGTTGCTGAGTCTGTACAGTGGTAAGCTTGCTTACCTCGGAGGATCCTGGAGCAAGACAGTTGGATGTGCTGGAGAAATTCCTTTACAGGGGGACGAGTTCACTTCGCTTTAAGGGAGTGCAAGAACAAAAAGGATGCTGGTATCTGCGATTTTCGGAGGGGAACGCGGCGTTGTGAATAGAAGGTGTGGGGAGAAATGCTTCTAGGCACGAAAAGAGATGGAGATGATGGTTATGGTATGCTGTTTTAAATTTAATAATGGTCTTCTGCACAATCGTCCACCCGTTCTCCAAATCGAGTGTTCCATAGTTTACTCGATAGTAGCTTTTCGTTATTGGATCCACCTTGCTCTCTGAGCGAGTAAAAGAGCATATTTAGGGCGCTTCTGAGTTGTAATGATGGCTATGGTAGGCTGTTCTGATAATGTCGTTGTCATGGATTCACGTAATGGTTGTCTGCACAAACGTGTACTTGTTCTCTATAGATCGTTCTTTTCTTCGGTTCCATGTTTTATCTTTTTTGTATGAGGGCATTATGTTGAACTTGTCCTCTAAACAGCAGTACTTGAATCATGTCCTAGTCCTGTGACTAGGTGGCTTTAAATCATAGATATGGAATGGTCTTGTGATTTTCTTTGAGTCAACTTATATGATAGATACATAAAGTGCTGATCTATTTTGTGTCACGTAGTATGGTAGGGGTTGTGAAGAAAAAAGAAAGAGGTGGTTCTTCTGCTATCGGCTGCTGAAGCGGAGCAGAAGGAGCAGAGTGGGAGGGTTCTTCTTGTCCCTTGTTGGGGCCAGTAGTAACTGAGAGGAAGAAGCGAGCTTTGGAAGGTTTTTCAGCCCCTCCATCTTCTTTGGCATTGGTGGCTGAAAGGATTGGGGATCACAATAGAAGAGGGGGCTGTCGAAGGGGGCAAATACTGCAGATCAAGAGGAGGAGGTCACTCCATAGCCACGAGTTTAACTTTTGGCCCAGATTCTCTTCGTTGTGACAGAGGTTTCCTAGTAATGCGGGCAGAACGGAATATACACAAACATGTTGAGCTTGTGGTTCAAGTCCTCTATGTAATGATGAGTTGTATGCCTATATACGAGATGAAGCAAATGCCTTAACAGGGGGAAAGGCTTCCATTTTTTTGCTAAGGTTTTTGCATCGATGCAGGCCATGAAGGTAGGTGGAGGGCTATGTTGATTTTCTCTACAGGTGTGCAGAAGTGGGTTTCCATCCATGCATCAATTCGAAGAGGAGCGTCAATTCGAAAAGGAACGAGCATGGAAATACGTTTCACATGGGTGCATGAGTTAGACTTGTGAAAGTACTCAGATTATTGGAACGCTTTGAGTCACAAAAGACTTTTAGTTGTGTGGATGGCATGTTTTATGAGACAATTTGGGGAAAGCAGTTGAGCGGGCAGATTTTCATCGCTGTTAAGTTCACAGGCAAGAATACATTCGATTTATGAGTTCGATTGTGGACCATTGTCGAATCAGGTTCCTCATATGCTATTGTTGTTTATCGGAAAGCGGCATTCTTCTGTAAATGGCTGCCAAGCCGCTCAGTACATTTATCACTTGTTATCATGCGGTCTGATTTTGTAAACTTGGTCCTGCCTGTAATAGTACTTTTGTCCATGATCTCCGAGACTACATAAGTGAACCTGACGTGAAATGAGGGGGTTGAGTGAAGGAAGGGAGGTTACAGGAAGTGACCACTGGAGGTGGATCTCCAATCGCGCACGTTTTCTCGCCTCCCCCATCAAAACTTTGGAGTGAACTTGTGGACTTAAGGGAAACCAAAATTGACTTAGTATCAAGAGAGTTGAGTAAAATATCATTGTGTATAGGCATTTTCCCTTGGGCTAAGAGCTCCATATCATTTGGTGCGTTTGCCGGGAAGAATCCATTTGCAAGGTAATTGCGGGCTCTAAGTAATCCAATCGGACCGATTCCGAGGGATTTAAGCCAAATAACGTCTCATATAATCATCTTTTTCGTGGGCTTTAGAGCCTCACCATTTTGGTGCGTTTGCCGGGAAGAATCCATTTGCAAGGTAATTGCGGGCTCTAAGTAATCCAATCGGACCGATTCCGAGGGATTTAAACCAAATAACGTCTCATATAATCATCTTTTTCGTGGGCTTTAGAGCCTCATCATTTTGGTGCGTTTGCCGGGAATTGGCTTAGCACATCTCATCGAGAGTGCTACGAGTTCGCTTGGTGCCCCAATCGTGTGGCACAGCCAAGTCGATCCCAAATTTGCTCTGACCTTCATTAGAGAAATGGCCCAACAAAGACAAGCCTCTAGTTTTGAGAAAGCGAATATAAGGCAAGGGAATTTTAAACAACATAGATGGATATGTTCTCGTCCGACCATGAGACACCATGTGAACGGAGGTTGGCAATTTGGCCCGATATCAAATTATGTGAGATGCTGGTGTTGCGAGAAGATTGGGCATATAGCCAAATATTGCCCTCGTGTATGCTCCCCGTTGGATTTTGTCCCCACATGTGCGGACTGTGGGAAAAAGAGACTATGCGAGCACGGGTGTGGCTCAAAAGAGGTGACTGACCTAAAGGTCGCAACGAATGAACCAGATAGGTGCTTATCCTCTTTGTATGTGGAAGTTGACAAAGGTGGAGTTACTTCATCGACAAAAACTGCGAGAGCAAGTGGAAGCAAGGACACTCGATCTCATGATCGAGACTTGATAGAACTTGTGAAGAGCTTGGAATGTCAAGTCAATTGGTTGCATGTGGAGCAAGATAACGAGAGGATCAAAATAGCGAAATTAGAGGAAAATCAAGAGAAAATGGCCGAGGTCCTAGGAACTTGGGAAAAGCAAGTACCAATGTTGAAAAATGAAAACAAGGAGCGGAAAAGAGTAAACAAAAGCTGGAGGCAAGATCTTGTGAAGCCCGAGAGTGAAAACGTGGTCTGGGACTTGAGATCCGGTTTGATGGTAGCTGAATGCTTTGGAGTTGCGATCGAAGAAGAGCTCTCAAGAGACGAGGATGACTTGATGAGGAGAGTCGAGCGAATGGAGCATGAAATCGAGAAGGTACAAAGCATAATCTGTCGATACAGTGATCAAGCGGGTAAGGCATGTGAGGAGTTCCACCTAGAGTTAGAAGGGATGAAAAGTGCCCAAGTAGAGAGTGATGAGAAAATGAGACGGGTAGAAAAAGAGAATTCAAAGCTGAGTAGCAAGCTCGGTAGGTGGATGAATCAGAAAGACGATGAGACCCGAGAACGAGCAGAAGATCCGAAAGTAGGTAGAATAGAGGAAGAGCTAAAAGTGATGTTGGACCAGTTAGAGGCGATAGGCGTGGAGTTAGAAAAGGCGAAGGAGTTGTCGAAAAAAGTGGATGATCTGGAAGTAGAAAATATGAGTAGAATCTGGGAGGAGAGGTTGATTCGAGAAGAGGTTGAAAAGTTGTCTGGCCAAGTCGAGAGGAGCGAGGAGGTTCCTTTGGAAATAGAAAGAAAGATGAGCCATTTAGAAGAGGAGAAGAAGAAAATGTGGGTTCGGTTCCATCAAGTGGATGATGAGATTTTTCGACTCCAAGGCAGTGATGAGCGAAAAGAAGAAGGGATAAGGGATTTAGCTTTGAAGCTCGAAGCATTAAGAGGTGTAGTAATGAATGGTGGCCTTCCAGACCGTATCGCCTGGCTAGAGGACAATATCAGCAAGCTGTCGAATCATGTGGAATCTCTGCGAGGCAGAGGATGGAGATGAAAAAAATGATATGATGGATGCCGGTTAGGACGGCTTGAGTTTGATTAGGGTTTGCTTTGCGGATTACGAGTCTGAGATGTGAGGACGGATGGACCAAGTGTGTTGTACATTTAGGAACTAAAGTGACACTTTTTGAGGTTTCAGGTCGACGAGGTGGTTAGTATGTGCGGGTTTTGCGAGGACGGGTTGACCATGGCATTAGTGGCTGGATTTTGGCTTGAGTAGTAGCAGAGAGGAGATAGGTCTCATCGGGATGTCCATGGGGGGTTATATATGTGTGTGTCGTGATTGGGATGGTTGGGAAAAAAGTCCTTTCTTTTGTCTCCTAATTCTCGAGATGCGGGAATGAAAAGAAAATGAAAAAAATATATATGTTTGTGTATGTGTGAGTGTGGCTACGCGCCTATGTGGGCCGATAGGTGGGTGGACCCACTTTGGCCGGGTGGTCAAAGCCACGAACCGACGTCGGTTTCGCATAGGGCTAGTTGTCTGTGTGTCGCACGCTGCGTTGGGTTGGTAGATGGGTGGAACAAACTCGATCGGGTGGTCGAGTCCACGAGTCGCATCCAGCTTCAGCGTAGGCCGGCAAGTGTGAGTAAATGTGAAAAAAAAATGATGAAAAAAGGAAGAGAAAAATGTGAAAAAAAAATGAATGAGACGAATTCCTCGCTCGAGGGGGGACATAAGAGAGGTGAGAGAGCATGATGCTCGGATGGGAATATATGTGTTTGTGTTGTGGGGATTTGGGTTATGTGTGGGCTCCCGATGAAACATGTCAAATTGAAGCTTAAGCTCGGCTAGGATTTTGGCTTCAAAGTGTTTATGGGAGATTTGGACTCGAGGGATCCAAGCATGCTAGTGACTTTGTTCGTCTGCGAGCTCTTGGGAGGTGCTCATTTTGGTTCTTAGGTTGTGCAACTACTTGCGATGTCCTGAAGCACGTTGATGATGAGCGGTCTTGTCGAGGTGACCCGACGTTAGACTTGAGTGGTCCTTGTCGTGTGTCCATCAATTTAGGAGTGGTGTGGTGGTGACCTAGCATCTGATCTAGTTGACAAGCAAGAAAAACAGAGAGATAGATAGGAAGGCAATTGGGAATAGGAAACCCTAGGTCAAAGAGGCATGAAAAATAGACGAGAGGACTTTATGAGAAACGGAAGAAGAATTGGGGAGGTGGCAGTATAAGCGGGTAGGGCAAAAAAAAAAAAAAAAAAAAAAAAAAGAATTTAAGGATGGTACTTGCTTACATATATAAGCTGTGTGTGGAAAGTGTGTTGAGTATGCATGTGGAATAGAGATGTGTGACGTGTTGAATGAGTAGTCGAGAAGAGTGATGAGAGCGAATGTGGACATGTCTTCTGCTTGCATGTATGTATGTTGTGTGTGACGAGAATGCATGAGTGATGCGGGATCATGATGTGTGTGCCGAGTGTATATGTGTGATGTGGATGATTGTCTTTCCATTTTGGTTGTAGATGTTATTGGGATTTGATAAAAAAAGGGTTCTAATGTTTTAATGAAGTTTGCAGACAGGTGTACATGTCGATGAAGATGCGAGAAGATGGACACAGATGGTAAGTGAAATGATTGGATTTTGGTACCAACAAATGATTGTATGAGTATGATTTCAGGTGCTACATTGAGGAAGAAGAGAGTAGGCATACAAGGTAAAGATTTGTATTTGATTGAGTGATGATCACATGTTGGAACTGGAGTGCAGGTAGCATATCGCTCGTCGAGGACGACTTCGCAATTAAGAAGAGGGGAGTATGTTAGCCCAAGAAATGGTTGGTTTTTCTGCACTAACGTGTTGCTGTTTGGCAGAAGAATATATTTGATTTCAGGTACTTAAAGGGTGATTAGGTGATTGATGGGAAATATCTGGAATGCATTGTTGCCGTCGAGAGATGGATTTGCTCTTCCACGTTATGAAGAAGGCCTTTTCGCAGCACATAAAGGGGCCGCCTCTGTCGGAAAAAGGGAAGAACCGTATCTGAAAAGTAATGGGCCTAATCCAGTGAGGCCATTTCATTGTCAGAGGCCTGATTTGAGAAGGAATGTGTCAATTGGGGAAAGTCATTGCTCAAGTTTTGGGGTAAGATACAAAAAACTGCAGACGAGCAGTGGAATTTGAAGTCCTTGTTTGGGAAAAAGAAGTAATGTGCCTCTAACCATACCTCTCGCTAAATCTGAGGAATGGCGTCAAAAAAGCATATTTTTTAGTGTCCATTTTTGGCATGTACGAGGAAGATCGAAGGGCTCTCTCTCTCTCTCTCTATCTTATCGCTTCACAACACCTTCTGAATGGAGGGTGCAAAAAGTTTTTTTGATGGGCAGCGTAGAAGGGTGCAGCTCTGCATGGGTCTACTTCAGCCATATAAGACGAGATAACGGGGGACCTCCGGGGGGTAGCTCGAATGGATTTGCTCAACTTCTTGGTTGCTGAGTCTGTACAGTGGTAAGCTTGCTTACCTCGGAGGATCCTGGAGCAAGACAGTTGGATGTGCTGGAGAAATTCCTTTACAGGGGGACGAGTTCACTTCGCTTTAAGGGAGTGCAAGAACAAAAAGGATGCTGGTATCTGCGATTTTCGGAGGGGAACGCGGCGTTGTGAATAGAAGGTGTGGGGAGAAATGCTTCTAGGCACGAAAAGAGATGGAGATGATGGTTATGGTATGCTGTTTTAAATTTAATAATGGTCTTCTGCACAATCGTCCACCCGTTCTCCAAATCGAGTGTTCCATAGTTTACTCGATAGTAGCTTTTCGTTATTGGATCCACCTTGCTCTCTGAGCGAGTAAAAGAGCATATTTAGGGCGCTTCTGAGTTGTAATGATGGCTATGGTAGGCTGTTCTGATAATGTAGTTGTCATGGATTCACGTAATGGTTGTCTGCACAAACGTGTACTTGTTCTCTATAGATCGTTCTTTTCTTCGGTTCCATGTTTTATCTTTTTTGTATGAGGGCATTATGTTGAACTTGTCCTCTAAACAGCAGTACTTGAATCATGTCCTAGTCCTGTGACTAGGTGGCTTTAAATCATAGATATGGAATGGTCTTGTGATTTTCTTTGAGTAAACTTATATGATAGATACATAAAGTGCTGATCTATTTTGTGTCACGTAGTATGGTAGGGGTTGTGAAGAAAAAAGAAAGAGGTGGTTCTTCTGCTATCGGCTGCTGAAGCGGAGCAGAAGGAGCAGAGGAGTGGGAGGGTTCTTCTTGTCCCTTGTTGGGGCCAGTAGTAACTGAGAGGAAGAAGCGAGCTTTGGAAGGTTTTTCAGCCCCTCCATCTTCTTTGGCATTGGTGGCTGAAAGGATTGGGGATCACAATAGAAGAGGGGGTTGTCGAAGGGGGCAAATACTGCAGATCAAGAGGAGGAGGTCACTCCATAGCCACGAGTTTAACTTTTGGCCCAGATTCTCTTCGTTGTGACAGAGGTTTCCTAGTAATGCGGGCAGAACGGAATATACACAAACATGTTGAGCTTGTGGTTCAGGTCCTCTATGTAATGATGAGTTGTATGCCTATATACGAGATGAAGCAAATGCCTTAACAGGGGGAAAGGCTTCCATTTTTTTGCTAAGGTTTTTGCATCGATGCAGGCCATGAAGGTAGGTGGAGGGCTATGTTGATTTTCTCTACAGGTGTGCAGAAGTGGATCACAAATGGGAGGGTTTCCATCCATGCATCAATTCGAAGAGGAGCGTCAATTCGAAAAGGAACGAGCATGGAAATACGTTTCACATGGGTGCATGAGTTAGACTTGTGAAAGTACTCAGATTATTGGAACGCTTTGAGTCACAAAAGACTTTTAGTTGTGTGGATGGCATGTTTTATGAGACAATTTGGGGAAAGCAGTTGAGCGGGCAGATTTTCATCGCTGTTAAGTTCACAGGCAAGAATACATTCGATTTATGAGTTCGATTGTGGACCATTGTCGAATCAGGTTCCTCATATGCTATTGTTGTTTATCGGGAAGCGGCATTCTTCTGTAAATGGCTGCCAAGCCGCTCAGTACATTTATCACTTGTTATCATGCGGTCTGATTTTGTAAACTTGGTCCTGCCTGTAATAGTACTTTTGTCCATGATCTCCGAGACTACATAAGTGAACCTGACGTGAAATGAGGGGGTTGAGTGAAGGAAGGGAGGTTACAGGAAGTGACCACTGGAGGTGGATCTCCAATCGCGCACGTTTTCTCGCCTCCCCCATCAAAACTTTGGAGTGAACTTGTGGACTTAAGGGAAACCAAAATTGACTTAGTATCAAGAGAGTTGAGTAAAATATCATTGTGTATAGGCATTTTCCCTTGGACTAAGAGCTCCATATCATTTGGTGCGTTTGCCGGGAAGAATCCATTTGCAAGGTAATTGCGGGCTCTAAGTAATCCAATCGGACCGATTCCGAGGGATTTAAACCAAATAACGTCTCATATAATCATCTTTTTCGTGGGCTTTAGAGCCTCACCATTTTGGTGCGTTTGCCGGGAAGAATCCATTTGCAAGGTAATTGCGGGCTCTAAGTAATCCAATCGGACCGATTCCGAGGGATTTAAACCAAATAACATCTCATATAATCATCTTTTTCGTGGGCTTTAGAGCCTCATCAGGCAGTATCCTACAAATGGACGGTTGAGGAAGACTAAACTTGACACTGTGAGGGGCTCAGTTTACGACACTTCCCCCAAAAGAACGACAGGAGGTGGTCGTTGTCTTCAACCTCCATCACCTGCACGGATTCTTCCTAGAATAGAAGAGCATGCATTGGAGGAGGCTGCTCAGGTTGAATCACCAAAAGAAGGAAGGACAACAGATGATGGAGTCTCATTCGAGGGATGTCGCCCTTCGCAATTTGCCGGGAGACCGCTAGAGACATGCTACAAGGGAAAATGATGTCATTCCCGATCATTGGCAAGCATCACATTGTTTGACATAAGCAGTAATATCACGCTGCATAGCGGGCCACCGTAAGCCACTGTGTAGAATTTTCCGGTAAGTAAGATCGATAAAAAAATGACCATCGGAAGGAGTAGAATGGGCCATGTCACTAACCGAAGGAACTTCATGGGGAGGGATACAACATAATAGTGCACTAGATGGATCCATGTAATATAGCTATCCTACAATGATCCAAAACCATCGACTATACATCACCAGTTTACGGCGAGCCGAAGTAGAAGTATTAGTCGGGGAGCGTCCACTCGTGACAAAGATCATAAGAGTATCATAATATGAAGGTGCCATCGAGGGCTCCTGACAATCATCTTGGAGCAAATCAGTTGCATAGATAGCAAGGGTAGTATCATCAATTCCACCGGGAAGTTCACCGGAATCAAGCTGAGATAAGAAATCAGCCAGCGCATGTGCTAACCCTAGACGATGTACAACCTCATAATCAAATTCTTGCAGCAACAACACCCATCTGGCTAATCTGCCCCCTAAATGTTGCTGGCGAACAAGATAAACCAAAGCTGCATGGTCCACATGAAAGGTAAATGGTCATCCCAGTAAATAATGTCGGAATTTCTTCACCGAATAAACCAAACCCACACATTCTCACTCAGTGATGGAATATATCCGTTCAGCAGCAACTAATCGTTGACTAGCATAGTAAATAGGGAGGAACCACTTATCCTGTTATTGCATGAGCACACTACTGATTGCACTGTCCGATGCATCCACAAAAACATGGAATGAAAGCTTCCAGTTTGGTGCTTGCAGTATAGGAGCCTGGAGTAAAAGTATTTTCAAGCGATCAAAGGCAATTTGGCACTCCTCAATCCACACGAACTGTCGGGGATTGCTAGTAATCAACCGATTTAGGGGTATAACTAAATGTGTGAGCCACCGAAGATGCCGTCCATGCCAGCGTATTTGTCCAAGGAATCGCATAACTTCTTTTGGGGTCGTAGGGGCAAGAGCCTTCAACACAACTTGCACTTTATCTGGGTCCACTTGAATGTCTTGCTGTGAAATAATATGACCACGCAACTTGCCACAGGAAACTGAAAAGACTGACTTGTTCGGATTTAAGCACAAATGAAACTCTCGACACTTAGAGAAGCAACACCGTAAGTGATAGAGGTGTGCCGATGCATCACCAAATAACAAAAAATCATCTAGATACACCCGCATAAAGGTGGTTAAGTAGGGGGAAAAAATTTCTTGCATGCAGTTTTGGAAGGTACTATGAGCATTGCAGAGACCGAACCACATCACCGTACATGCATATACACCCCAGTTTGTAATAAACGTAGTTTTTGGTATATCCATTTCGATGGCTTCTTCCATGTTGCAAGGTTAGATAGTTTCTACCTTTCAGCTAGTTCTTGGCACAACCTATGGAACACTCAGATAGAATTCGATAAGTTGATTTCACTTTTTGGTCACTACCCTATCAAGCTTAAACTTCACTTGGAATTCCCTTCTTATAAATTTAGGTGGCCTTACATTCATGTCCCCCTCATTAAACATGAGAGATATTATCTTTTCTTCCATTCAAATGGAGCCCTCCCCCGCTAAAGCTTGGGGGAATCATGTCAAAGATATCCAACCTCTATTTACTTCCTATAAGAAATTTGTTAAGGAGAGAGCAACTAGAAGGATGATGGTTCATGATTAGATTGAGAGGAATATAATCCTAACCTCTCCTCTAAGTGATTGTCAAAGGATTTAAGAAATTAGGTGTAAATTTAGACTCTAAGATTACCTTGATGCTCTAGCTCAAGAGAATTTTAAGTGGAGAAAGTTGACAAAGGATTCAAGAAATTAGGTGTAAATTTAGACTCTAAGATTGCCTTGATGCTCTAGCTCAAGAGATTTTTAAGTGGAGAAAGTTGATAGACCTAATGAGAATATGTTTGAGCTTCTTAAAAGAAAAGAAAATAAGAGATTTTTTTCTTTTAAAACAAGGTTCCATAATTGGCAACAATTTCGTAACCAGTTGGGGCCCTAGGATGCTCATACTATTCAAGAGCCCTCTCACCTCTCAATTGGTTGCCAAGAACTTATGCTCCACAAGTTGGAAAGCAACAAGTCTCATCTTTTTACTCCTATAATCCATGTGCTTACTAGTTTAAAGAATGTGGCATGCCACATTTAGGAGCCTTATAAAGGCTATAGAGGTGACATTGGGTCCATTCTACATAAAATCAATTTGAAATGGAACTTGCATTGAAATAAAGCTCAATGGAGGCACATATTTCATTGCTTTTGGCACTTCCCTTTTAGCATAAAACAACTCATGCTTCTGTGGCTGATATGGCACAAAGTTGTATAGATTGGGCAAAAGGATAAGCAATAAAATATGAGCCAGGGGCACTATACTATATGCAATGAGATGGAAATCTCAATCATTTATCTTATGGTTGTTGAAATGCCAAGCTCGTTTGGTACAAACTTCATATTCTCTACAAGCGCTTGCACCCCAACTAGTGGACTGTGAAGGAATGCCTTTTGGGGGAACAACATCAATTGGACCCTCTGATTTGGCAGCAATGGAGGAGCATAAAGCTTTGGTACATTTGGCTCCAAAGAAATCACGCTTTGTAAAACAAGAGAAAAAGAAATAGTGTACCAATATAGATACAATCTTAAAGTTGTTTGTACATATTGTATTATGCATATGTCCAACGCCCTACCAAGAAACTCTAATGTCAATGATGTACTCAGATCTATATCCCCAAAAAAATGGAGGGAGACCCTTAGTAAACATTGTTCTTGGAAAAGGCTCATTATGGCTAATTCTATTGTCTAATGAGCTCACCAATTTTGAAAGATCCACATTGAACTAAATCGTTCCATTTGCATGTAGATGCATCAAAATATGCTATCAAAAATGTCTTAGCAGCCAACTAATGATGGGAAACATGGAATTTCTAAATGCTTATTCTAGTAGGCAATTGAATAATGTTGAGCGTAATTACATGACTAGTGAGAGAAGGCTTAGGAATGGTGCATATGGTAAAGAAGGTTTGCCATTATCTTTTGGGAATCAAATTCAAATTCTTTACTGATCACAAGGCCCTATTATATTTATCAACATACCTTGTACCACACGAAAATTTGCACACTCGTTTCTGCTTCTCGCATAATTTGATTTTGAATTTGTATTTAGGTCAGGCAACACCTTTGAGCTGACCATTTGTCATGATTGAACATGGGGGAACCCCCTAGAAGGAGTGCTTGATGACCTAACCGATTCATAATTGTTCAATCTAGAAGTAGTTCCGAATTGGGTAGAACCGATCGTTACCACCCTGCGCATGACACTCATCACAAGTATCTACCTAAAGATTGAAAGGGAATTCTGGCTTATCAAAGATTTCACATCTTAGTAGGAAGCATGTATTACCGATTTCTTGCTCGTGTCTTACTGTGTTGTGTGGATGATCATAAAAGAATGAACCTGATATCTCAATCACATGAAGATATTTTGGGGTGACATTTTGATATCTCAAAATTTGGGTTCCTAAGACCCACATCATTACATATCTTAACGAAGGGCACAAACACTTAGATATAAAAAGCTATGTGTCATTGATTTTCTATGAATTCCCTTAACTCTGTTGGATGTTTGTTCCAAGTTTTTTCCTATGTTGCTTTCACAATGATGAGCGAAAAGCGCATGGCCATCATATCGGGGTGCTTGTCATCGACGATTTTTATTATGCAAACACACACACACACATTAGATTTAGAAGCTTGAAATTTTTTCTTATCCCAAAACATAAGGAAAAATAAGTACCATGGTTGTTATAACTTGATAAGAAGAGTCCTTGGCTTTTATGCCTTTGAATGTTTTACACGTGTCGCTCAAATGTAGAGTCTTTTATGCCTTCGAATGTCTCACACGTGTCACTCAAATGTAGAGTCTTTTATGCCTTTGAGTGTCTTACACGTGTCACTCAAATGTACAGTCTATGGTTTTGCAAGCTCTTTAGCTATAAAGTCTATGGTTTTGCAAGCACTTTGGTAATAATGAGTTCAAACAATGGGCATGCTACTCTTACTTTGTGGGAGCCTCTTAAATACTACGTTGATTCAAAATTCTTTAGATTCCACTAGTTTCGGTCTAACTTCCTCTATAAATTCAACTAGACAAATTAAGCACCAATATCTCTTTTTCCTTCCTTCCTTTGATGTCTAAAGTGCAAATCCCGTGGGACTTAAATCTAAGAAATTCCAATATTCTATTTAAAGACCTTTTTTTTTTAATGGAGGTTCAATCGAAGCATACTTAGACACTCTGAAGATGACACAAGAGAGGAATGGTTTCAATTGAAATAACATAGTTTTACATTGGCCTTAGGCCCACACTATCATGTAGTAAGTGAGTATTGAACCTTCCCCTTGCCTCAAGAGGCGGAAGGCCCAATCAGCCCAACTAATGTGCATAGACTAAAGACCAAATTTTTCTTTTTTTTTTTTAAATGGAGGTTCGGCCGAAGCCTACTCCCCCGGACTTTAACTTTGAAATTGCAACTATACAAGGAAGGGCATAGTACCCATGGAACCCCTCTTATCCCACAAGAACAAGGGTTTACAAGACTGGTTTAAACGGCGGTCAACACTACCGCAGGGATAGACAAACGATGGCACTCAGCCACAATGCAAGATCTTACATGTCCCTTACATGTTGCTGCCATTGAACCCTCGCCTTCGCCTCAAGAGGGGAGAGGCCCAACCACTAAGCTAGTGAACTGGAACTGAAAATACCATTTTCCTTTTTATGTCTTGCACTGACATAAAGAGTTCAGATCCCGTCGGACCTAGTAAGGATGCAAATGCCATGAGTGATGGGACCTCAAGAGAAACACTTTGCTCAAAAAAAAAAAATCCAAAGCTTCAAGCTTAGCCATGTGGCGCCGAAATAAACCACAAATGTCTCTGTTATGACGTGCATGTCCCACTTCACTTATATAGAGGCCCAAATACGGTTCTTTTTTTTCTTACTCAAAGTCAACGTCGCACGACTTTGACCGATAAAGACGTCCTAGACGTTCATTAAACTTCTTTGTTTTTTTTTCTATGTTCTTTTTCATTTTTTATTCTTAACAAAAAGGATAATATATTCAAATGCAACAGGGAAATATGGAAAAATTTTGAAGACATCTCACGGCTCACATGACTCATGATCTTCCAAAAGGGTGATGGACTGGATTGTGACAAGTGTGATAAGCGAGCAAGAGGAGCTCGTCCTCAGCTTAGAAGTTAGAGTGGATTCACATGATGATGCCTAGAGACAACCAAAAAAGATAAAAGAAGGTGTCGCCATCGAATGAGGTGGCACATGATCATATTTTCTTTAAAGCAACACAAAGAGTTAATTCTTTTCTTGCATCCATTGGCCATAACATTTGAAAGGGCATCCCTCACAAGTTTGTGGCCTAAAAAAGTGCAGCAAAATAGCCTTTGATCTCATACATTGGTGCCACATGGATCTAACCTCATCGTTTTGTGATCCAATCCTTATTTTTTATAAGACGTTTACCACTATATGTAGTTGGCATAATAGTAAGAACATGGCGTGGTGTATTTTGTATAGAGATTGTAGCTTAATTGTGATTTCATTGTCTGCCCCACCTAACACACAAGAGTTCGGTCCGCACTACAAGCTATAGCCTTACTTGGATAGTCTATGCATTTGGGATGTGGGAGTTCCTATGGTTGAGATCAAGCAAGTCTATCAATGCTGTCATCAACATTCTATGGTTGTTGCTTTCTCCTATCCTTTGTGGTGGATAGTCAAGCCATAATTACCAAGTCGATTCGCATATGTCATATATGTGTGAGTTGCTTGATGTCTCTAATTCTTTTGTTAACCATAGAGCCATTTCTCCAACAACGAGCCATCAGACTCTATACCTTCCTAATAGTGTGCCTCAAAGCAATGTGCTAGGTGTTCTAACCCTTTGTGAGATATAGAAAATCTCAATCTGCTAGGTGTTTGCCCTTTGTGAGATATAGAATCTCATGGCTCCTGTGTCCTTAACTAGTTAAATGTAATTCCAAAGTTCAAGCCTCAAACGTTGTAGATTGCAAGGTAAAACTTTGTGGCTGGGAACATTTCATGGAGGAAGTCCATAGGAAAACATGACTTGGAGGGAGTCCATAGGATTGGCGATTATCTGCTTCAATCTCATGGCTCGTGTGTCTTAACTAGTTAAATGTAATTCCAAAGTTCAAGCCTCAAACGTTGTAGATTGCAAGGTAAAACTTTGTGGCAGGAACATTTCATGGAGGAAGTCCATAGGAAAACATGACTTG
>CM035409.1:67790002-67837502 GCA_020310875.1 Ceratopteris richardii
CAAATCATCTCCGATGGTATCCCCAAGCTCTGAAGACGTCGGAAGAGCCTCTCCCATGGCACTGTATCGCCAGCAATATAATCGCATCTTCCGCACCTTTGTTGCCCCATCGATGAGACAACACGAAATGAAGATGTGATTAATAGTGGAGAAAGCCCATCAAAAACCTGCCTGAACACGTACACGTAGCCCCTCCATCTTCGCAAATAAACTGAGCTTTGCCTCGAGAACCTCCCCATAAAGCTTGGCCATGATGTGACCAATAAATAGTTCCCAGGATCAAGGGTGTCGCCATATCTATGGATGGGTAGAATGGTGTTCCTCGTCCACTCCTCTGGAAAGCCCAAAACATGTGCAATCAACAGGGCTATTGTGGAGGCAGGATATATGAGGTGCTCACCCCGCAGACCCGTGTGGTCTGTTGAACACCCATGCTGTAGTCGGTCAATGGCCCTTTGGACCATCTCCACCGTGAAGAAAGAGGAGCTAGTAGGACGGGGTCCAGGTGGTCGGGGGATGGGAGGCTTGTGTGTTAATTAGCTGATGTGATGTAGGGGAATTTAAATCAACCCATCTGAGTGGATCCTTTTGGATGTGTGTAGACTGAAAAAGAATTGAAAGGTTTTAGTGCGATAAAAGCAAGTCAATCTGATATATATTAATTTGCTTTCTAGTTTTGTGAAGTTTGTTTATCTTAATGTTAGGTTCTTGGTCATTCATATCCATTGGCAATATTAGTCACATTATTTAAGGTATGGGTTTAGAACCTTGCAGTATACAACTCACAATATCATCATAATTCACATGTGCTTTTGCAGCTAATGTATTTCACCGTGACTTGAAGCCAAAAAATATATTGGCCAATGCTGATTGTAAGCTGAAGATTTGTGATTTTGGTCTAGCTCGGGTGGCCTTTCAAGATACACCAACAACAATATTCTGGACGGTATAAAAGCTAGATTCAAACCTTTTTTTGTTTGGGCAGTACAGGTACTTTGATATTATATCTTGATTTTGCAGGATTATGTTGCTACACGATGGTATCGTGCTCCAGAGCTTTGTGGCTCATTTTTTTCCAAGGTAAGTGGATTTGTATCCTCTTGTTATATATGACTCTGAAAATTAAGATTAATTTATGTGCTCGGATTTTATTCCATATGTTCACATCAAAGCCTATTAAATGGTGATCAATGGAGGACTTTTGTAGTTTGTTGAAATTCTTCTAGCCTGACAATCTATAGCATTTTTTCCTTTGAGGAAAAGACACCTTGAATTTCGTTTATTGTAGATGCTTTCTTTCTAAAAGGCATAAATAGAAATAATTATGGACTGACATGGAACTGGAGATTTTTGAGTGCATTGCTGGACAGTTGGGAGAAATGCGAGGTGCATGAATGTTAGACAAGAGACATTGTTCTGTTCAGAAGAATATGGAATGAATAATCATGTGTACAGCTATATATTGTAATATTGTGTCCTGCACATACCACTACTCATATGAAATTAATTTTCTATTCTTTTCTCCTTGCACGAGAAGATTTTACATACCTTATGTTCTATGATATGTTTCATGGGCCCATTTGGCTCTATTATACATCTGTACATCTTTCTTTCTTCATTCTCTCTCTCTCTCATATTCATACTCTTCCATAAAAGAACAATTCCACCAGTTGTGTATGGTCTTTGATCTCTATTTGATGGATGTTTGTTTTTCCGCCTGCATTCTTAACAGTTGTGTCCAACTATACTATGAAAGAAATGCAGGAAACCATTAAAAGGAACCTGGCCTTATGCTGATGTCAAGATTAGTGCCTGCAATTTTTCTTCATTCATGTAAGAGAGAAGGATATAAAGGAAATTAGCACTTCTAGTATTGCATTCCTTCCGAGACTTTCATAATCTTTGTATTATGCTTTGGTTGCTGAGGTTCTGTCATGCTCTTTATGTCATTGTCTGTGTTTAGTCGTATCTGCTTAAATCCTGCAGTTGGTGTATCTAAAGTGATGAGCTCTTTGAAAACTTGCAGTATACACCAGCCATTGATATATGGAGCATTGGGTGCATTTTTGCAGAAATCTTAACTGGGAAGCCTCTTTTTCCAGGCAAAAGTGTTGTCCATCAGCTTGAGTTAATCACAGATGTGCTTGGAACTCCACATCCAGATGTTGTTGGAAGGGTTAGTACATGCTGTCAATGCTATTATATTCCACTTAAATTTGCGTTTCTTTTCTTTCCTATATCCATTACATTTTAGGCTTTTTCCGTGTATTTTTTAAGGTATGCTTATGAATATGTGCATGAATGGATGGAAATAGGCATATATGAAGATAATAGATAGATGTGTATAACATGCATCGACATTCTGACCTGCATTGTTCCGAGCTATTATACAGGTCTCTTGCCACATCCGCAGATCTTTCATCCTCTCCTCTAACCTTCCTCCTCCTCATCGCTTTGTCAAGAGTAGAGAGCCAAATGTCATCAAATGTGAGATTGGGGCTGTTTGAAAGAGAGACCACCAATGTCTCCCATGAGTTTATACAATGTCATGAAAAGAAAGATAGCTTTCAGCTTATCATCAAAAGGGGAAAGCCTGAATGCTTGGACCCTTCAAAATAGTTGAGATAAAACATGTGTTAAACATAAAATATGCTCAGCAACACTCCTGTAAACTTCGAGATGTGCTCCCTGGAGACGTGATTCTTTATCAAACGAACCTACTTCATTGGTCTGGTATCTTTTAGGTGACCTTAAGTTTTTCCCGAACCTCAAACCTAGTGGTCAATCCAATTGACGTCTCTTGAGATCTCATCTGAGACTGCTATTTGAATGTAAGTTTCGGCTTTTTTGGTTCAAATCAACACAAGCCGTTGTTGAGAAAGCAACATGCTTGTTGCTTGCAAGTGCGGTGCTGTAACTGCAAAAGAACAAAGCTATGCATTCTTATCTTCCAGAAGTCAAATATGGAGCCTTGAAGCTTAAATGAAAGAGGCCCATGCAGTCACTAGAGGTGGCAAGTCGCAACCATAGTGAAGAAAAAAAGGATCCAACTATTTTTAAAAATAGTTAGTGAATGTTAATTGCATCAATTCAAATTTCAAAGATGACTGATATTCTACCAAAAATGTGAAGTTCTTGCAAAAAGATAGGAACAATATTTTAGCACTCAATAGGAGCCTTAATATTGATTTGATTATAATATTATTTTTTTTGAAAAAAAATTTGTACAATTCTTGCCCCTAGACTTTTAACAAGGAATAAAAAGGCGTTGCAAAAAAAAAAGACAGTTCAACACCAAGTCAAGTGCAATGTTGATGTAGCAACATATGGGCCTGGATGTTGCTAAAATGTTGTGAATGTTAATTTTTTTTGGGTTTTTTTAGTTTTGAATTTTAGCTCCCTAGGCTCTCTATAGCTAATATATGATGATTTACACATAAATAGATGTATATGCATATATATTATAAATTATAAGTAGTTATATGAGGCGTGACATGTCATGACTCATATGTATATTACATATATACATATTACATGCATTCGTAGATACATACATACATATATGATATTACATACATGTATGATATTACATGCATACATGTTCAAACTTCATTCACAAGCATAATCAATTTAATCACTAATGTCCATTGTCACTTCAAAACTTCATTGAGATTCCATAATTTCACAAGTGACAACATTCAAATAATAAAATACATTTTATAATCCTGAATCCACAATCATCAATGCACAACTATTCATCATTCATCATTCAACAATTTAGGCCACTTTAAACTTTATTCACAAATCACAAGTGAGGCATCACAAATCAGTAATTATTAATTACAATCCACTATTCATCATTCATTAGTAAATGATCAATCAGTTTAAGGTCACTTCAAACATCATTGAAATTTCACATTGCACAAGTCACACGTGATAAATTAGTAAATTACAATCCACAATGCACAATGAATCAGAAAATCATAATTATAAAAAACGATGAACCATGGTCCATGAATCATGATCCATCATCAATGTGATGATGACAAGTCACAAATATCAAAGAGTCATAATAGTCAATAATAAAATCACTTAAGTCTGAACCACAAGTGATAATAGTACAACCACAAATATAATTGGGAATAGAAGGGCTTTTTTGCCGTTAAAGCTCATGCATGGAGGGGCTAAGGGCTATGTAATAGACCCGTGGGGCACTCAATCATATTATTGAATCACTACTAAGTGATCAACTAGGTGGAGATGCTGCCCTAGGAGGTTGTGGAGCTGATTTTTGGGTTTGCTGCTGCCCTTTTCTTCTTCACACACTCTCAAGAGTGTGTGCATGCTGAATTTTGTAAGTGGCTGATATATTTTAGCTATTCTTGAATTTTGTGAGTGGCTGATATATTCCAGTTATTCTTCTAATCTTGCTCTTGTACCAGGTTTTATTACCTACTACCTCAAGAGGAGAAGCATATGTGGCTGCATATTTCAAAAAAGAAACCCTAAATTTTATTAGGGTTTCAAATTTTTGCCCTAATTTAAGCATATAGGCTATTTCTCTCATAAACACTCCTATTCTCTCTCTATTTATAGCACACAATCGCTTTTTCTATTTTTTGCTACTCGTTCTACATTTTTGGTAATCATTCATTTATCTTATTTGTTTTAAGGTGTATGTGTTCAAGGTTTTAAGTATTGGAAAGATCCTCTCGAATTATTATTCGACGTACTACATTTCCGACATTTGTGCACATATATACCTAGTTCCAAAGACAAGTGATTATAGAGATAGATTGGAATAAAAAGGTAAACTTGATGGGACGTATAACTATCCTTTGTGGAGTTTCATGATGATGGATTTGCTAGTTTCCAAAGACTTGTGGAATATTTTCAATGGAAACTTCGAAGATCAAGGTTGTTGGTTGAGAATGTTGGCTCTTCTTTCAAGGAGCTTGTTGCTCTAACTTTTGTATGATAGACAAAAGAAGAAGAAGAAGAAGAAGAAGAAGAAGAAGAAGAAGAAGAAGAAGAAGAAGAAGAAGAAGAAGAAGAAGAAGAAGAAGAAGAAGAAGAAGAAGAAGATGCCCTCTCATCATCCAGAAACAAATTCAACCTTTTGAAGAGCTGTCCATGTAGGATTCTAGAGATGCTCAAGCATGCTCTGTTATAGCTATTGGTGGGAAGTATCATATTATTCCTTAAATCAAGTCAAGCAGAACCTCTTGTCAACCTTTTTTTGCAGTTGGAGAATCTCTATTAAAGCAAGATTCTTGCTAGGAAAGCTCATCTAAGGAGGCAAGTAGCCAATAAACGCATGAAAGTTGGTGAGCTAGTACAATCTTATATTTTGAAGCTTAATGATATGGATGATCAATTACTTAATGTTGGAATCAATATTTTTGATGAACAGATAATAAACATACTTATCAATTTACTTCCATCTACATATCGTTTTTTTATTACTTCTCTCTCTATAAAAGAGAGATAAATATCATTTGAGGAGTTGCAGTTTCTTGTGACTTCAAGATGAAGATCAACCAAAGAGTGTGGAAGAGAATGATGAAGCTATGGTGTCATCATCCAAAGCCAATACAATCTTATGTTTTGAAGCTTTGATCAATTACTCAATGTTGGAATCAATATTTCTGATGAAGAGAGAATAAACATACTCATCAATTTACTTCCATCAACATATCGTTTTTTTGTTACTTCTCTCTCTATAAAAGAGAGAGAAATATCATTTGAAGAGTTGTAGTTCTCGTGACTTCAAGTTGAATTTCAACAAAAGAGTGTGGAAGAGAAAGATGAAGCTATGGTGTCATCATCCAAAAGAAAGAAGAAGAAGGAGGAGACGAAAGCTCAACAATCAAAGAAGGAAAGTAAGTCATTTTTTTCTAAGTCTTCAACAATATCTTCTTCAACCTCTACTTCAACTATTTCATCTTCATCCATATATACACCTAAGAGAAGAATATACTATTTTTGCAAGAAACCAAGTCATCATATTGCAGAGTGCAAAAAGAGAATTTTAATGGAAAAAAGAGGGCTTCAGGTAACAATGCTGAAGAGGTATCAAAAGGTAAATCTTCTTATGAAGAAGATTTATTTGCATGCATTATTATAGAAGAAGTGTCGTTTGATCAAGAAGCATTGAATGCAAGATCAAAAAATCCTTTGATTTTTGATTATGGAGTTACTGAACATATGAAAGTATTTTCATCACTTACTAATTCAACATGTAGAAGAGTGACCATTGCAAACGGTCATGATTTACATGTTGGTTTGGGACAAGTCACACTTGAATCAAGAGTAGGTGATAATTCACAGTTTTTAATGTTTTGTATGTACTAGAGATCAAGAAGAATTTTCTCGCTATCTACTACTAGACATTTCAAACATTTCTTATAGATGGTTATAAAGTGATTTGTAAGGAGGGTGATGGTAAATCCTTGCTAGGTCATCTATCTCTCCAAAAAATAGTATGAAATTATAGTATAAAAGAAAAATTGCATACAAATTTAAATGTATGCATATATATATATATATATATATATATATATATACACACACACACACACACACACACACACACACACACACACACACACACACACACACACACACACACACACACACACCCACACACACACACCCACACACACACACCCACACACACACACCCACACACACCCACACCCCCACCCACCCACCCACCCACCCACCCACCCACCCACCCACCCACCCACACACACACACACACACACACACACACACACACACACACACACACACACACACACACACACACACACACACACACACACACACACACACATATATATATATATATATAGGGTCATATCAGTTATACAATTGTCAAGCATATGAAGGACAAAGGTATGGTTGAAAGTTTTCTAACTTTTTCTTTAACAGATGATGTAGAGGAGTCACATAAACTATCATTCAAGAAGCATGGATTTATTACAGATTTTTTATTATGATGTTTAAAGGAAGGACAAGAAGTAAGAAAGACTAAGCAAATCAGGCGAATTATGCAGAAGTTTTTGAGATTTATAACATTCTAGCTTTTACTTCAGTTGAAATGAACTTTCTTGATTATGTAGTCTTGTGGGGAAGAAAGCATTGCAAGAAGACATTGATTCTATACATAATAATCAAGCTTGGATGTATCAATGTCTAGATTATTATAGGTTCTCTCTCTCGTGAGCAGTCCTATGCTCTCTCTATTTACAACACACATTCACTTTTTTATAACTCTTTAGGCATATTTCTCTTTTATTTTTATACCTAGAAACCTTCTATATTTAGTTGTTTATTCAAAATCTATATATTCATTATATAGTTATTATTTCATCAGGTAGATATTAATTAGAGTAGCATTTAACTACTCGTTATACTTCTTTTGTTTTTATCTATTTTGTAATTATTCATGTATCTTATTTCTTTCAAGATATGTGTGCACGTTCAAGATTTTAAGTGTTGGAAAGATCATGTGGAGTTACTATTGGCATAGTCACCAAGGGGCGGTGACATGTCCCAAGGATAGTGACGTCTCTCGGGGTTGGGAATGGGAGCTTCATCGTCTCGGGAATGTCGATTGAGGGCGGCACTAAAAATATGCTGATTTTAAGTCGAATTTTATGGTGATTTTAAGTTGAATTTTAAGTGAAATCATTCTTAATGATTTCATTAGCTTACAAGAGCACAAATAAACAAGAAATAGTAAAAATAACTCTTTCAAAGTGAAATATGTGAAAACATGTGGTGTGTTGTTGCTGCACTGTAGATATGCATTGAGCACTGACTTATGTCATATGATTTGATCACTGATCAAGCTCTCACTTATATGGGAGACAACATGGAACAAGTTACAAATCACATTTGACATCATACACCATAGACAGTATTTGAATTTTAAAGGCCAAAGCAATGAAGCACATCTATATTACAATGATCTCGTCAAAAAAGATTACATCGATTTATGATGATTAATAATCAATCATCATATCATCTTGATTGCTACTATATATAAAAAAGAGTAGATATCATGAATAAAACCAAAAAGATATAGCCATGACCCATATGGCATAGATGAATCATGATATATCTAAGATAACACGTGTCAAGGAGAATTCAAGTGGGGAGTCTATGCTACATCAGTAGAGGTGGTAGCCCATGGTGCAATCTGAATCTCCACTGGCTCAATGTATTCTGAATCATGTGCCTCTTCTTCATGTTCTTTACCTTGCACCTTGTCCTCCATCCCCCATTCTGTAAAAGGATCTGAAGCCATGCTAAAGAATCCTTAAATTTGCATTGACAAAGACAAGATCACTCACACAATGCACACCAAGTCTGTTCCTCTTCTTTAGAGGCTACATGTCCATATAGACTTCATAGTTGCTCAAGGCAACTCATAGTGCAAGCATGGCTAAGTAACCGTATAACCAATTGTTGCAATCTTGGACCATCAAATCCAAAATCTTCCCACCATAGAGCAACGCGGATGCGTGACCTATTTTCTTGTGCATTTGCACATGAAAATGAAGCATCTTTCATAGTTTTATATTTGGATAATTGATATGTAATAAGCCTTCTTGATGCATTATCTAGGACAAGTCTCTTTAATATCGTCCTCCATCTTCTTGCTACCTCCGGATGAGCATATTGTTTCTTAACTTGGAATTCGGGGTCCATCATGAATGCCGTTGCATGGAGTGGGGAGTAACAAGCATTCCATCGTTGAATGCATATTTCTTCATACTTCTCATCCTCTTGCACTAGCTTCTTAAGTGACTCTATGGTTCGATCCATAGTTTCATATACTTTGTCAATCCATGGTTCCATAGAATCCACCACTCTTAGCAAGTGCACAAATGGTCGCACGATATCCACTATGCATCTAATATTCTCTCACCATGCTTCATTATCTACTAGTTTTTTGAATTCCTTTCTTGCTATAATGGAAGCCTTTGACATTACTGCAAATTCATCTCTCAATAGTAAGCCTCTTGAAACAGCACTACACTTCACAACATGATGTAACCTGATGAAGTTATATGCAAATCGTGTTTCAACATACTTAAAAAAAAACAAGAGTAGATGTTTCTTGAACTCATTCCTCACACGTATATTATTATCTATGAAGCTCATTAATGCATTTGCCTCATTGATTGAAGGAAAAATCCAACTCAAAATGCCATTGTCTTTGAGAATATTATTTAGGCAATGAGCCATGCAAAACAAACACTGATATGAGGATACAAGCTTTCAATGATTTGGGGAGCTCTTCCGTTTGTGGCTTCCCCATCTCTTACAACACTTGCTTGACCCACCATTTCTATGTCACTTGCCTACTCAGAAGAAAGCACATCAATTGATTTTCCTGTCTTAGATGCATCATGGGATGATATGAAGTACATCTCACCTCGGGAGTAAGCGACAACTCCATGGATAGATCTCCGTTGTGTGTCACTCCATCCAACAAGTGTATGAGTATACACTATTCCATGTCCTCCTCCATGTGTTGTAGCACCTACTCCTTGAAGTTCCAATACCAAAAGTGATGGTAACTTGTAAGTTGATAGTAAGAGTGAAGGATGACCACTTTTATATAGAATTCAGCCTTGTGTGAGTTTTTCTAGGAAAAATAAGTTTTTTTTTCAACTTCTAATAGGATTATGACATGTGTCGTTACTCATATGAAAAACATGTGAAAAGCAAAAAAATAAGGTTTGCTTTTGAGGATTCAAATGAGGTTGGATGGTTTAAGTATTATATGGTTGGAAAGCTCTCTTTGAGTACTCAAGAATATATGATTATCTCAAATACCAGTTTTGACTATTTTTGAGAAATATATGAGTTTTTGAAATTTTTTATCTAATAAAGATATCCATAGACATATACAATGAATGATGAGCAAGTCCTAAAATAATACGAATAATATTTTCAATAAAGCCTAATCCTAAAATTCCAATCATCCAACCTCTCCCCATAAGAAAATAATTACGCAAGAGAACATAGGAGAAGTAGCAAAGAAGATATAACAAATATGGTAGAATTTCAAAAATTTGTGACTACAGCAAGTACAAAGATGATGGTGTTTGTCATGGACAAAGGAAACCATCCTGAATCTCAGATTCCATGTGACTTTCTATATCTCATGATTGGTTCAAGATTTGGAGATGCCAATGCTTCTATTGCATCCGGAACATGCCGAAACCCTAAGATCGGTTGTCTACTCGCTAAATTCAGATATCTGGAGGTCCTGTTTTAGATTGCTTACATCATCATGACATCATGAATTTGTAACCGACTTTACAACCACCGCCCTTGAACTCCTATATAAGGAGGCCTTGGTCACATTCATACTCAGTCTTGCCAATGCCAGTCTTGCGAGCTCAAGAAGTCACGATCTCTAAGTAAGTACTTTCAAGTTCCAATTCCAGTTCTTGTCTTCATCCTTGTTCTACTCTTGCCTAGTCTAGTTCTTGGACATCTTATCTTGTCCTCTTGTAATCTCGTAGTACGAGATCTTGTCGAATTATTTCTTGTATCTAGTTCATCTTGTTGAAGGGAATTCTTGTAATCTTGATATCTTGTTTCATCCTTACGTTCCCTGGTTGTAGGATCTCGTGTATCATCTCTAGTCGAGTTAATCATACCTATCAGTCCCGGGTTGTGGTTTTACTTCATGTATCAGCTACATTTTCTTGTATTACTTTACCTATGTGGGTGATCTTGTAATCAGAAGTATATTTTCGAAATCTTGTCTAGTGTAGTCAGAGAGCACAATCTAGTGTTCTCCTGATATTTTGGCAAGACTTCGGACCTCCGAAGCGGCCTCTCCATTCTATATACTAGGAATTATGAAAGATGAAGAGGAAGTGTTCTCGACGACCACGTGAATTGTGTCGCTAAGCTTGGTGTGTAGCTTCGATGCTCTACTCAATACGACAGTGATTTCCTCTTGCTCCATCATTGATATTTAGAGGCCGTTTCCCTCTTGTATGACCACCTCGGTCGAGCCCTACACTTGGCCGCTACCCTTCCCAACCATGTCCATGTTTGCACATCTTAGGAATTGACAAATACAGCCAAGAATCCTTCCGAAGTTCCCATTCATGATACATGACACCTAAAAGCATAGGCGCCTTTTGAATCAAAAGAGGAATACTACCCATATGAGAATCATGCCCTTGATTATGTACCTAGATATACTACAAACCCTTTCTAATTTCATCATGGATATCCATCATTGTCGTGTTCCAGTACCACACATCAAGAACTCTATAAAGACCAAGAGCTATGAAGATTTAAGTTCTAGAAGATCGCATAGTCACATAACTGCTCCTCGTGGAACTCGTCACTTGAGGGGAAGGTGATGTAATGAACAAAGGAAACCATCCTGAATCTCGGATTCCATGTGACTTTCTATATCTCATGATTGGTTCAGAATTTGGAGAAACTTCCATTGCGTCTAGAACATGCCAAAACCCTAAGATCGATTGTCTACTTGCTAAATTCTAACATATGGAGTCTTGGTTTAGATTGCTGACATCATCATGGCATCATGAATTGGTAACCGACTTTATAAACGCCCTTGGGAACCGCCCTCAAATTCCTATATAAGGAAGCCTTGACCACATTCATACTCAATCTTGCCAATGCGAGTCTTTGGAGCTCAAGGAGTCATGATCTCCAAGTAAGTACTTTCCAAGTTCTAGTTCCAGTTCTTGTCTTCATCCTTGTTCTAGTCTTGTCTAGTTTAGTTTTTGGACATCCTATCTTGTCCTCTTGTAATCTCGTAGTACGAGATCTTGTCGAGTTATTTCCTGTATCTAGTTCATCTCCCTGAAGGGAATTCTCGTAATCTTGATATCTTGTTTCATACTTACAATCCCGGATTATGGGGTCTCGTGTATCATCTCTAGTCGAGTTATTCATACCTATCAGTCTCTGGTTGTGGGACTTCGTGTACCAGCTACATTTTATTGTATTATTTCCCTTACGTGGGTGATCTTGTAATCAGAAGTATATTTCCGAAATCTTGTCTAGTGTAGTAAGAGAGCACAATCTAGTGCTCCCCTGACATTGTTGTCCATCCGTGCACTCTCCAGGTAGAGCTTAAACAGTGATCTAGAGAACTCTAGAGAGGGAGTTATAAGGTAGAGGTATGTTTGCTCAATTCCATATCTAGGGTAGTGCAGAATTCATGTACATATAGGCTAATGGAGAGATGTGGCCTTCAACGGACGGCTAGACATGGGTGGTAGAATGTGGGCACCCATTGCTTGTGTAATCCCATACGCGACTTAGGTTAGTTCAACTCACGTAACAAATATGAATGATTTTTGAGTTCGATAAAAAGTATTCCTTTTATCGTCGCATCGACGGCATTGCCCTCGAAACCCCCCCCCCCCCCCCCCCCCCCCCCCCCTCCCTTCCCCCCCCCCTTCCCCCACCAGAAGACCGTTGGCCCCTTGGGACCCCTCCCCTAGCCAGGAGGACCGATGGCCCCCTTGGATCCCCCCGGTTGGGGCTTCTACTTGTTTCCGCGGACCTCGCAATTGGGGACCCTTGTAACTCCCTTTCCTTACAATACCTTAGATAGTCCAATTTGAGCTTAATCCAACATGCAAGTTGGGATTCCCATTAATTAGGTAATGCATGCTTGGCTTCTTCTCATAATGAGGGCCTTACAAAATGTGCATTAGTACTTATAGTCATGAGGTTTAGACATGGGTCATATACTAACACCTCCCCTCAATGTTTATTGAATGATAAATTAAGTAGGCTTTGGACCTATGCCCATCTGTTGAAGATGCTTGTTGAGCTTCTCTTTTCCAATTGCTTTAGTGGATATATGAACATAATCTTTCTCTCTTGGACAATATTCTAGCTCGACAATGTCATCTTCAATTAGCTCACGAACATAATGGTATCGTACTTCTATATGCTTGGTGCGAGCACTAGGTTCTTTGCAATGGCCGTACAAATTTGATTATCACATTTAAGCATTGTCGCCATTTGTGATGGAAAGCTTATATCTGCGAGACTTTGCTTTAACGAGATTGCCTCACTAGAGGCAAAGCAAGTTGCTTTATACTCTGCTTCAATGGCAGAGAGTGTGAGAGTTGGCCGTCTCCTACTCACCCAATAAATTATTCTGAACCAAGTGAGAAAAAGTATCCAGAAACTGATTTTCTAGAATCACAATCTTCGGCCGAATCCGAATCACAATACCCTTGAAGCCTATCTTGTGGTAGAAAGAATACCAAAATCCAAGGTTCTTTCAATGTACCTTAGAATGTGCATGCTTGCATTCCAATGGCTCGCTTTTGGTTTGGTAGAGAATCTGCTCAAATCACCAACCACATAATAAGTATTTGGTTTAGTGTTGCAAAAAAAGATAAAACTCCCAACAAGCTTTTTGTACTTCTTAGCATCTACTTCTGGAGTATCATCCTCTGTTAAAAGTTTAAGATTTACCTCCATAGTTGTGCTAGTGGCTTTGTAGTTTATTGTCCCAAAAGCTTTAAGGATTTCCGTAGCATATTTTTGATTCGATATGAAAATCCCATCATCCTTTTGCCATACTTCAATGCAAAGCCAATATTGGAGTAGCCCGAGATCTGGAGTCTCAAACTCTGCTCAAGCTAGCACGAGTTTGTTCGATGAAATTTGCATGATCTCTTGTAATGATCAAATCATCTACATACAAGATGACAACCATTAGTTGTTATCTTTTCTCATAACATACAAATTTGTATAAGAAGTACTTCTTTGAAACCCTAGGTTTTGAAAAAAACTATCAATTCATTGGTACCAAGCTCCTGGAACTTGCATAAGATTATATAATGCCTTCTTAAGTCTACAAATCTTGTGTTCTAAATGAGGTACTTCAAAACCAGTTGGTTGAGACACATATACCTCCTCCTTGAGGTATCCATTGAGAAATGCTGATTTTACATCCATTTGGAATATAAAAACTTTGTGTCAAACAAAGTATATTGACATATTATTGCTATTTTTGGCCTTGGAAATTGCAAACCTATTGCCACTCCGTGGAAATAGGTTTATGGTTCAGCCTTCATGATGCTGGAGATGCATTTGATATTGTTGTCTATCCACATACTGTTGGATGCTTGATTTACTTGTGCATAACGTGGCCTGATATCAGTTCGCTATCTCTCATATGAGCAGGTTTATGCACTTCCAAGGTGTCAAGCATTGGAAGGAAACTTGAGTGATACTTGACTACTTGGATTGTTTTATCCAATGGAGTTTGCTTCATCCTTGGTAACTCATGTATATCTTGCTTGAGTAAGAAGAAGCCTATTGTGGCCACTTTTAGTTGTGAGGTTGAGTATTGGGAAGCTTTTTCAATGACTGTTCAGTATGTGGGACTTATATGCCTTTTGGTTGATTTGGGTGTTTGTCTGATTTTCCACCATCATCTTCACTAATAGTCAGAGGGCATTGGCAGTAGAGAGGAATCTTGTGTTCCATGCTTGCACAAAGTATCATTATGTCAGGGAGAGGTTTTTTGCTTGAGAGATTAGTTTGGCTTATGTGCCCACAAAGGATAATGTTGCAGATCTTTTCACAAAGGCTCTGGCTAGGAAGAAGTTTGAAACTTTTCACAAAGCTTTGTGCTTACTTCCTTTTTGTGGATTGATCTCTCTCCACATAGCTGGTACTTCCTTATACATGAGTGTAAGCTCCTTGTTCACCGCATCACTCCCATGGGGGACTAGATGATATATTTTGGTAGTGATGTGTGTGAACACACTTGGGACCGTTGGGGTACTTTTTTCCCTCTCTAGGATCTTTTCCCCCATCTTGCATATATGCCTATAACCCTAACGCATCACTTATCTTTGTACATTCACTTGGTAATACATTTTGTATTGTGTTATGCTCCAAGCTGCACCTTCTTCCTTGTGCTATTTGTGTGCTTCTGCAGATGTTGAACTCCAATAACCAAAATCATGGTGAGGACATTTTTAAAGTATCCAAGTGGCCCAAAGCCAAAGAAAATTTCTTTAGATACCCCAAATTTGGGCCAAAAAGTCTAAAAGAATATATTTGGAAAACTCTTGAGAAGAGATACATCTAGAGAGTCCATGGGGTCTTTATTCCTTAACAACTTCCTATTTGAAGGGCCCCATCCCTTTGTGAAGTGGCCAATGCTCGTCAAATAATCAAGCCCTTTCCAGAGCCAGAGACCACTACCTCTAGTGCTATGGCTCCTTGTTTGCCTCACATCTATAGAGCAAAGCCTTTATATATATATATATATATATATATATGTATGATATAATATAATGTAATGTAATATAATATAATATAATATAATATAATATAAAATATACATACCCATTCATTTAATTTTATAAAGCTTCTTACCTCAAGTACTACATTCTTTTGATCCTCATCGACAAGAGTGCATTCCTTTATCTCTTGCATCGCTATCCTCATTATATGTATGAGAAGGCCTAGAGTAGAGCCCTTACAATCGGTCATCTGTAAAACTTTGTAGAGTGTGATGACACTTAGAATGGCCTTCACACTATCCGAAAAGCTCTCATCCAAACATAACTTTTGCATGCTTTTGGATTCTTCCATATAGCTTTCTTTTCAACCATCCCACATGCTTGACACCATCGTTTTCCTAAGAGGCACTTTGACCTCAAATACCTTGAAAGCACAATCCATATATATGCAAAGCATGTGGTGGTGGGATTTTTCATTTCAAGCTTGCTATGCTCTCTAAACATGGCTAACAACTTCACTGTTTGATACTTTATGATTGCAAGCTTTTACCCATGTAATCTTTTCGATAAACTTCATGATCGAATCAAGACAATGAGTTGTGTCACGAGGAAGGAGATAAGGAAGAGAGCTCACACACACACTCTCACTCAAGAAGAAGCACACACACAGATTGAGAAAAGGAAGAATGATCTTCTTCTTCTTCTATTGCATAAAAGCAATGTACAAGAATGACCTAAAAAACAGTCCCACAAATTTTGATCTAATGGCATAGAAATCGGCTTACAACCAGCCATACCATACTTCTGCAGCATATTCAAGGCATATTGCCTTTGCGACATCCATATACCTGTTTCTGTATGTATAAACTCAATGCCCAAGAAATAGCGCAGCACACCAAGATCTTTCATGTCAAATTCTTGCATAAGAAGTTGCTTTACCTCTTTGATGCTTTCTTCATTATCGCCACCTACAATCAAGTCATCAACATAAATGGCCACAATTGTGATGCCATCATCGGCCTTCCTTGCATATAGTGAATGATCTGCATCACACATAGAAAACCCAATGGTGGTTAAGTGATCAGCTATCCTTGCATGCTATGCACGCGGAGCCTCCTTCAGCCCATACAAAGCCTTTTGCAACCTGCAAACATATTCTGGATGCATTGAATCTTCATATCCTTGTGGCTGGTCCATATATACTTCTTCTTGTAACTCACCATGTAGGAAAGCATTCTTCACATCCATCTGATGCAAAGTCCATCCTTTTGCTGTAGCTAATGCAACAAGTGTCCTAACAGTAGACATTTTAGCCACAGGGCTGAATGTTCCTCATAATCAATGCCATATGTCTGTGCATATCCTTTAGCTACCAATCGTGCTTTATACCTGCTTATGCTACCGTCAGCATTATGCTTTACCTTGTAAACCCATTTACAGCCTATGGGTTTCTTTCCTTGCGGCAATGAAACCAGCTTCCATGTTATCATTTCCATAAAGTGAAGCCATCTCCTCATCCATTTTCCCAATCTGCAATTCCAATTGCATCTTCAAAGCAAGAAGGTTCAGCATCTTGTATTACCTTTGTCATGTAGGCATAATGACGAGCCATGTAACTATCATATGTCAATCGTTGCACTGAATTCCTCATCCTCCCAGATCTTCTTGGTCCTGGGTCACTTCTCCTTGTATCATCTGCATGTGCCCTTCTTACTCCTGGAGTCTTCACAGAGGGCAATCCAAGTTCCTCATCAAGACTCTTTTCTGAACCGCTTGAATCTCCATCAACGTCTTCAAATTCTGCACATGTTTTATGACCAGCAGAAGCTTTTCTTTACCTTTCTTGGATGTATTTGATGAATTTGCTGGATTGAAATTTGCACGTAATCTTCACAGAGGGCAATCCAAGTTTCTCATCAAGACTCTTTTCTGAACCGCTTGAATCTCCATCAACGTCTTCAAAACCTGCACATGTTTTATGACCAGCAGAAGCTTTTCTTTACCTTTCTTGGATGTATTTGATGAATTTGCTGGATTGAAATTTGCACGTAATCTTCCACTCCATGGATTTGAGTTAGAACTATTGCTTGGTGATGCATCCGGTCCACTCAAAACCTAAGAATCTGCACTTGAGTTTTCAGCATTTTCTTTGTCATTTGGTTCAAGACTCAGTCCTTCTTTGGCATCTGCATAGAAGCTTGACATTTCATTAAATACCACATCTCTGCTCACCTTTACCTATCGTGTGAGTGGGTTATAACATTTATATCCCTTTTGTTCAAGGGAGTATCCAATGAAGACACACTTTTCTGCTTTTGGATCAAGCTTCGTCCTCAATTCATCTGGGATATGTACATATGCAATGAAGCCAAAAAGTTTCAGATGTGATAAGTTTGGCTTTTTACCTGTAATTTTCTCTTCAGGTGTAACTTGATGTACAACAGCAGTCGAAGTTTTGTTCATGATATATACAACAGTATGCACAGCTTCTGCCCAATAACAATGAGGCATATTCTTCTCAGCCATTAAGGCTCTTCTGCAATATGTCTATTTTTGCGTTCAGCAACTCCATTCTGTTGTGGTGTGTACCTGCATGAAAACTCACGTTGAATTCGATGATTTTTTAGAAAACTGCTAAACTCATTTGACATGTATTCACCTCCTCCATCAGATCTTAATGTCTGAATGTACTTCCCTGTCTTCTTTTCCATCATAACCTTAAAATTCTGGAAGTGAGTGAAAACCTCGCTCTTCTCTTTCATGAAATATACCCATACTTTGCGTGTATGGTCATCAATGAAAGTAACATAAAACCTGCAATCACCCATAGATATGGTCTTTGCTTGACCCCAAACATTTGTATGTACTACTTCTAGTACATTCTCACTAACATACTTGTCATGTGGAAATGATGCTCTTGACTGTTTACCAAATTGACATGCTGCACATAGTGACATACCTTTTGCATTTCTGCAACTTTGAAATTTGGTATTCCATGGACAATCTCCTTTGACTGCATCAGTTTCAGCCTTTGCAAGTTGGCATGTCCAATCCGTTTGTGCCATATCTCTATATCTGCAATAACTCCTGCACCTTTTGCAAACATGGCTGCATTCATTTCAGGAATCTTCACATTTAAGGTGAACATCCTACCCACTTTGTTTCCTTTGGAAACCAATCGTCCATCCTGCTTGTACTCTTTTACATATAATCCATTAGCATTGAACCTGACTTGTAATCCTTGGTCAACCATTTGTCCAACAGATACCAGATTCTTTGTTATATTTGGAACATGCAACACATCAGCAAGATGTTTTACCTTCCCGTCCTCCATAGACAATGCTATGTTTCCCGTATGCTCAATAGGATGCGATGTTTCATCACCTGTTTCAAGATATCCAGTAACTGGCATTTTCTGCAAACTACTAAACCATTCTGCATGACTGGTCATGTGATTTGAAGCACCTGAATCAACATACCAGACATTATCATTCGATTTTGAAACACCAGAAGACATCGTATTCATCATGTGATGTTGAACCATAAACAGCTTCTCAGAATCATGTGCACTCGTGGATGCATAGTTGTTTTGCTGCCTTTTGTTATTTTGATTCTTCAACATGCAATCACGTTCAAAGTGTCCAGGTTTACCACAATTCCAGCATCCTTTACTATCATTACCTGAATCATTTCTTTGGAAATTTCTGCGACCTCTTTGGCTCCCCCTGCCTCGAAACTGTCCTCTTCCTCCTGCATGCTTCTGGTGTTGACCTTGGTCTTGGTTACTGTTTCCTCTTCCACTTCCAAAACCTCTACCTCTACCAGAGTAGAATACCTACTCAGAACTGGGCTTTCCTTGGGAGTGTGAATCCTCACCAAGATTCTTTTCTTCAATAATCAACATAAATACTAGATCAACAGAATTCAAAATATTTTCCCTGGTCTGTATGGAAGTTCTGAATTGCTTATATGAAGCTCCTAAACCACGAAGGCACACTTCCACCTTATCATCATCATCTACATTCATGCCAATAGATGCAAGTGACTCACATATGCTTTTGATTTTTAGAGTGTAGTCACTTACCGACATTCTCTTCTTTTCCAATGTATGCAGCTCGTTCTTGAGTTGCAATTTCCGTGCCTTTGTATTAGTCTCATACAAAGTGACCAAACTGTTCCAAGCCTCTTTTGGAGTCTTGGCATCTTGTATGTGTCCAATCATGCTATCTTGTATGCTAACAGATAGCCAATACATTACCTTTCGTACTCCTTGATTCCATTCCTCATATGCTCTTAATTGGTCTGCAATCCGATTCCTTTATGGTAACTGCGGAGCATTTTCATTCTCTCTTTCGATGTACTTCCAGTAGCCTTTTCCCATCAGGAAATTCGTCATTCTGAATCTCCAAGCATGGAAGTTGTTCTTGTCCAGCTTATCGCTCATAAGCTGACTCAGTCCATCTGCGTTTTCCATTTCTGCAACAATTCACAACGCTGCAAAACACTACAAGCAACACTTCTGCTTGAACACTGTCGCACTATGACGTGACGGTTCGATCTCAGAAAAACACAGTTTTCGTGTATCGACAGTACACGGAATTGATTGAAATTCTGGATCTTGAATATATGAGTGTCGCCGAACACAACGCAAGTTACAGTTTCTGAAATTGACCTAGTTTTTCTGTGGGTCCCAGCTTGCGGGCTCGAAACGGAGGTCGAGATGGCTCCGAAACTTCGAGTTGACAAAAATGAGTGATCCTAAAGGGGTAACTCATCGAAAATATTTTGAGGTCTTCTACCTTCATGCCGATTTTCGTAGCAAACGGAGGCTGTTTGTGAAATCACGTTTTCTCGACGCCTTGCTACGTAGTCTTCACCGTTGCCTTCTCCACGAGCTCTCTACAGCCAACCTGGCTCCGATACCATGTCACGAGGAAGGAGATAAGGAAGAGAGCTCACACACACACTCTCACTCTCAAGAAGAAGCACACACACAGATTGAGGCAAGGAAGAATGATCTTCTTCTTCTTCTTCTTCTATTACATAAAAGGAATGTACAAGAATGACCTAGAAAACAAGAATACAACAAGTGCAATATATAAAGATCAGTACATAAGGAAAAACCTAATGTCCGCGAATGAGTGAGCTGGCAAGAAACAAATCTGCCATCACTCTCGGTAGATAAATCTAATAAAGCTCAATGAAGTATCCCTGACATATACCGGCGTGACCACTATACATGTCAGAGGAACGAAAAACTGATACGTGTCATCTTGGATCATCACATATTGAGCTTGATATCTCAACAAGTTGCACATGGAGTCAATAGAGTATGAGGATATTCTTTGTCCAAAAGTTGTGCCATATGTCGATGTTTTTCTCGCTTTATCTGTCACAACGTGGACTACATTTGATGGACCCAGGTATGCATAAAACAATGATGGGAATAGGGGTTGGAGATGAGTTGGAGAAGAGTCTAGTCTCAAGAGATGAGAAGTGGAGGAAAGGATGAGAGATGGAGGCAAGAGAGAGCTCGAGGAAGAGATTTGAGCAAGAGGTTTTGAGGATTACGGAGAGCTTGAGGAAGAGCTTGAGGGTGAGCTTGAGAGTGAGCTTGGAGGTTGCCTTGAGGCGAGGGAGTGCATTAGGAGGGTAAAGATGGTCTCACATAATCAAATAGAGCAGCCAAATTCCGAAAACCAAAGAGCATGCAAGTTTGAATGGGGCATTAGATCCATTTGAAGCCCGTTAAGCAAAAACATCTTTTTTTTTTGTATGAACTCATATGAATACATACGAATCTTATTTGTATGCATACAAATAGCAACTATGGATTAAGCTATGGAGGAGAAGTCAAATTTGATCAAACCATTTCCCGGAAATGATAAAAATGGTAAAAAGATGGTATGTGAGATAATTACACATTTTGGAACTACTCAAAGAGAAATTTCCAACCACACGTGCTTTTCATATGAAACATGTTATAATCCTTTAAAAAAATGAAAAAGGTGATTTTTTCTCAGAAAAGCCCACACAAGGCTAAATTCTATACAAGGGTGGTCATACTCCACTATTTTCATCAATTTACCATCACTCTTGGCATTGGAGCTTCCAGGAGGTGCTACAACACATGAAGGAGGTCATGGAGGAGTGTATGCTGATACTCTTGGAGGTCTCTCTACTCTTGTGAGAGAGGTTGCTTTGGAGATCTTAACTAAGCCTCTTCATGCTCTACCTTACCCTTATCTGATGGATCGTGAATATTTCATGTTATCATGTTACCATGTATGTATGATTTGGAGCGTATCGTCATCTTGTACATGTATTAACATCAAATGGAACATATGACTTTTTATCTTTTTCTCAAGTTTGTGTGTGTATGTTCTTTCATGTGTGTTACTATTTCTCTATGGTGGGTTGCTATTTACTAACAATTCGGTACCAGAGCAGTAGTTCTTGTAGGTACAGCAAGACTTCAAGGAGAAGAAGTTGAAGGTTCACGTTGACCTTGGTCGACTCACTTTGACCATCAATTTTTGCTTCATACAAGCTCTCAATCTCTATTTCTTTCTCTCTCCCACTTCCTTTCACACTATTGACCTGTTGATCAACCTCTATTCATCCCTGGTCAACTCTGTCCAGCAGGGTCAAGCCTACTAAAATGGAGTCAACATAGTCAAAGGAAGTGTATGCTTTGAGGTGAAAGATACAAAATATGATTTTTAGTCATTTTTTGATAAATTTCAGATTTTAGAGCGTTTATTTACACTCTCTTGAGCCTTCTTTTGCTACTACAATAGTACATATTACACATCAGCTTAAGGTCTCTACACACTTTATGTTGCTTCTTGAAACGATTGATTTTGCTCCCCTAGGACTTGATTTGATTCAAGGTTGATCGAAGTTTTTTCTATTTGCATTATAATTAGTCTTTGATATGGACCTCTAGTTTGAGCTTGTACTTTGGCAAATTGGCACTTGAAGTGCATCCAAAGAATCTTTGTATATACTTTGGTACAGTTAAAGATTAAAAAAAAAAAAAAAGAAAAAAAACTTTAGCAAGCAATTACTCTCTAGATTGCTTATGAACATCCATTGGTATGAAAAGCCCTAGTTTTGTCTTTGAAAGAGGATTTTGTAATTTTACCAATCTTGCTAACTTGCTTTTGACTTAGTAAGTACTAAGTATCGATATTGCTTAAATGGAGCATTAGGTCAAAGTTATTGCTAGAGATATGTGGGACATTGTTTTGTATGATTTACCATGTCCCGATGGATGTAGACCAAAACCTAATAGAAGTAAAGGACGTGAGATATCTAGAGATGATGATGAAGCTTCTACATCTACTGAGCCACAAACCCCACCTCGAAATGCTCCTACAATTTGTAAAGCTTCTCAAGATCAGAGAAGACGGGATACAAGAGATGCCCAAGCTTTGGCCATCATATCTCTTTTTGTGAAGAGATCTGTAATACCTTATCTTAGACCTTGTAGGACATCTAAAGAAGCTTGGGATATGCTAGAAGACTTCTTGTACTCTTCGAACATTGCAAGAAAGCAATACTTGAAGTGTAAACTACATAACTTAAGAATGGAAGAAGGAAGTTCTATCCAAGCAGATATGTTATGAGCTTGCGTATCACCTACAAAAGACAAAGCCAATCTAGAATATGATTATTCGCTAGTTTTGGTTCCATTTTAAATGCTAGTAAAAATAATGGTTGCAAATCATGACTTATTATCCATATCAACCGAAGGCATCGGAGTCGAAAACATTGAGTTGTAATGTGAAAATTGGCATATGCTCACCCTAACAATGAGAGTGGCACACAATGCTGCTTCATTGTCAACTAAGAAATGAATGAAGGACCTTTCACAAACAGAATCGCCTCTTCAACATGGGGGTAATATCGTCAGCAGTCCAATGTGGATTCTGAGCTAGTAAAAGGCATGCAAATTTAGCAGCAATGAAAGTCTATCTTGCGATTAAACAAACCGATATGTTTGATTGCAATCATAAATAGCAGTAGCTCCTTGACAGCACTTTCAATGCTGTGACCTTTGAACATGCATAATATTTCTTCTTTTGAGAGACAGAGAGATGAATATCTAGTCATTTAATGCATATACAATCCGACATGTGGCAAATTTATTGTTGTGTGTAACATCAAAAGGTCTCCAATGGTACAAAGACTCAATGTAACATCCTGTCTATGTAGGAGTAACGGTAGACTCACAGTCTTCAAGCTTGAAGCTATGGAGCAATGCTTCTACATGCTTTTGATACAAAGCAGCAAATAGTGTGTGTGGTCTATTATGAAGCCAATGCTTTGAAAATGTTGAAAAAGGGATGACGTAGATTCTGTGTAGGGTGTAAGGGGAGGGGTTTGGTTAGAAATATTTAAGTCCCTACAGTTGAGCTCGTACCTTCATTATTTGCAATGAGTCCTACTGAAAGTGGGGCTATCCAACATCGTAGGAGCCATATTTGTCAAATGTGATTGAAGAGAAGAACAAATATAGGTGAGAGAAAGGAAATGCAAAGGATGAATACTCTCATTGTGAGAAGGCAAGATAGAAATTCACCAAAAGGATCTTCAACTTTGATTCGCACAGGAAGCAGCAAACACTTCGCCTCTATACTGGAGAAAAAAAACAGTAAGAGAGCAGCAAACAGATGCCAAATTATATGGGCAGACGGCTTAAGAGATTCAAAATGAGAAGATCCACAGAAAAAGAGGGGCCAGCCAAAACCTTGATTAAATTGACAAGAATTTGTACAAGAAGTTGGATTTTTATAACCTATATATAAGAAATTTTCAAAATACTAAGTATTAGGTCCCTCCTCCTAGCTCCTGTTGGTCTCGATGAAGCCCTTCTTTTTGGGGTATACACCACAGTCCTCGAAGATCGTGAGGTGGTCTAAGTCTCTCGAAAAGAGCACAGAGAACATCAATGTCATAGATCCGCCCAGCCGTGTGAGCTTCCAAATAAATCCCTCCTCTCACGCTCTCATCACCCATAATGGTAATGTAACATGGCCCTCTCACATGAGTGCCACGTGGCACTCATGTGAGTGCCTATCTCACCATAACAAAGAGGTGGTTCACACCTCTTCTCATGTTGCATTTCCTTCCCTTTAACTCCATTTGTGTCCTCAAAAATGGTATTGGAATGTTTATGAGAAAGAGAGAATTTATTGAAGCACACTCCCACTATATCCCCATGTATTAAAAATACATGCTCATATCTCGGTGTTGTTTCCCCGTGTCCTTCCTCTTAAGAAGACTCTTGGGAAGGTAGTCTGAAGTTGGGAAATCGTCTATGAAGGGTGCTAACCCGCTCCCATGTGGCACTATCTTCTGAACTATCTTTCCACTTTACTAGACACTCTTTATATGAGTGACTTCTATTTTGTTTTTCTCGAGTGCGTAGTATGCTCTCTGGCTCGTGTGGAATAGATCGAACAGAAATAGGCTCTACTACCTCACTATGTTGAATGAGGTTGTTAGATTCACCCAACCTTTTCTTAAGCGGCTAACATGAAAAACTGGATGGATCTGGCTATTCTCTGGAAGTTGGAGTTGGTAAGTCATCTTTCCTATTCTCTCGAGTATTTGGAAAGGTCCACAATACCTAGGAGATAGTCTTGGACAAGGTCCCGTCTTCATGGTTTCAAATTTAGATGGAACTCTAAGATAGACTTGCTCTGCTACCTCAAAGTTGATGTCTCTCCTTTGAGGGCCAGCATAGGCTCTAGCTCTATCTTGAGCTCTCCTAATACTGTCCTTAGCAAGCCTAAGCATATCGTTCATCTCTTCCAAGAAGTCCTTTGCAGCTTGAATTTTCTCATTCTACAATCCTACTCCATAAAGAGCTCTTGGCTGAAACCCATACTTTAGCATAAATGGACTATGCCCCGTGGAAGAGTGCAAAGCACTATTATATGCAAACTCTACTATAGGTAAGTACTCGAAGCATATCCTCTAGGATTTGGTTAACCCTCTTTGTTTGCCCATCCGACTCTGGATGCTCGGCCGTACTCATGCTAAGTTTCGTATCCAACATTTTGAAGACCGCTCTCCAAAAGTGGCTAGTAAACTTCCTATCCCAATCAGAAACTATGTCTAAAGGAAGATCATATAACCGGTCTAGGTTCTCCATAAAAATTCTAGCCAACTCAAGTGTCTTCACTATAGTACATGTTGGAATAAACCTAGCCATTTTGGTTAATCTATCCACAATTCCCCAGACAAAGTCATGTCCTCTCTATGTCTTAGGTAATCCGACTATAAAATCCATGGAGATACTCTCCCACTTCCCATTGGGAATATACAATGGGTGGAGTAGTCCTCCAATCCTCAAGCTTTCAGCTTTATTGACCTGGCATTTAGTGCACCTAAGCACATACTCTAGGATGTCCTTATGAAGTCAAGGCCAATAAAACTGCCTCTTAACAAGATCATAAGTCTTGTTAACTCCTTGGTATCCTGCACTATGTGTGTCATGACACTCATACAAAATGTGCCGTCTCATCTCAAGATCTCTAGGAACACACACCTTGCCTTTATATATGAGATATCCATCATGGATACTGTAATTCTTCTGCTTGAATCCTTCTTGAGTACCCGTCGATATTCTAGAGAGTACATGCACGGAAGCAAAATGAAAAGAAGGGTGTACTCACAAATGAAAGAGTGTGTGAGACTCAAAATGAGTAGACCATGAAATAGGTAAAGTCATGTGGATTAGAAATGAGCTTGCCAAGAGCATTGAGTAGGCTCCTCAAGCTTCTAACCAAGTACAAATGAGGGGAGAGGCCCTCCTTATATAGATCTGGGAGGGGCTCTCAAAAGTACATCTCATGTGGGATAATTCCCCTGAAAGGAGAATGAATACACTTGGTAGAAGCAAGTGGCAAGGTACCCAAATACAAAGGGTATAATATGAAATGGAAATATGATGGAAATGAAACGGAAATAGATTGACTCCAAGATACAAAAGGGAGATGCACTCATATTTTCAACACCTCCTCTGCAACTCCATTTTGTAGAGTATGGAGGCTGCAAGGGTATGAGAGGAAGGTCTACTAGGAATGTATCAGCAGAAGCACGAGGATCAAATAGGAAGTCGTCGTCTGGGAATCCATAGCCTCCAAGTGGTATGGACCATACAGGATCGTGAGGTACTCCATAAGATGTCCACCAGATGGATCAAGCAGATGCTCCATAAGTACGCCACCAACGAGGTACAGGAACAGAATAAGATCTCACTGAACGAGATCACCTCAATGCGGGATAGGTAGGACGACTCCATGTTGTGCATAGGAACCTCCAAAGTTTTGACAATATCCATCACGAGATGTGTATCGTCAAGAAGTAGGTCCTGCAAGAGTGAAACATAAAGCATGAAGCATAAAATCACAGTCACATCTATATGCCGTAATCTTCCATGGAGTGTACAAAGTCTTGATGTGTGTTAGTAGGACCATCGAAGCCCCCTCTGAACCGAGAAGTTGGCTCAGAAAAGGATCCAACTGAGTGATGAATCCAAGTAGATGCAGGAGTATCCTGTGGTAAGTGAAAAGATGTTGGACTCCATGAATGGAAAAGTACATGCTCAGAATGCTGTTGTAGACGAGATAAGTGGACTCTCGAAGATAGGACTGGAAAATGATGAGTCACTGATCCTGGAGTAATGCCCAAATGAAGCTAAGGGGAAATATAAGCATTCGATGGTATGACAGTAGGTGTAGTCATTTGAGGTATAAGCTGAGATGATATCTTTGATTCCTCCTGCTCCAAAACTGTATCATGATCGGGAAAGTCATGTACAAAGAGAGCATGCTCCGCATAGTGTTACTGTTCAAAACTGGAATGATCCCCCTTTGAAGCGGAAATGGGAGGATCCAAAAGGAAATGGGAGAATGTTCATCAAAGGTGCAGTCTTTGGTTACTCAGTCTCTAATTGAGTAACTCTTTGGGTCGTAGAGTTTGTATGCCTTGTATCGCTCACTGTACCCGATGAAAATGCACTACTTAGGTTGATCATCACCATGGCCTTGGACATAGGCATCACTACCAAAGATGCGGAAATGACTAACACTTGGCTTCTTCTGAAAGTAAGCCTCAAATGGTGTTTGGTTCTTGAAGACATATGAAAACCCTCTCTTCTGAATGTGTACGGTTGTCTGTACTGCATCACCCCAAAACTTTAGTGGAAGTTGCTTTTGACTAAGCATAACTTTGGCCATCTGTATCACACTTTGACTCTTCTGTATGGCAATACCTTGTTGAGTATCTTGCATTGCTTGATACTTGATCCCATGTTGCTTCAAGTACTTGGAGAAGTTGTGATTGACAAAGCTACTGTCTCCATTAGATCGGATAATCTTCAAAGAACTTGGAAAGTCTTCTTGAACTGATTGTGTCCACTGTTTAAACTTTGATAGGGCATCCTCTTTATGCTTGAGTGAATAGCCCTTTGATAAGATGATTGGAAGAGATCGTAGCTAAGCAAGAGGTATGTCCAAATCTGCAATGCGACAAGCTAAGACTTCAATCTTTGGCCATAAAACTTGAAAGCTTGTAGAGACCTTTGTCTTCATAGCCTTGAGCTATCCTTTGATAAGATGATTGGAAGAGATCGTAGCTAAGCAAGAGGTATGTCCAAATCTGCAATGCCACAAGCTAAGACTTCAATCTTTGGCCATAAAACTTGAAAGCTTATAGAGACCTTTGTCTTCATAGCCTTGAGCTATCACTTCATTTGATTCACGATTGATGATTTGTACTTTGTTGTGATTGAATTGAACCGTCATGTTACACTTTGTGATGGCCTTCACGGAGAGAAGGTTTTTACAAAGGCTTGGTACATAAAGAACATCTTTGAGTGACTTGGTCTCGCCTTGCAGAGTTGATGACTTGTTGTCTCCAAGATACACTTGACCTCTATGCTCTTCAAACTCATGAAGATCATGTTTGTCATGGCACATGTGGGATGAAGCACCACTATCAAAAATCCATTCTTTCTTGGGTGTGGTTGCCACAAGTGCTTTGTGTTTAGTTATGAGAAATAGATCTTCACTTGTGGAGTGAGAATGATGTTCGCTCTTAGGCTTAGACTTGTCTGTCTTCTTTTTCTTGAAGCAATATTTCTCCATATAGCCAGGCTTGCCACAAAAATTGCAAGTGAACTTCTTCTTGCCTTTTAGCCTTCATGGCTGTTTCTTGGGTAACTTGGGTCTTTTGTTTAGAATCATGAAGAAGCAACAGCCTCCTAATTTGTTCTCAAGTGAGTGTTGGACCTTGATTGTACAAGGTCGTTACAAAGGTCTCATATGACCTAGGTAGCTTGTTAAGTAGCCTGATGTCCATAGCCTCACCAAAAATCGTCCGACAACAGAGTGCTAACTTTCGTTGGTAGTTACTAGTCTTCAAACTGAGCTATGACTTTTGTGATTGTATCTTGCGGCCGAATAGTTAGATTGTGGAATTCTGCTTCTAAAGCATAGATCTTCGAGGGTGTTTTATCTTCGTATTATTGGAATTTGGGGCCTCAGTATCTTCCAATACTAACAACCTTTTGAGCACACACACTTAATACACAAAATGATAAGTGAGAGATAGAAAGAGAATTGAGACAACACACAATGTAACGTAAGCAAATTGCTTACTCACACTATATACAATGTAGATGGTCAAATTACAAAGTGGGAGTACTAAGTACCTCAACCATATGATAGTGCACTAATTAGATGGAAGAATAGACAAGAAGATGATGAAGTACAAGAATCAGATTATGCTGTCATAATCTGAGTATGTGTGAAGCATATGAGCAACGGAGTGAACCTAAACTCTCAAGAAAGTGCAATAGATCTGAAAATCAGCAAACCTTAATTCTGGAATTAGGGTCTCAGAAACCCTAAAACAGAATGTAGGATAAACTTACATAAGATAGCTGCTCCAAACTTGTAGAAAACTCCTTACTCAAAGAGAATAGTCTCTTCTTCACCTCTCCTTAGTCTCCAAAGCTTCAAAACTCCAAGTTGACACAATAGAAGCATCAACGCAAGAAGTGAACACCTCCTTGATCTCTCTAAGTGTTGGTATGACCTCTATTAGATACAAGTTCAAGGCCATGCGAAAAAATCTGCAAAAAAGCTGATCGCAATTTTTTTTTCTCTTATCGCTAAATTTAGCGTAGCTTTTTTTTGTCTCTAATTTTGGCGTAGCTTTTTTATCATCGCTAATTTTTATGTAGCTTTTTCTATTTTGCCATCTTCTAATCACACAGCCTAGCTTTTTATGATTTGTACATCAAGAACTTTAGAAATATGTAAAACACCATTTTAGGGCAGAAACTAGGGTTAGGGTTTTTTTCGTGATTCTGACCTCTGATGATAAAATGATGCATCCATCAAACTCTATCTATCTAGCCTAAGAAAGTTTTACTCAAAATGTACAAAAAAATGGCTAAGTCTAAGTTGGATTTCTGGAGATGTGGTTTGTGGACCATATGCACATTGATTTTCCAACACGTATAAGGCCGCTAAAGTTTCCCAGGCTTTGCTCTTTGGTCAGTTCATCACAAGCAAGAATAAGTTGGTCTAATGTCCTTTTGTCCGTAACATTCCAGATATGCCAGGATTCTATGTTGCTAGCCTTATTGGGCTCATGCTCGGATCCGTCAACTACATCGTGAAGGAGATTGGTGTACAGATATGCTCTCATTACATCTTTCCAAAGATTATAGTTTTGCCCATTTAATCTTTTATCCTTGGGCATGAAGATGGGTGTGAAGGAAGGTAAAAAATTGGCCATAGATGAGGTGTTAGCTTCACTCTTTGAAATTACAAAGTTGAAGTGAACTTGAATTCTTTGCAAGAGTGAGTGTCAAGTGTTTAAAAACACTTTCAAAGACACTTTGTGTGCTAAGAAATTACTCGAAAATAATCGCAAACATTGGAAAGAAATTGAATTGCTTGGCACCACACTGAAATCCGTGGGGAGGGGGGCCACTTAGATTAGCCCTATTCTTGCACAAGACACCTTGGAGAGGGATGTTTGGAGGGCTTAGAGTAGCCCGTTGCACACCAAAATAGCTTAAGTAGGCACGAGAACCGAATCACTCTGTGGGTGGGCTTTGTAACAAACTCATTGCGGAGTTCCTCATAAGAATACTCTTTTTGTTGTGGCTCTTTTTCCTTCAGTTTTTTCTCAACTTCCTGCTCAAGCTCTACCTCTTCCATCCTATGATCAGGATCCTCTAGTTGCTCTTTAGGTCGAGAAGTGTGGTCTAAGATTTGTTTACCCTTGGAATTCATATTTCACTCCTCCCTAGCTCACAAAAACCTTCTAAAAATGGATGGAAGTTGTGACTTCAAACATTGAGAGCAACAAACACACTAAGAATTGGAAAAATTCCTCTTAAAGGAGTTTCATACATAGGGGTGGCTTGCGATAATGCATAAAAGCTCGAATTTATAAGAACTATAGAAGGAGCAATCACCTTGACATTGAACTGGTGTCATCCCGATTTTTCAGGGATGTGTAGAGAATGATTGTGGGAGTGTAAAACTTGAATATCTCTGAAACCAATGAACCAAATGATTTGAAGATTTGTATACATAAACTATATAGTAATACCTTTCCCATGAGTGCTTAAACGTTGGAGTTGGAGTTCTATAGAGAGAGAAGTAATCTTTGCAAGTTGAGTGAATCTGAGGAAGGAGGAGCAGAGAATAGAAATGGCACCAAGCAATGATCAAAGAGTATATGTATTGCTTCAACTAACTAGAGTATGTGAAAAGAATGGAAGTAAACTTAAATATGCAATAAGAAGAGAAATATAATACTAGAGCACTTCCCTGATACAAATTGAAGATTCCGAAGCGAAATCGAAGCGATCTTTGAAGCCTGAAGGTGCTGATATGCAATCCTCGCTAGGCCCAAACGAAAATTCGAAATATCTGGTTGGCCTGAGGGGGTTCTAGTCACCAAAAGCCTGCAAGAACGACGCTAAAAACATGTAACAATAGCCTCAAATGAGCAAACTGAGTCAAATTGAAGTGATTTTAATTTTCACCAATCCTCGCCAGTCCAAGGCAGGTAGTCAAGCACTTGTACTTCAAAAATATGAAACTATTCGAAGTGAAAAAAGTCGATTCGGATGCCAAATGATGAAAAACTAGACCCAGAAGTGGCTGCCTAGTTTTTGATGAAGCGTTGCAAAGGAATTTTGGTTGATCAAATCTTCTCCAAATTAATCATCGTTTGTTGCTGAGTGAAGCTTAGGATGTAGCTCCATAACGTGACAAAGATTTCTCAAATCGGATGTTGGGTCACCAAGATATGGTCCAGAGAATACGGGTATGTTAAAAGTAGAAAGTGGAAGAGCAACTCTTCATGAAGGGGTGACTTTGGAAGGCCAAATCTTAGAGCTTGAAGCTTCTTTAGCTATTCCAATGACTCATAGCCCATATCCACAGCCCAATATACACATGTATAGCTCCATTTCCCTCCATCATGTTCCATAGTAGTTGTTATTCTTGCTTTAACTTGAAGGAAAAATTCGAAAATAAGTAAATTCAACTATCATTTTTATGGACTCCTTTCTTCCACAACACGCGTGCACAAGAATGAATCGAGTTATCCCACACATGCAAATGCAGCAGCCAATTCGCAGTTATAAAATGAGATGTAAATCCTTCTTCCTTCAACCAAGAGGAAGGGTGGAGAGAATGGGGCATGGCTGCCTCTTCTGCGTGCGCTCCTTCTGAGAGTCTTCTTCTGCTCGCGGGCGTTCGTCAGTGCGTTGGCATGTCGCCTGGCTCTGATGCCAATATTGGGCCGCTCTTCCTAGCTCCGGTTGGTCTCGATGAAGCCCTTCTTTTTGGGGTACACATCGGAGTCCTTGAAGATCGTGAGGTCGGCTAACTCTCTCGAAAAGAACATTGAGAACATCAGTGTCATAGATCCACCCGGTCGCGTGAGCTTCCAAATAAATCCCTCCTCTCACTATCTCATCACCCATAATGGTAATGTAACATGGCCTCTCACATGAGTGCCTATCTCACCATAACAAAGAGGTGGTTCACACCTCTTCTCATGTTACATAAAGCTAAGGTAAATTTCCATTGAAGTTTTTGCCTCGTTAGGTTTAGGGTTTATAATGTGCCCTTGTATGAAAATAGTCAATGAATAGACATAATTATAAAGTATCTAAATCTTAACATAAAAACCCTAATTTTATATAGATGGCATTTGGGGGGCACATTAGCCTCTGCAATTTCTCAATGAATTGTATCACTTCTATGTAACAAGATAACCGTTTGAGTATATTCTGAGTGGAATTGTATAACAATGACACGTTTTTAACAATCCAAGAATGTTGAATTTAACCTAATTTTTAACATTCGTTTGTGTTGTTGCATATGAAAGCGCACACTGCCACACACATTAATAAATGCATATTTCTTCTGACCTCAAAGAAGCTACTTTAATGCAAGGATGAATATGTGTTCTTGCTTCACCATTGCAGGAAAGAAAAGAAAATGGAAGTCAAGGAAGTACATAGGCACTGGAGGTTTCTAAATTTTATTCTCATCCTGGTAACATTGTTTTTTGGGTATACAATGTTGTAGAGTGATGCATACAAGGTTTCCAGATGAAGATGTTACACAGCAGGCTGTAATGGTGGTGGCTATTAAAAAATACTTGTTTCAGATAATGTTAGGCCTTATGCTTGCCTAAGTTCATGTTGCAAGTAATTTATGTGAGATGGGGCTTTTCTTCAAATCTTCTGGATGTTTTCAACTTTAATTGAAATATCAGTTATCAATCCTTTGTATTTTCTTTAGTTCTGCCAGTCTTTATTTTTGAAAATGGGAGAGTGTTGATTAGGTGGGTGTGGAGGGAAAGGGTAGGGTTGAGAATGTGGTAGAAGAGAATAGTTTTCTAATTGTGGGGATGTCATTACCTGTTTTGTTTTGTATATCAGGTCCGGAATGAAAAGGCAAGAAGATATCTGAGCAGCATGCCCAAAAAGTCTCCTGTGAACTTCACACAAAAATTTCCCAATGCAAACCCTTTGGCTGTGCGCCTTCTTGAGAAGCTGCTTGCTTTTGATCCCAAAGACCGCCCTTCTGCAGAAGAGGTAGAATGGCTTCATCATATGCAAGTTACTATAAAGTATAGACTTTGATTCTGTCTATGGAATTGATGTGTCTGAAATGTCATGATTAATAGGCCCTTGCAGATCCATATTTTAGAAATTTAGCAAAGGTAGAACGGGAACCATCAGCTCAACCTATCAGCAAATTGGAGTTTGAATTTGAAAGACAGAGAGTGACAAAAGATGACATCAGGAAACTCATATACAGGGAGGTATCATTACTGTTTCTGGTTTTGTTTACTTTACTTTCTTTCTCTTCACACTACAGTGGCAGAAGTCCTATTGCAGATCTTGGAATACCATCCTCAAAAGCTAAAGGAGTATCTCGATGGAACAGATCGTTTGAATTTCTTGTATCCAAGGTAAACACATTACTACAAGTGGGAGTACTATGCATCATAACACTGCTCTCTCTCTCTCTCTCTCTCTCTCTCTCTCTCTCTCTCTCTCTTCCCCCCCCCCCCCCCCCCCCCCCCCCCCCCCCCCCCCCCCCCCGGGGGGGGGCTCCCCTCCCCTTTTTCTTCTCCCCATCTTGCTTTTCTGCCCTTAAGTTGCATTCTGCACAAGTACGTATGTGGACGTGGTGGGCTGGCATGTTTGTGCATGTGCAGGTACAGGCAAGTGTGCACAAGCATCATCCCCCCCCCCCCCCCCCCCCCCCCCACACACACACACACACACACACACACACACACACACACACACACACACACACACACACACACACACACACACACACACACACACACACACACACACACACACACACACACACACACACACACACACATTTTACAGGTATATCTATCAAAGCATACACCCACTCAGACACCTATTGTCATTCACCAACCTATTCAAAATATAGCATCTCTCTCTCTCTCTCTGTCTGTGTCTCTCTATCTCTTTCTCATGCATATGGTGTGGAAATTCAATCGTCAATCGGCCATACAAGATATCACCATTGTCATGGGTACTGAATATGTTTTTTGGACCTACTACTAGCAGCCCATTACATCAAAATAGGAGTGCATCAATTATATTTCTTCCACAAAGATTGCAGTAGTGCCCTGAAGACAAACTCCAAAAGCAACCCAAAGAAAATCCATCATTGTGAAAGAAACAAAATGTCTTTGTGTCACTTGCAAAATTCCTTTTTAAGATGCATTCTTGTGTGTTGTGTTGGATAAAACATTTCCATTTGTGTTGTGTTTTAAATATCGGTCTTCAAGATTCTTTTGATTGTCATTTGACATGTAGATGCCATAGTGTTGTTCGAGTAAAGGCTCGAGATATGTGAATCTGCAACACATGTTTGCAAAAGCAAAAGAAAATGCAGTTGTCATTGTGGAATGAATGATATAGTATAGTCAAGGGTAATGGACATGCTTTATAACTCCTATTAGTGGCTATTCAATATGTTAGCAGAGTGCAGGCACTTGAATTGAATTCCTCCCACAAGATACCCATTGCAATGGTCATGTGAAGGCAATGTCTAGGACAACCAAAAAGAGCATCTATCACTGCCTAAGGGATGAAACATCCTTCCATCCCCTTCTTTCTCTCCACCCCCCAAACAAATGGCAAAGAAAAAGAAGAGACACACACTCCCACTCCCACTGCACACACAAGGAAAAAATTATTAAAAGAGGTTGAAACAACTTGTTTTCTCGTGGTGTACTATTATGTTTATATAGTTTGACAATGTGTCAGAATGCAAAAGATTTGATAAAGAAATGTCATGTTCTCAAAATTCTAAAGCACAAGAAATTCAACCATTTGAAGTCTAGTCAGATATTTACAACATGAGATCTTGTGACCAGATTTCTGATCGTCATGGTGCTATGTGCACTTGATGCACTTTCCTTTTTAAGTGGTGAAAAAGGTTATTTGGTTCCCCATTATTAAGATCATGTGCTAACTCTAAAGTTTATAGGATACTCATTTCTTCCATGCACTTTAAGTTCTATGTGTACTTGGTCATGATCTGATGATTAACCTTTATGAAGGAAATGAATTTGTACAATAAAGGCTAACCAAGTGGCTCTTCTTCAATGGTTGTGACTCTCTATCCGAGAAGACAACTCATTATCACGACATAAATCTCTATGTAAGAGACACTTTATGAATGGACCAGGTCTTTTGCTAAATGATACATCTTTGCTAAAGGACACATCTTAAGACAATGAGCACAATTTTCATTAGAAATTAGAATGGAAATACATCTTTGCTAAACGACACATCTTAAGACATGAGCACAATGTCATTAGAAATTAGAATGGAAACCTTTGGCTGTGCATGAAATAGAAATATGGCTGATGATTTGAAAGAGAGAGCTAAAATGCAAGACAAATGAGTTTTTCACATTGCTAGATTTTACGTTAGAATTTGTAGAGTTCTAAGGCTTGTAGCTTTTATGCTTTCATTGCTTCTTCATTCTATGTTATCTTGTGGGTACTTATCGAATGATTTTATATGTCACTTGATGTGACTCAATGTGTGATTGAGTTGATAGAAATGATAGAATCTTTTATTCAAACCTTCTTTTGGGCTATGTCTTTGCTTGTGTTGGTTGATTGTCATCATTGTGTGAAGTCTGAAACTATCTACTACTTGTTTGCATACTATTTGCAAGTATCTTATTGTCCTTCATTTTGTTGTAGGCATTTACTTATAAGTGCATATTTCTTTGGATTTCCGAACTTAATATCTACATCATCCTTGCACTTTCATGTCTTGCTTTGATCTAGTTGTGCTATGGATTGCTCTTTAATTAAGTCTCTCAATATTTTTGACATGAGCACATTTTAATAACCCTGTTTTCAACATTAGGCATTAGGGATAATTCCTTTGTTGTAAGGGATTTTACTTTGTGTTTGGAAAGCCACACTCGTTTGGCTATACCATGAACTTCTATCACTGTATCTCAACGAACTTATGATGCTTGAATTGCAGTATACAATAATGTGGTAGGCGCATGTCTCTACTATTATACTTTGCTCTTCAATAGTGGTGTGAAAACTCGTTAGGTCCCATAACATGTTTCGTATGTGTTGGGAACCTAACTTTGTATGTTATTATGTTTCGAAATTGGTACTATTTCAAGCCGTGTTATTACTCAATAAGTATTGTTTCATGCAATTCCAATGAACCCGTTGTCGGCGCAAAAGCGACGGTCGGTGGATCAAGCCAACCGCCGATAATACGGCGCACACTGGGTGCTTAGAGAAAGCTCAGGTAATTAACTGAAACTTCAAGTGATGACTCGAAATTTTCAACTATGACTGACTTTAAACTGTTAACAAGATGTCAAGAGCAATGTGATTACTCTTTGAAGAGAAATAGGACTATCATGCAAGAGAAAACCGTGGCATGATTCTGGTTATTAAAATTAATCGGGATAGAATTTGAACAAAATAATTTGCATAGGCTAAAAGGAACGAAATCGCAAGTTTTTGGTGTTGTTCACTTCAGGTCAATAAGTGAATGCCCATCGCAATCATATAAGTACTACAAAAAGTTCACTGTGTTTAATATAACAATTCAATATATTGATTAAGCGGAGCAAAGGAAGAAGTCATGCACGACGCAGTACCTAAAAGTAAATGAAGATTGCCATGCTAGTATTATTCCAAACAACACTCTTGTGGAGCTGCAGTAGAATCGTTGACGCAGAACAGGGATCACAAGTGCATATAGTTGCCACCAAAGCGATAAATGCAGAGTTATAAGTTATTTTCAACAATCATAAGATTAGCTTAGTCCATGTTCACTGTCGTACGTTACTAATGCTTTTCTCTAGTATACTTCTGCCATCCACAAACCCTGCACTTTCTTCTTCGTGTGAAGATAACATATACAATATATGTCCGCTGAATATCTTTAGACAAAGTCTTCCTTAAATGATGGTTGATTCAAATGATGGCTGATTCTTAATCAGACGAAGCTATTGATTACTCGAGAAAAAAGAAGAGGAGTAGAACATTTAAATAAAACAAAAAAGCAGTCAACAGTGTTTTGCGGATCACTCATGGAGAAACGCTTGGGCATTACCTAAATGAAGCAGAAAAAAAAATCCTAATTCCAAATCAAAGGGAATCACGGTCCTACATCAGAGTTGCCTTCTTTACCAGCGTTGTTCGCTAATTTCCTTCAGAACATAATTGTGCTAAATCTGAGCATGGATGGAGGAACAGTTTGTTAGTATCAGAATCATTTGACAAGTTCTCATAATACAACAACTATCAGAGGCAGAATCAGAATTAATCAAAGCTCATTTAGAAATAGCAACGGACGGACGGAGGAGCATTAGAGTTTGTCAGAGATGCTCCGCGTTAGAGTTCATCTCATCAGAAGTTAATGATTAGGAGAAAGCGCTGCCTCCTCCATTATCAGCGTTGCAAATTGCCTCTCTGTCTCCGGATCCATCGAATTCCCTTCTCTTCCACATAACATTATCCTCTGCAGCACGGTTAGCTTGATTTACGCCTTTGACAGTGGCCTTCAAAAAGTGAGGATTAGGCCTGCTGCGGACTTTCGCCCTGGCAAGATAGGCGTGCAAGCCTTCCTTCTCCGCCTACTTCTTGGGACGCGCTGCGTGTTGAGGGAGTGCATGTGTGCCACATAAAACGTGAATTTGGCCACCTCTCCTCAGATCAGATACCTTCCCATCTATATGCGACGTCCTTCAGAATAGCTGATTCCTCCATATACGATCTCGTCAGAAAAACTTCTCCCCCTTCGCACGTACTGTCGCCTCCAATAAAGCTTCCTCAAAGAACATCGATCCTCCTGCTTTTTCGTCGCATGCGCTACTGGCCCTCCTTTTCTCCACACTTATATTTTAGCAGATACACTGCCCGTATGAGCTTGTAGATGATTTTCGCCATCGTTTTTTTTACCAGACGCATGCATAATCATTGTCTTCCATTCTTTAAAATCTGAAAAGCATGGTCCGAATCAAAAGTCGTTGTCTACTAGCGAAAGAGCATACATATGTGTCATTGCTTCTAATGAAAGCATAGTTGAATCATTGTAGGGAGCTTCATAATGTACACTGCATGAAGAAATTCCAAATCCTCTATGGGTGAAGTTCACATAGCCATAGTTCTGCTCTAATGGATTCGAGCATTGATATTGTCTGCAAAAATAGCGATAGGACACCATATTTTGACTAGGAACATGGATAATGCCATGGACGACTTTTGGATAGGCTTTCACCATGACTAGACTACAACTGTCGAGCCATGCCAGAAGGAAAAAGTTTGATCAAGACATGAGAGTAGAGATGAATATCTCTACGACATTCACCCCCACCAAACCTGCACATCGTCCTCGATGGGCCAAACAAATTCTTTTGAAAATTATTCATGACTCAAATGCAAATAGTCTATAAAAAATGCTTCTATCATTAGTACATCTTCTGATAGCAAAGAAAACTTATAAAATTATGTAAACTTGAATTTTCGTTCAATGCATGAGTTGGAAAACAGGTTTTAGAAAGAAACTATAGAAGTCATTTAAATAGTGTTGGTACTAACTCTTCTATTAACTCTGTTCATAAGTAAAGCATATGTTATATAAGCCTTCTATCCTCATCTCCTAGCCACTTGCCATTAAGATACAGAAAACTAATTCCCCTTTAGCATACATCCGCCTTATATAGCCCGCTTTTCAATTCAGAAGTGATTTCAAGACCACAACTGATTCATTGAAATCATTTTGATTTTGATTTTATCTTTTTTTTATTTTTATTTTTAATTTTTCTTTTTGTCATTTTTCCTCTTTTCATATGCAGTAACCATTAATGTACTGCTTTCAATTTTCTTCGCAACTTTTTTGATGAAGGGGAAAGGCTTAACCCCTAATCAGAGCAAAGGATCTAGAGGTAAGCTAAAGCAGGAACTAGGATCTCTTTAGTAAAATGGGTCAGATTTAAGGAAGCTTACCTATATAAAACAAGCCTACTTCTACTAGGAGTTGCAAGTTAAGGGTTCCTTCAACTATTCATATGACAGCCATAGGTCTCTAATCCCTATCTTCTCTTCAAGCACGTTCCTACTTCAGTGTAAATTCTACTTTTCATAATTTTAAGAAGTTTTTTAACCTATCTGAAGAATGTACATATCTAATTATGATAATGCATGAACTTTCATAATAAATTAAAACATAAATCAGGTTTAGAACTTTTTCACATGATCTATATTGACTCTATCTTCTGCTCTCTTTAAGTTCATCAGAACTTTTGGCATAAAATCTTCAATTGCTTTGATCAATTCATCTTCAGGACCTGTAAGCAATCATAAAGTAGAAGCTACAAAACAAGTAATCTTCATTATCATTTATCTTGCAAATAGAAATTCATATATTCTACCAGATTCATCTTCATCATGTCACAAATTTCATCATAAGAAATTCATGGTGGTTATAATTGTCATAAATAATGCATTCTTAATTTTTACAATAGGTTTTTCAACCTATGTAACGAAGTTCATAATTTTTAGGAAAAATCATAATGTTCCTAGTACTTTTTAACTTGTTTCTTTATAAATAAGCATCATATTTTGATATCAATGAAAAATTCATATCTGGATTATGAAAAATTCATATCTGGATCATGTTCTTCATATTTATCATGATCATATTTATATCATGTATATTTCTTTCTTTTAAAAGTATACTATCATAATTGTTGTAAACAAAAATCATTTTGTTCAAAATATTCATCATTTCATTATAATAATGTTCTTCATAATTGTTCTTCATAATTGTCCATCAGAAGTTTAGTAACATCATTTTGATAATACTATTTATAATTAGAAGGTTTATTATCAATAGAAAAGCATGACATATGATTCTTCTCATCATAAGAAAGAAATTCATATTGAGTCGTATATCAGCATAATTGTTATCATCCTATCTCAATGGATAATCTTATTTTTATTCTAGAATAGCGTCTTTGGCATCATAAGTTCAGGAAATAACAAGCATATTGATCAAACTTATTTGCAAGCATATTGTGCATATAATTTCAAACATGTTTTAGTTTAATTTGAAATCAACAAACTTTGTGTTTTCATATTTTAATATTCTTTTGGTTAAGCAAATCATAATGCAAAACTTTATCATAAGCTTTTACTTTTCCAAGCATAAAACTTCATAAAACAAAACAATTTAGGTATATGTTCATTTTCTTTAGGAAAACTGGCATATATGCAGCAAGCAATATCAAAATTTGAAAAGTTTTATCTTCAATAAACAACTCCATCACAATAAAACTATTCTCTTAAATTCTTCTCCTTTTTCTTAAGATGCGTTTTTTATATTATTTTCAATCTTCCATATGGCTTCTTGTACCCATTTTCCCATATTCTTGTCATGTTCTAATTGAATTTGAAGATTTTCATCTTCAGATGTTTGTACTATCCTTTCATCATTTTTACTTTTGTCACATTTCTTGTCATTTTCTATGACTTTAGGTTCTGTTTTAATTACCGCATGTATGTCTTTATTTCCATCAATTGATTGTTCATTTTCATCATCTTTTATCCTTACATCTTCTTCGTTCTTAATCTTTCTCAATGTATCTTGATCCTTAGATATAGTTTGAATATCAATGTTACTCATATATTTAGATTTAATAAGGTTTTTATCATTGTCCAAGCATTCACTTTTAGTCACAATCTTGGTGTTCATAGAATGTAATTGACATACATTGCTTTTCTCATCATGACTCTTAGGTTTCCATACTTTTTTTCTTTCACATGGATTAGGTTTGTTTTTTATGCAGTCTTTTAATAGTTCTTTCATTCCACCCCTTCCTAGATTTAATTTTAACGGTGATCGATGTTGATAATTACAAATTTTCCTTTCATGTTCAACCACTAGTTTCTGTTTTCGTGCATCTTCATACGACCTGCAATTCCAAAATGCATGGCCATATTGATCACACCAAAAACACTGCAAAGGTCTCATTTGAGTCCTATTTGATGTTCTTAATGAATGTCTACAGCTAGATTTTCTAAAATCATGAGTATGTATTATAGGTGAAGGATGTATAGACAAACTGTGGCTCATGCCCTCCTTTTCATACTTACATTTAGCTAGCTCTAATTCTTGTATTTGTTTAGATAATATTTCATACTTCTGGTTCATTCCTTGAAACTCAACATTCATTTCCTCTTTCCAAGTTATAAAACTAGTTGATAATACTGGTAGACTCTCTGCCATAACATTGATCGAATCATTTAGAGTCAAAATCACTCTAAATTTCTTCTTTAGAGCTTCATTTGCCTTGTTTTGCATTTCTATGAATTTATCTTCCCATTTTCTCAAGTGTTCATCCATCAATGCGTTCACATATGCTTCATCAATAACAATACTCTTTGAATTATGCTCTTGTAATTTAATTTCAAAAGATTCTTTACATTGATTTAGATTTTTCATGTTTGTATGCTGCTTTTTGCCCATAACTCACGCTTAAATATCAAAGAAGCACCAGATAAACGAAAAACAGGCTATGATTTCATACCCACATCAAACATACATTACTTAGAATTGATTTGAGAAAGAAGTTCAGAAATCATGCACCTGAGCTTCGACGCCGATTCTTCACGTCAGGTTCACCAAATGTCGGCGCGAAAGCGACGGTCGGTGGAGCAAGCCAACCGCTGATAATATGGCGCACACTGGGTGCTTAGAGCAAGCTCAGGTAATTAATTGAAACTTCAAGTGATGACTCGAAATTTTCAACTATGACTGACTTTAAACTGTTAACAAGATGTCAAGACCAATGTGATTACTCTTTGAAGAGAAATAGGACTATCATGCAAGAGAAAACCGTGGCATGATTCTGGTTATTAAAATTAATCGGGATAGAATTTGAACAAAATAATTTGCATAGGCTAAAAGGAACGAAATCACAAGTTTTTGGTATTGTTCACTTCAGGTCAATAAGTGAATGCCCATCGCAATCATATAAGTACTACAAAAAGTTCACTGTGTTTAATATAACAATTCAATATATTGATTAAGCGGAGCTAAGGCAGAAGTCATGCACGACGCAGTACCTAAAAGTAAATGAAGATTGCCATGCTAGTATTATTCCAAACAACACTCTTGTGGAGCTGCAGTAGAATCGTTGAAGCAGAACAGGGATCACAAGTGCATATAGTTGCCACCAAAGCGATAAATGCAGAGTTATAAGTTATGTTCAACAATCATAAGATTAGCTTAGTCCATGTTCACTGTCGTACGTTACTAATGCTTTTCTCTAGTATACTTCTGCCATCCACAAACCCTGCACTTTCTTCTTCGTGTGAAGATAACATATACAATATATGTCCGCTGAATATCTTTAGCCAAAGTCTGTCTTAAATGATGGTTGATTCAAATGATGGCTGATCCTTAATCAGACGAAGCTATTGATTACTCGAGAAAAAAGAAGAGGAGTAGAACATTTAAATAAAACAAAAATGCAGTCAACAGTGTTTTGCGGATCACGCATGGAGAAACGCTTGGGCATTACCTAAATGAAGCAGAAAAAAAATCCTAATTCCAAATCAAAGGGAATCACAGTCCTACATCAGAGTTGCCTTCTTTACCAGCGTTGTTCGCTAATTTCCTTCAGAACATAAGTGCGCTAAATCTGAGCATGGATGGAGGAACAGTTTGTTAGTATCAGAATCATTTGACAAGTTCTCATAATACAACAGCTATCAGAGGCAGAATCAGAATTAATCAAAGCTCATTTAGAAATAGCAACGGATGGACGGAGGAGCATTAGAGTTTGTCAGAGATGCTCCGCGTTAGAGTTCATCTCATCAGAAGTTAATGATTAGAAGAAAGCGCGGCCTCCTCCATTATCAGCGTTGCAAATTGCCTCTTTGTCTCCGGATCCATCGAATTCCCTTCTCTTCCACATAACATTATCCTCTGCAGCAAGGTTAGCTTGATTTACGCCTCTGACAGTGGCCTTCAAAAAGTGAGGATTAGGCCTGCTGCGGACTTTCGGCCTGGCAAGATAGGAGTGCAAGCCTTCCTTCTCCGCCTACTTCTTGGGACGCGCTGCCTGTTGATGGAGTGCATGTGTGCCACATAAAACGTGAATTTGGCCACCTCTCCTCAGATCAGATACCTTCCCATCTATATGCGACGTCCTTCAGAATAGCTGATTCCTCCATATACGATCTCGTCAGAAAAACTTCTCCCCCTTCGCACGTACTGTCGCCTCCAATAAAGCTTCCTCAAAGAACATCGATCCTCCTGCTTTTTCGTCGCATGCGCTACTAGCCCTCCTTTTCTCCACACTTATATTTTAGCAGATACACTGCCCGTCTGAGCTTGTAGATGATTTTCGCCATCGTTTTTTTTACGAGACGCACGCATAATCATTGTCTTCCATTCTTTAAAATCTGAAAAGCATGGTCCGAATCAAAAGTCGTTGTCTACTAGCGAAAGAGCATACATATGTGTCATTGCTTCTAATGAAAGCATAGTTGAATCATTGTAGGGAGCTTCATAATGTACACCGCATGAAGAAATTCCAAATCCTCTATGGGTGAAGTTCACGTAGCCATAGTTCTGCTCTAATGGATTCGAGCATTGATATTCTCTGCAAAAATAGCGATAGGACACCATATTTTGACTAGGAACATGGATAATGCCATGGACGACTTTTGGATAGGCTTTCACCATGACTAGACTACAACTGTCGAGCCATGCCACAAGGAAAAAGTTTGATCAAGACATGAGAGTAGAGATGAATATCTCTACGACACCGTTTCATAACCTAGGTATTTCGGCTTTGTGCTTTTTCAAATATTCCATGATGGATTTAACTATATCCCAATGTGCTTTGCTTCTGGTCGAGTAGCGACCATGGCACACATGAGTGATCTACAAGCTGATGCATGAGGAACATCTTTCATATGACTGTTTGCTTTCCTCATCGTTTGAGTAATTAGGTTTGGTCATTTAAACATGTGGTTTTAAAGGCACACTAAGTTCTTTTGCTTCAGCCATATTAACCAGTCCACACTTTTCTTGCATTTTGCTTGAGATAAATGCAGTTGGTTCTGCTGCTTTTCCCATTTTATCCTCATGCCCAAGACATGCTCAGCTTCACAAAGATCTTTCATAGAAAATGCAGCATTATGCTGTTTCAGAGTAGTTAAAATGCTCTTTTGCTTTCTAGCAAGCAAGATATTATCCACATAGAGCAAATGAATCATGTGGTTGCCATGTGAATCCTTTTTCGGTGTATAAATAGCGACATGCATGGATGTGTTTGAACCCATGACTAAGCTTAAAAGCCTTAAACTTTTTGTACCATTGTTTAAGTGCTGAAACGAGCGCATACTAATTTATTTTTCAACTTCCATATAGGTTTCTCTTTGTCAGGTATGACAAAACCTTCGGAGCGGGTGTGGCCTAGTGGTTCATGCCTTGAATTACCTGGGAGGAAGTTCCGAGTTTGATCTTTTGCTGTACGTATTTGTTAGAGAGACAAGTTGATGGGTCCCTGTACCTTATGAGGTTGGGTATGTGTCTTTCCAAATTTGTTGTAACCTTTGAAAGAAAAAAAAAATAGAGAGAAAAGAAAAAGAAAAACTTAGGACTCCTCATCAAGATCTCCATGGATGAATGTTGTTTTTACATCCATTTAGTATAAATTTAACATTAATGTAGTAATGAGATTCAAAAGCACATGGAGTAGTCATTTTCAAGGTAGGAGAGAACACCTCTTGAAAGTCTGTTCCCCTTTTGGGAGATCTCTTCGCAACAAGTCTAGGTTTGTACTTGGATTTACCATTAAGAATTTCAATTTTTTAACACCGTTTGTTAGGAATGGTTGTCCTATCCTTGGAGACTTAACCAAATCTCAAGTATCATTTGCATGCAATGCTTTGATCCTTTCTCGCATTGTTAGTTTCCACTTTTGTGCTCACAAGTTTTTGCTTCTTTCAAGTTGAGAGGCTTGTCATCATTAGCCAAGATTATGCAATGTATGGAAGATCAGCCAAAGAGCTTCACATTGATATGAAAGCTGTTGAGAAAAGAAGAGGGTTGGTTATGGAAGCTTAACTTTGTGCAAATTGAAGAATGTGATGAAGAAGAAGTACATGCGATGTTGGCAAAAGTCCTTCACATAAAATGTGAGTTAAGACCTTAGTTTTATTTTAAGGAAGACTTTCGTCACCTTATCAAATGTGAACAAGCCAATGTGACTATAAGTCATTAAAAATCATATAAATTCTTGTATTACTCTAATTTCACCCCCCCCCCCCCCCCCCCCCCCCCCCAACAAATATAATAAAACTACGTCTGAAAAGCTCTTGAAGAGAGCTATAACTTGGGTCAAAATCTACAAAAGGAGAGAACTTGGAATGGATGATATGTACATAAGTGATGGTGCGACTAGTGTTCAAAAAGCCACCCCTTCGTGCGGGGTTCATGAAAGTGTGTCCGGTGACACTACCTCTCCATCAATGCCAACGTTGCGTATCCATGCGTGACCCTATCCCGAGCTGCCTGGGCCATGGAAAATGAACTTGATATGGCTGAAAAGGTCACCCCAAGATAAACATATGAACAAGAACGAGTGATCTGGATGTGTCCTCTAGCAAGTGTGAATATACTCTGGCTTCTTATCGGAGCAGAAGTGCCAAAAATAAGTACCTTGGTTTTACCAAGATTTATTGAAAGATCTCTTTGTGAGCAGAAGTCACCTGTCTCAGAAACCAATACCACACCATCAGCATATAACAAGATGCATACAGTGGCCCCTCCCAACTCTACCCTTATCGCCATGCTGCCTGATAAAGTCTGCAAGCTCATCAATGTATATCCCAAATAAAGTAGGAGGTAATGGACACCCTCATTTCACATCGATAGTGCTGACAAGGGGATCAGAAAGCCCACCACGACATTTGAACCTCCTCGACACCTGCTCATATAAAGGATAGATTCTCCATAGCATGTCATCTATGAACCCAAGATCAAGTAGTCGTCAGAAGAGTCCCTTTCTAGGTAGTGTGTCGAATCCTTTGTGAAAGTCACAAAGGAACAATATAATCTCCTCTTCCTCGCTTGTGCCTGATCAATGAGACATCTCAGAGTGAAGATGTGGTCAATGGTGGAAAAGGCATGTCGAAAGCTACCCTTCTTTGGAGCCCGGAAACCCTCTTGCTCAGCTAAGCTAAGCTCCTCCCTCAAGAATAGCTCCATAGATTTTGGCCAATATGGGGCCAATCATGATAGTCCAATATGTGCTAGGATCCGTCACGTCCAGAGACATGTGAATAGGCACAATGGTGTGCTTTGTCCATGGGGCAGGGAACCCCTCAACCAAGGCTGGGTTGAAGAGGTGTGTAATAAGTGGTACCAAGACATCCTTGCCATATATAAGATGCTCGGCCTCTAGGTCAAACTGATATCTGGATCTTTGGCTCTCCCATGCTGTATTTGTAAGATGGTTCTTCTCACCTTCTTTTGTGTGAAGAAAGTGGAAATAGTTGGACGTGAGCTCTGAGGTGTCGGTATTAGTGGTTGATTTAGTATCTGATACAAACTCTCTGCATAACGATGCCATTTCGTAGGATCTTGGATGGGGATGGACTCTCCTCTCGTAAATGACACCATGCAATTGAACAATCCTTGCTCATAAGCAAGTGGTAATATGTCCAAATATTGGTGGTGCTCCCACTCCCATCTTTTACGGTGTGACTGCATGGTCGTTGTGCCTGTTTGTGTATGATCTCTCGGAGGGTCTCAGTAGCCTTGAGGTGTTGTCATAGCTCGCAACACTCATCATACGAGCTGTTTTGGGGTATAGTCCCAATGCATGGTGGAAAGGTACGTGTATGGTGGGGAAAGCTCTCTATAGTTGAGTCATGCAAAATGGATGTAATATGTGAAGTGAGTGTATCAAGGGAATCATGTGGGTTGAGTGTGAGGAGTTTTGAGTGACAGTGTTGCATTGCAATGCATTGCGATGCGTTCGCAACGCAATGTCACAACGTTGCGA
>CM035409.1:67842502-67845002 GCA_020310875.1 Ceratopteris richardii
TTTGAGCGAGAGAGGGTAATGTAGGGGAAGAGAGGTTGTACTGAAAAGGAGGGAGGTCGGTAATGCTCATGCCATGGTCTGCCAACGATCGATAGATCTGTGCATACCATACTCTCTCATGCCCTGTCTCTGCCAAATGTTTAGAGCTCTCAAACGCAATCCTTGTGAGTTGACCGGTGGGGAGGTCCCTGACTCTCAGGATAAAGGTCACCAGCTGAAAGAGGGCCTCCACTAACATTGGTGGTGTGCCAAGCTCAGCTCGTATAATGTCATGTGGAACCGAAGGCTTGCTGCGGAGCAAGTGTGAGATCATGGTGACGTGGGGCCTCTCAATCCGCATCCACATCGCCTCCGTAATGCCTGGTGCCCATATCGCCGCTGCATATATATATATATATATATATATATATATATATATATATATATATATATATATATATATATATATATATATATATATATATATATATATATATATATATATATATATAGAGAGAGAGAGAGAGAGGAGAGAGAGAGAGAGAGAGAGAGAGAGAGAGAGAGAGAGAGAGAGAGAGAGGAGAGAGAGAGAGAGAGAGAGAGAGAGAGAGAGAGAGAGAGAGAGAGAGAGAGAGAGAGAGAGAGAGAGAGAGAGAGAGAGAGAGAGAGAGAGAGAGAGAGAGAGAGAGAAAGAAAGAAAGACTTTTTAACGTCTATTAGAGGCCAAAATCGGCCTATGAGACAAAACATATACATCAGTATGAGCCAATCCACTGTGATCCCAAAAGGAAAATAAAGTGCGAGTACAAAAGACGGGTGAGAGAGAGAGAGAGAGAGAGAGAGAGAGAGAGAGAGAGAGAGAGAGAAGAGAGAGAGAGAGAGAGAGAGAGAGAGAGAGAGAGAGAGAGAGAGAGAGAGAGAGAGAGAGAGAGAGAGAGAGAGAGAGAGAGAGAGAGAGAGAGAGAGAGAGAGAGAGAGAGAGAGAGAGAGAGAGAGAGAGATACGTATTACGTACGTACATACATGATGTACATACGTATGTATTATGTACGTAAGTACATACATGCATACATACAAATTTATAGGGATGTATGTAGGTACATACATAGATACAAAGGTACGTAGACACATGCATACATACATGTTATATACTCTTATAATGTCGATGCAAGCAGCAGCATGTGGGTGATAGATAGCTCATTTGATACTGGTTTGTTGTTAGTAATATATGTAACAAAGTGTGGAGAAGGTTGAAATTGATATTGCTAGTCCAACAATACATATAGAACATGGATTGAACATCATGAAATAAAATGCTCAGTTTCTTTCCAAGGCTTGTGATTTATGATGCATAGAAAGCCGAAGGCCTGTGAATATTTTATATTGTAAGGTATAGATTTTTTTTTCGACCTTTGGGAGAGCTTGAGCAATGTGGAATGGATATGAGAGGTCCATGGATAGTGAATAGAAGATGTTGAAAAGGGGAGATGATTGGATGTTGAGGCTAGACTCTACAACACAGAAGTGGAAAACATAACTCATAAGAGAGGAGAGCAATAAGCAGAGGATAGGCTGAAGGGGGACGAAAAAGGCTAGAGCATGAGTAGAGTAAGTAGAGCATGCATATGTAGAGTGAAGAGACTGTTGTATCAAGAGAGGGAACTATGAAGACTTATAAGAGGATGTTCATTGTTGAAGAGCTCTTGCAAGACAATATCATTTCTTCACACAAATGAGACCACAACAACAGCAAGGAGAAACAACCAAAAAGGCAACAGTAGACTTTTTTCCTCTCTCCATGAGATGCTCTAGTTTGGGAACTGTTCACCAGGTATTCAGAATGTTCACAAATGTTCCATCTGTGAGCGCCCATAAAAATGCTTTGAATATTGATCTGGTGCAACTGTGACCAAGAGTATCGATTTAACGCTGTTTCATGGTTACATATTTGTTTTAAACGAGTAGTTGGATTCATTTTTCATCCTCCTATTTGTATGCATCATATAATAACACTTGTAATACCATGTTTAGGTTTGAAAACACCCCATTGAGGAGACATGAGTATTGCCCGACGTGTCATCAACCTAGGTAGATAATGATTGGGGTATTCAGAAAAGAGCGGGTGCATACTTGGTGGTGAGTTAGGCCCGTTTTTGTGAGTCACTGAACATGGTGTGTTAAGTCAACCTTGTGTGAAAACTTGTCCTAATATAAGGGTTATTGCTGCAGATTGATGCATAGGAACTCAAAGAGATCATTGAATTGCAGACTTAATTCAGGAATTGAATCTTTTGAAGTATTCAGGGCAAAAATAAAAGCGAAGGTTTTTGTTCTCCTTAAATATGCACTACATATATTTTATTTTATTTTATTTTAATATATGTAGTGCATATTTAAGTCAGCAGTAGAAGATAATTATAACAGTCCACTTCAATACACAGTTTGACTCTAAGGTTGGAAGAGGTATCTCTCTCTAATGCAATAGGTTCCCTAAATCACCTTGCCAGCTTTACTGTGGTTC
>CM035409.1:67860002-67975002 GCA_020310875.1 Ceratopteris richardii
TATATATATATATATATTTAAGTAGACTTTTTGAGTGGCTACGACCATATTTGGGACCAGAAATGAATGCGATTTCCATGTAGAAATTCGTATCATGTCAAATAGAGATGAATTTGTTTCAAAAAAATAAATAAATAAATAAATAAATAAATTATATATATATATATATATATATATATATATATATATATATATATATATATATATATATATATATATATATATATATATATATGTGTGTGTGTGTGTGTGTGTGCGCGCATGTGTGTGTGTGTGTGAACAATTATATGTACAGAGAAGTTGTATGGTTTTCTTTTTGGAATGTCTATTTAGTATGTATTTGGAAGTAGATTTTTTGAGTCGTCGCGACCATTCTCGGGACTAGGACTGAATGCAATTTAGATGTAGAAATTCATATCAATTTGAAATAGAGATGGATTTGTTTCAAACTAAGGTGTGCGGATGATAGCATGTGTCATTATTATGTTTTATATGCAGTACTTGGAGGGAAAAATGTAGGTGGGATTACGTGTGCCACCTTTTTTGCATATACTATTGCAAGGAACAAATGTTTCTTGATTTTGATCCATTGATGTGTAGTTGCATGCTTGGGACATGAACATGTTTTCTATTTCTAAAATCTATCGGATGGTTTCAAAGTGTTAAGATCAACACGACGTATAATGTTGATGACATGGGTCGCCCTACATGGATTACATTAACATAATTTATTTGTGTGAAATCTCATCACTTTATTGGTAGACTCTATATGCTAATAGTGAGGGCACTTAGTGCTATGATTGTCGTACTAAAATTTTTATCAAGGTGGTCATATCAAGTGGAAATCCAATGAATCTCACTTCGACGGAAGTTACTAGCGTGTACTATGTGGCAGTAGAAGCAAATTTGTTGGTGCAAATGAGTCCAAGTTTACATACTTGGAAAATTAGCATTTATTTCATATAGCCAAATATAACTATTCCCTTATAAAACTCAATATACTTTTATATTTGTAAAGGTGCATATGTTAATTGCACTATTCTCACGTGGAGTTAGGAGGAATCAAATCTCCAATTACTTGGTAGATGGTTGGTGAGAAAGTAAGTCCTAAAGTCTAGGATTCACTTTATGGTAAGAGCTTGAATTTGAATTCAAAAGTTTGCTCCAACTTCAAGCTATAAAAATGGATCAAAATCTTGCGTGAGGTGAGCTTGATTCAGAGCGTGATTTGGAGATCTTTTGAGAGGGGTTTTCTGTGATTAGTGAGCTCATTCCATAGCTCCATCACCACCCTCACATTGTGCAATTACACATTACCAATGTCATTGTAATTCTATGTGATTTAATACATATACATTGATCACATCTCTACTTCACTTCTCTGTCAAGTTCATCTCAAAATAGTGATCTTCCCAGACTTGGTTCTTAGTGCATAGTTGATCATTTGATGTGATATAAAGTGGTATAGATTCAACATATTGTCTATTTCATAGGAACAAAGTTTCATTGTTATTGCTTTTCTCAATCTCAAGATATCTTCACAACTCTGCTCATTGGTTTGCATATTGTTGAAGCTTGAAATTGTCGGGATGGTCTATTGACTTACTAAATACAATTCCCATAGTACACTTGATCATTTCAAGTGAAATAACTTGTGAATGGTAGCTATCTAAGTTAAATAGATACTCCCAAAAGGAATTTAATCAACTGCTAATAGGTTGAGAGAAGTGTTCATTTTATTGAACATGTGTAGAGACCAAAATAGCAAGTCTTAGCTCATAGTTGTACTTTCTACTCATCTATTTTTGATCCATAGATTAGAGGATCATGCTCCCAAGCAATTATGTGATTATTTGTGATTGTTGGGAAGCTCAAAAGGTCTACTCTAGTCTCCATACCTTGTTCTTGGCAGGTCTGAAGCAAGATTTTGCAGCATCATGCATTTGTTAAATTAGCATATAGATATGGAGTTTGCATTGATCCAAGAGTAGAAAAAGGTTCTTGGGTGAGTGGCTATCAGAATGTGTTTCTAAACCGAATGATGTGGATAATAGATCATTATAAAAGTTGACCAAAGGGTAAGGTCTACAAGGTTTTGACATTCATTCTTGTATATTTTTGCTAGTATTTATTTTGAAAGCACACTTTCAAAGCATGAAAACTATAGAATTTGCATTTAGTAGCTTTATGATGCCATCATTCAAGTGGTCTAACAGTAAAATATTATCAATGATATCTTTATGTAAGCGCTAAAAGAAAATGATCTTTTGATATGCAATTTGTATTTCTGAGCTCATTTATGGGGTATAAGAGATTAGTAGAGAGGTGATTGATGGGTTGGGCGGACATGACCATAGGACACAAATTTTCTCGATCCCCATTTTCTTGTTGTATGGTCGTGTAGGCCCAACCCTTCCCTTAGCCTCTCTATTTTCACAAACTCATATTCAAATATTCAAAAGATTACTTGAATGACCTTGACAACTATAGAAGATGTGAATGTTCTTGCCATCTTTCAAATGAAATTACAAGAATTTAGACAAGATTTAAAATAGAGCCGAACAGATACCTGACTAACACCATGTCGAGGCTCTAAGAAATTATTATAATTAAGACAAGGTTGTTGGCACTTCATTTTTTATTGATTCAAAAGAATTCATTGAAATAATCATCACTTGTAAATAGCATTTACATCCCAAGAGTTTATAAATACACATGTCTACGATTCTTCCCACCAATGTAAAGGGAATATCAGCTATATACAAATCTATCTATGGTACATATATTTCATTACAAAGGAAGGATGCATGATGTACCAAAGAAGTTCTTGGAAATTCTAGGGTTCCTTTGTATGATCTCCCATCTTCTCTTGGTTCTTTCATGCTTGAGAGGGGAGTGAATTGGTGGAATGTTATGTTTATGTGTCCCTTGAGTAGCTTTGATGTGAACCGTTCCCTATACATGGTTACTTCTTACTATAGATTTGGATAGAGGTTTTCTTGCCACGTGATCACATATACTCATATGTGTTGGTGCTTTATACCTTGGGGGTTTCATATCTAGCTCTCATTTACTGATTCATCTCTCTTGATGCATCCATCTCCTTCTTTGCCCTTGTGTGTACTTCCATTTATGCTTCCTCACTCTCTCATACACCCAAAAATGGTATCAAAATAAATTTAGCTCCTCAACTTATTTTTTTCACACCCATTATTGTGTACACTTCTAACCGTGGGAATTGGTTCATGAGCATAGAATACAAAGTTCAACACTCCAAGAGCATTTCCACCAGGTTCATTGGGGTTTTACATCTCCCATCATAGTTATTGATTGTAGCTTACATTCTAGCTTGCATTTCAACTTTGTTGAAGTTTATATCTTTCTACTTTTGTGTTCTTTGGTGCAATAGGAAGCGATAATGACTTTTTTGTCATGGTTCAATTCGAAGACAAGTTTGATGGGACCAACTATCCAATATGTTTTTGTTGCAAAGAAACTATGGAGCATTTTGGCAGATGTTGATAAGTGATCTAATGGTTCTTCTACTACACAACCTATTCATAGATGTGGGTTCTTCTTCAAGTACAGTGACTATGCCTTCTCCACCTATGTAAGAGAAATTTATATGAGATGGAAAGGATACTCAAGCTCATGCGTATATTCTTCCACACATCTTGTCATGCACTACTTTAAGACAAGCTTCGGATACACCTGCTTCTTTGTATGCATTGCATAGTGAAGCACATGTTAGTTACTTGAGAAAGCAACAGAAGATGTGTGTGAAAATGAGTTAATAGATGTATATGTTACACCCATCTAGGATTTAAGAGAGTAATTGACAAACATTGATGAGATCATTCTGGATGCATCACTCATTCTACACTACTCAAAGGATTGATAGAATCTTTTTGAAGCTTTGTTACTACACTTTGAATAGTTGCAATAGGAAATCCAAATGTGTATAATTTTGATGAGGTTGTGTGTACCTAAGTCGTGAAGCCTTAGGGACTTCTGTCGACTGAGACTGTACCTCAATCGCCCCACAAGTGCATATAGTGGTGGATTAATACATGTTTAATCATCCATCGAAGAGATTAGATGTATCAAGTGTATGAAGTCGTGCACACGTGATGCTAAATGAAGTGCCTATGCTACGATGCACGTGATTTGTCTCAGCTACCTCTCCAACTCGCTAATTATCTAAAAATGCACTTCACGATACTTGTTGATGTCGGAAACGTCACAAGAATTAATGTGACACTAGACAACCTCTATGGTCATCATTAACTCAATGCTTCTCCAAACTTTGAGAAATGATTGCTTAAACTAAGAACTTTACTTCTTGAGAAATTTCTACTCACTAAAATGATATACCTTCACTCTTTTGCATATTTCTCTTAGCACAAATAATATCTAGACAACATTTTTTGGTGGATGAAATTAGAGGAGAAGAGCTTTCCAACAAGCTATTAGTTGCAAAAAATGCTTCACTACACACCAAAGTTATGGCCTTCACAAGATGACTAGATCTAATTGTCAAAATAGGAAATTTTTTATTTTAGTAAAAGTGTCTGTCTAAAAAATAAAAGTTTCAACTTAGCATCGACTTGCAATAAGAACTCGATGCCAAGCATCAAATTGGTGTGTTTTCCGCCATTTTTTTAGCACCTGAAATAGCCCCGTGAACCACAGGTATGAACAAAACCACTTTTATGCGAGAATTCGATGCTAGCCATCGACTTTGCGCTAAAACTCGATGCCAGGCATCGAGTTGGTTCAAAAACCTCATGATTTTAACAAGCTAAACCAACATATGATGCTCAGGGAAGAACAAAGTAACTTATCAACTCAAACTTGATGCTAGGCATCGAGTTGGTTGGAAAACTTGAACTTTTGAACTCATTACCACACTAGGCAAAGCATGGAGATGGAGGAGGGAGTTTCTCACTCAGAGAAGCCCAACTATACTGAGTCGTATAAAATCTCTCATTTCTACTCTCTCTCTCTCTCTCGTTCTCTCCGCGTCAATTGATACAAACTAACTAATATAGATTTTCTCAATCTCGTGACTTTTGAAAATTCTAGAACTAAAGTTAAGTCTAACTTTACAAATATAAGTCATGTGTGAAATTGTCCCTTCACATAGGCATGTGCTTTTCTTCTTAGACTTTGACCTTCAAATTTATGTCCAATTTGTGATTGGTTCTCCAATAGCTCCACCTCAATCACTAATTGACATTCTTTGTTTCTTCATATCATCTTCTTTTCTTTTACTCCTACCATACTTTTGAATCTGCTAGTCTTCACACCATGCAAGCTCTTTGTCATTATATCTGCAAGTTGATCCTTTGTAGAAATGTACTCCACTTCAATTTCTTTCTCCATTACCTTTTCTCTCAGGAAATGATGCTGTATCTCTATATGTTTTGTTCTTGCATGAAATGCTGGATTTGTTGAAAGATAAAAAGAATTCATGTTATCTGGATGTATTGTAGGTATACCTTGATTGATACCCAAGCTTTTGAATAATGTCTACATCCATATGACCTCCTTAGCTGCTTCTACAAGTCCTTTGTACTCAGCTTCAGTTGATGATAATGCTACTGTATGTTGTTTCTTTGAATCCAACTTACAAGCTTATCACCAATGTATATCATGTAGCCATGAGTTGACCTTCTGTCATTTTGATAACCTGCCCATTCGAAGTCACTATAAGCTCTTAACTTCAAATCTGAAGTAAAAGGATAATGCGATCCTTCCTTTATAGTTCCTTTGATATATTTGAGAACTCTTTGACCTGCAATCCAATGTGGATCCTTTGGACAATGCATGAATTGTGATAGAACTCCCACTGCATAACTAAGATTAGGTCTTGTTAGTGTAGCATAAATCAAACTACCCACAAGAGATTGATACTTCCTCATATCTTTGTATTGTGCACCATCATATTTAGTGAGCTTGTGATTGACTTCAAGTGGAGTTGAAGCTTCTCTGCAATTTTCCATACCAAACTTCTTCAACAGGTTCAAAAGATACCTTTCTTGTGATACATATATGCCATGATCTGTATAAGTGACTTCTATACCAAGAAATTATGATAAATTTCCTAGATCACTAATCTTGAACTCTTTCTCAAGTAATCTCTTTACCTCCTTAATTCCTTCATCTGAAGTACCTGTGATTATAATGTCATCCACATAAATATAAATGTAGATTGTACCTTCATCTGTTCTTTTGATGAGTAGACTTGGATCTGCCTTTGAACTTTGATATCCAAAATCATTGAGATACTTCACCAATCTATAGTTCCATGCTTTTGGAGCTTGCTTCAATCCATAGAGTGCTCTTCTCAATCTGCAGACAAAATTTGGATACCTGGAATCTATAAATCCTTGACGTTGCTCCATGTATACCTCATCTGATATGTATCCATTCAAGAATGCATTCTTTATATCCAGTTGACTCACAGTCCATCCTTTTGAAGCTACAATAGCAATTAGTGTCCTTATAGTTGACATCTTAGCTACATGACTGAATGTCTCATCATAATCTATGCCATAAGTTTGGGCATAGCCTTTCACCACCAGCCTAGCTTTGTATCTGGCTATACTTCCATATGCAAGCTTCATCACTTTATAAACCCATTTATTTCCAATTACCTTCTTACCATTTGGTTTAGGAACAAGTTCCCAAGTCCTGTTCACCTCTAGTGCATTGAATTATTCCTTCATTGCTTCTTCCCATTGCTTCTTACCTTGCATAGTTATGAGGTTCTTCATCATCTTTGACCATATATGCATAGTTCTTCTGAGTTATGTAAGAAGTATCATAAGAATACCTTTCTGGTTGCCTTCTTGTCCTACGTGACCTCCTTGGTTCACATTCTTCAAAGTATGTCTAGATACACCTCCATCAAATATAGGATCTCCTTCATTTCTTCTTGTTAATCCACTTCTGGATGTACTTGCTTGCATATACTCTTCATCTCCATTCACCTACACACTTGATTTTCCTTTCTCACATTTTATTACCTCTTCTTCAAATTCTTCAACTGTATGACTTTGATCTGCATACCAACTTTTTCTGTTCATCAAATGTAACATCTCTAGAAATAAGAAATTGTTTGGTTAGAGGATTCCACAACCTGTAACCCATTTTCTTTTCATCATAACCAATGAACACATATTTTTCTGACTTTGGTTCAAGTTTATGTCTAATTTTTGATGTCACATAAGCATATGCAATTGATCCAAACACTTTACAATGATCTAGTATTGGTTTCTTACCCACCAGGCTTCATATGGAGTCATTCCATTTAGAGTTTTACATGGTAATCTATTTTCAAGATATGTAGCTATATTTATAGCCTCAGCCCAAAGATAATTTTGACAATTCTTCTCCTTCAGCATAGCTCTAGCAAACTCAACCAAAGTCATGTTCCTTCTTTGTGCTACACCATTTTGTTGTGGTATATACCTGCAGGTTATTTCTCTCTTAATACCTACATTCCAAAGATAATCATTGAACTCTTGGGAGAAGTGTTCTCCCCCTCCATCAGACCTGTCTCTTAAGATTTTGACCTGTGACTCTCTCTGCGTATAGATTTATCCATCTTGTAGCATCATCGATGAAAAGAACATAATACCTTGAGCCACTCATAGATCCTTCTTTTGTTGGTCCCCATACATCTGTATGAATGAGTTGTAGTACTCCATCATGTTTGAATCCTTTCTTCTGAAACGGTAACCTTTGTGCTTTTCCCATCTGACATGCTTCACATTTATAAATCATAGTTGACTCTCCACATTTGCTAATCCTAGTATAGACTGATTTGCAACCATAGCTTTATTTCCTCTTTCATTTAAATGAACTAATCTCTTATGCCAGAAATCAAGTTCTGTAATCATGCCTTCACCATGTGTAAGAAAAGCTCGACGAATGTTCCCTTGCACTCTTAAAGTAAAGAGTCTACCTTCTTTCTTACCACAAATAATCTGATTATATCCATTCTCTAGATCTTCAAAAAATACTCCTTCATTTGTAAACCTAACTTGAAAACCTTTTTCAACTATGTGTCCCACACTTATCAAGATTTTAGGTATTGTGGGAACATAGGTTAACAAATCTCCTCCACTCTTGCATTTCACTTTTCCGATTGAATGTGTACACTATGTCTTGTATTATCACCTGTTTGACATATATGACTAGAAATGCCTTTTTCCAATTCTAACATCAATTCTATGTTTCCTAAAATATGATTAGAACATCGAGAGTCAATGTAAAATACCTTTAGATCTTCTTTATCTGATGTGCTAATTGAATTCTGTAAGACAATAGTTACGCAATATAACACAGGAGCAGTAGCAGAGAAGATAACAGATATAGGAGAATCTCAACAATTTTCCAAAGATGATGGCGCTGTCCACCCGTGTGCTCTCAAGGTAGAGCTTAAATGGTGATCTAGATAACTCTAGATAGGGAGATACAAGGTAGAGGTATGCTCGCTCAACTTGATGTCCCAGATAGTGCAGAAATCATGTATATATAGGATCATGGGTGGCCTTCCGTGGATGGCTATACATGGGCAGTAGAGTATGGGCGGCCACCGCCCGCGTAATTATCATACACGGCTTAGACTGGTTGAACCGACCTAACAAATATAAATGATTTTTGACTCTGACAAGGAATATTCTATGGAATATTCCCTTTATCGTCGTGCCGAGGGTGCTGCCCCCGGACCCCCACCAGGGGGCCCACTGGCCCCCTTGGACCCCCCAGCCGGGGCTGCTCCCCGCTGCCCCACACCCCCTCTTTTCTGTGCTCCTTTTCTCTACAAGAGTCTCCCCCTCTTTGTCTCTATCATCCCTTGATAGTCTTTGCTTCTTATCCATGGCTTGTTTATTGGTTTTTCAATACACGCACCCAACAGTCAAGGAAATAGCTAGGACCTTTAGACAATTTGTTATCTTATCTGATCCTAAGTCCCATGCTTCCTTCTTCCCCTTGGTATTCCTTACATTCATATCTGAGGGTGGCTATGTTATCGTTGATGCTTGTTAAGCTCTTTTCCACCTCATGCACCTAGTGGCTAAGAGTGTGACTATCCTAGTTACTCTTTTCCGGCTTTCAGCCCCTATCTCTTTCTAACTTTTGGCCTTCGACGGATAAATCCTTGTTCTCACACATCTGGCCTTGTTGTGTTGCTTAAGCATGTTTACTTCTTTTCACTGCATGCGCCATTTGGTAAGCACTGCATCTGTTTTTGTCTTTTGATTGATGCTTCAAAAGTCATGTGTTTAATCTTTGTTCACATACTTCGGGACCTCCTTCTCTAAGCTTCTAAGATTTTGCTTCTATTGGATATATGTACCTTTTCAACTTCATTGGCTGCATATTTGCCTTGAAGTTCCTTAAGCTGATATTGCATCTCTTGATTTTCTTCGGTTAGTAATTTGCATCTTTCCATAGCTTCCTTTGTTTCTTGTTCTTTATTTGTACGTGCATGTTGAAATGCTCTAGTAGATAACTCTTCACTTAACATCTTGAATTGATTTCTCTCTACTGATGTATTTTCATAATCGGTATCTGCTTCCATGAGCTATTGTTGGGTGTCCATGGCTGTCTGGATCATTTGCTTCACTACAAGCTTTAGCTGCGCTACATCCACATTGAGCCATGTTTTGGGTATGTTCGGCACTTAAACAATTTGTACATCTTTACCCTTTTCAATATGTATTATCTCATTATATGGTTGGCAAATTTGTAGGTGAATATGATGCTCTTCTTCTTCCTAGGTAGCAGACTTTGTAGCACTACCCTAAAATGCTACATCTAGAGGTGAAGGCTCTACTACTATCCTTATAGGTGTGAATGGTTCTCGTTCTTCCATTTCTTCTTGTGTTTTCTCTTCCTTTGGAATCTTCATTGTAGTCTGACTGTCAAGGTGGGTTTCTGTAACTTGAAGCTTTGTTGTGTCATTCATTTTCAAAGTATGTACCTCCTTTTCTGTTGGCCATTCTTTTTGTTCATCTTTGAATGTACCATCCCAAACTTGTTCTCGCTTTTTTCTTTCTACTTCAAGTGAATCTTTGACTTGATTTATTTCATCCCATTTTCCATCATCATTTGATTCACTCTGGATATCAACATTCATAGTTGATGGTTCATGTTCTTCCTGGATTTCAGATGATGAACTAGAATTGAATAACCCTAATTCTTTATATTGGTGGAACTTGGTTAGTCATTTTCTTGGCATGGATGTTGTATGAGCTTGACGGTAATGATGCCCTTGGATTGGAAGATTGATTTGTCCTTCCATGAACTTGTGAGTCTCCTCCATGGCTTCTTGCAATTCCACTTTAGTAATAGGTGTAGACTCCTCAACTTTGGTTCTAGGGAGTACATGTATCCTCTTTGATGGTGGAGTTGCTTCTTCCACTTTTAATACCTCCCTTAGTCTTTTTGCTCCTCGCATCACTGGTTGTGAGCCTGTGTCTTCTTCTTCTGCTATCTTCACTCCTTTCTTCTTTTTTAGTACTATTATTGGCTTCACATACTTAGCCATTTCAGTCGATGATGGCATTTCCATGAGGTATTCTCGAAAGCCTAACACATGGTATATCAATGCGGCCAGAGCCACACTTCCATTCAAAAATTTCTTATGACCCCATTGCTTCTTGGCTTCAAATAATTGTTTGGTTGCCTATTTTCTTGGTGGCATGAGATAGCAATTGAACTATTATCTTCTATGGTGCCGTATATCTATGCATATTAGGAAAGCAAAAATTTTGATGCACCAATCTAACTTCTTCTTCAATATCAACACGATTAATATCCATGAATGTTCTGGTCTTAATGCCATGACTTTCTTCCGTGAGATCCGTGGTCCAGTCCTTTATCCATCCAAATGCTTCTTTAGTGAGCTCATGCGTGAATTGTATTGTTACCCATTCACCTTCTGCATCAAGAACTTTGGCTTCCATCACTGATGGTTTGTCCAAGGCTAGATGAAGGGTGTTCATTATTTGAGTGCAGCTTTGGAAGTTTGGCTTGTAGATTGGTAGCTCAAAATACTTATGGATTCTAGCTTTTCTCATCACATCCACCATTGATGGAAGCTCTTGACCTTGAAGTCTTGGGAGATCATTGGAAATTGATGGTCTGATCCATGATCTTAATAGTCACCAAGAACAAATGGTTGCTTGTTGGTTGGTCTTCTGGAACCAATGGCCTTTGGCCTTTGTCACACTCTTCATTGGAAATTTAGGCACTTCACCTTGAATCATCGCTTCAGATTCTTCGAAAGCCATCTGCACTCGTAATGTAGTAGAGATCAATTCAAGACAGAAACTAATTCCGCATGTTTATGTGTAGTTTGTTAATATGTCATCCTCCTCAAATTCGTACCCCCTTGCATAAGTAGAAACAAGTAAGCTACCTTACCATACTTTTTCTTAATTTTTAATCCTAAAAGAAACCAAAAGATTAGTTGATAGCAGAAGTATTTATTTATTTACAACATATGGTCATTCCTATGACAGTAGAAGCTAAGTCCTATTCCGGTTATGGAAATGTGCACCACTACTTCTATTGAAGAATCTATGTGCCGAATGTGTGGCCTTTTAATGTGGCCCTATCATGCATACTCTCAATGCAATTGATTCTTTATGAGTGCAAGAAGAGTCTCCTTGATCCTCTTGGTCGATTCCTTGTCGCTTCTTGGGTCTCCACATTAACCTTGTATTCTGTGTTGGTGGCATTTGCTTCTGTCGCATTTGCCTTCCTTTACTCTTGAATGTAGTCTTTGACTTATTCTTGTTCTTGGATCGGGTTTTCGTGTTGTGATCTTTTGGGGTTTTCTTCGATCTTTGATAGTTTCCTTGGCTTTATTTTGTTAGTATGACACTTCCTTGAGTTTTTTTTATCTCTAGAGTCATTGTTCTCCAGATCATTTTTGGAATCCATATGGGTTGCTGTGATTTTTGTGCCTCCACCAATTTTCAAAGCCATTATCCCCTTGAGATTTTGAACAGTGGTTATTTCGTTGTGTTTGTGCTGGAGAGTCGGTCTGTTCCTACATCGTACTTGTATGTTGAGGCAGTTGATCCTTGCACATCCATCATACTCGCGTGTGTGTTCGAGGTGGTATTCTGGCGATCGATATGCAGGTCATTTTTTTCCTTTTAGTGTTGATGGGTTGATAAGGAATGTCCTTACCTTTTCCCTTAAGCTCGTGTCCTATAGGAGAATTGGTTACTGAATCATGCAAAACCTCACTACTTGCAGGCAAGCCTAGCTTACGATACTCTTGAGATACATCCCTGTCTGAAGCTTCTTCCCTATCTTCCTTCATATCTGCTTCCCTAGGTAAGATTGTGCTAAGGATTTGTGAAGATCTAGCTTCCAACAGTCTAAAGACTTGTTTATGCCCTACTTTGTCCAGTATATATCCCTGTGTAAGGTGTGTGCTGACTTCATTCTCAAAAATCAAGTCTTGTAATAGGATCAGGCCCTCAATAAGACCTTTGTCCTTGCATACCAAGAATCTTTGATCCATAGTGGAATTTCCTAGGTGTAGGGACATGGAGACTTCTCCTATGCACTTGATGATTTGTCCATCGATTCCTATTGGGCCTCTTCCTTGACTACCACCATGCATTAGTCCTCCTTAACTGCCAACACTTCCTGTATGTATTCACATCATTCGCTCAAGGGGGGTTTGTTACACTTATGTGTCCCTTGAGTAGCTTTGATATGAATTGTTTCTTTATACATGGAAATTTTTACTCTAGTATTGGCTAGAATTTTTCTCCCCATGTAACCACATATACATGATATATTCATATGTGGTGGTACATTGTACTTAGGGATTCACTTATAGCTCTCACTTCATTCATTCTCGTAGTATTGATCATCTATTGATAGAGAAATCTTCCAACCATCACACATCTTTGTGCTTTGATCTCCTTCACTCTTATGTGTACTTCTATTTGTGCTTCTTCACTCATGCACACACCCAACACAAAATCTAGAAAGATGGGAGAGATGACCACATATTAAGAGGAGATTTTTCATTTGTTATTGGAGGACATGGACCTTATTCAATGTTTCCAAGAACAGACCCGTCTCCATGATAGGTTGGAATTCTTTAACAAGATGAAGACATTGAATAGAGCACGTGGAAATGGTGCATGTGCTCAAGACTAGAATCATATCAATTTTCTAGAAGGCTCTCTAACCTAGATCACCTTGCGTGCAGAACAATGGGTGGGTCACATGATTGGTTGTCTAGATAACAAACGAAACCAAAAAGTGGAAGTGCTCCATAAATACAAACATGTTTAGTGCAATCAAGGGAACCAAAATATATGGAGACAACAAATCCCAATTCGTTTGGGAAACCGAAACCAAATCTCCCAAATAAGTGTAAAGGGTACCATAATTCACTAACAATGAACAAGTGGATCAAACATATGGAATCGTACCTATAGATTTTTCAAGTTGGGATAAATCATTGGATGCCCATTGTAGGATAATTCTCCCAAAAGATTCCAACCGTATGGTACATTAGCAATGGAACAAATTATGTAGAATGATCCGCTAGCGCTTCATACCAAGAAAAAAACATTTTCGAGTGTTAGATGAATGGAAAGTTCTCAAGCAAGAACACCCATTCACATAATATGTGCCTGAATACATAAGGATAATGCTGAAAATTTTTTACATGGTGGACATGGATCGGATTCAAGGGTTCCTATTTGGATGCATCAAGTACATGTGAAAAAAGATAAACAAAAAACCCAAAAGCAAGACTTCTAAGCATAATTCAATATGAAAATCATTCATAAGCTAGGATGAAAAAAGATCGTTCCTAATGCATTCAGCTCATGGGCTTACAACCATATCTTTATTGAACAACTACCTAAAAGACTTCACCCCCTTGCTCAAGTTGAAGATGATCTTACAAAACTACACATGGAGGAGGTATGCCCTAAAAGGGTCATCACGACTGCTACTCAATTCAAGGTGACATTTTGTGTTTCAAATTTGAATTCTGCAATCTAATTCAAATAGAAAAGTGATGCAATCTACCTTAAAAAGAACACTATTTCCAACATTAGAGTCAAAATGGGCAAACGAAAAGTTATTGTAAGCAAAAAAACTAACAATACGTTAAAGATTATATGTACACTTGGCTAACATGCCAACTAGTGTGTGGGCAACACATTAAACCAAAATGGTTGCTTCAACCACTAAAAACACCAAGTTGGTGATAAGACATCATCAACATGGACTTCGGTTGTCGACCTACCCCCATCTATGGGGTACACAAACATCATGTTGGTTGTGGATTCTTTTTCTATGAGACCCACTTTATCCCCAAAAAAAACCCTCTCAAGTCACATGTTCTGGTTGATCTTTTATTTCAACAACATTTTCAAATATCATGTACTCCCTCCTTTTATCATTTCCAACCACCGTGTACATTTTTTGAGTGACATGTGGCAAGAGCTCATAAAGCTAATGGAAACCCAATTGAACTTTTCATCAACATATCATCCTCCTACCAACGACCGAAATGATCACCTTAACCAAACACTCAAAGAATACCTCTACAAATATATTTCCATCTATCAAAAGCACTTGGCAAATTGCCTTACTATGTTTGAGTTCCATGATAAGAATAAAAATTCAATCCATATCAGTACCAACCAAGCAATCAAGTGTCCAAATGAATTTGGGCCCCCAAGCGTCCTTCCAAACCCCCTTTGCCAACATAATTATTATTCTCACATCTCCTTGAGCGCAACTCCCATTTCCATCAAGGCGACACACCATGCTCTATTAGGGCAAGTCCCTCCCACATGGGCTCTCAAAGGTTGTCACATTGTGATACCCATGTGTTACACATTGTGAAATTCACATATTTTTGTTTTCCCTAATCATCTTTGTAGACAAGGAGAGCTATACATACATTTAAAATTAGCTTTTTTAGATTTGGGAAGTTTCTTCCCTTAAAAATCTGCAAGAGATGAGCTATTTTAGAGCAGGTTCATTTTATTTTAGGACTTTTCAAAAGAAAACAATGGTCTTGAGGGAACCAATATAAAAAGACCAAGTTCCTCATTTGTAAATACCTTTTCTCACGTGAAGAGGTGAATGATCTCTTCTTGGAAACTCCTATTTTGGCTTTTTTGGTGAGCTACATGTGTTGAGGATCTCTTTGAAAGCTAATATGGGATAGTACATTAGCTACTCGACTTGACTGTCATCCATTATTTTCTCTTATTGCCTCTGATTGCAACTAGTTTGAGGTCTATTGTCCATAGACTGATAAATTAGAAGTCATCCCATGAATTAAGCCCATAATTAGCTCCCAATCATTGATTAACCCATCATTGTCCATCCAAGTAGAGGTGGAACCCGGATAGAGGTGGCACCCAAGTAGAGGTGGTGCCCAGGTAGAGGTGGCACCCAAGTAGAAGCAGTGCCCAAGTAGAGGTAGCACCCAAGTAGATGTGGTGCCTAGGTAGATGTTGCACCTAGGTAGAGGTGCCATGCTGAGAGAATTCATCCTTGCTATGGACCAAGTAGCTCTATACTCTCCTAATGATAAGTTTCCATGATGATGTATTGAAAATGTCACCCTTGGAGGTTTGTTGATTAAAGACCATATTCACCCTCTAGCTCCCAAAGTCTCCCATGATTTCATATAGGGTAGCTCTAGATTGGTATTGTGGTTGCCTTGGCCCAAGGGTGACCCATGATGAGGTTGGGATCGCCCATAATTGTTCTGGTTGTTCACTGAGTATAGGTCACCCTTGGTGCCCATAGTGGATGTAGCCACCTTAAGGAGATTTCCTAACGTTATGTTCTTCCTTTTAAGTTTGTTCCATGTCCTAGATTTCCTGTAAGCTACAATTAAACCTTTGGGGTGTATCGATGTGGTACCATAACCATTTTGCTTCATGGATTTATCAACTAATGATTTTCTTCATCTTCAAGATGCATGTCATGCATGAATGCTTCTTCTTTACACAAATCTTCATTAATAGGAGTTGGGGTAATACTTATCTTATGTTCTATAATCAGCTCCTCCGTCCATCTCGATCAAATTCATGGAAATAAGAAATTTTTTGGTACTATTGGGTTATAATCCCAAGGTATTCACCCATCTTTTGCCTCTTTTGGATCTACGTCCATAAGACTATTGTTTTCGGCTTGCTTACCTAGTTTCTATTGGCATAACAATGTAGTGGTGCCTTTTGAAAAAAAAATTCCACTTTGGTTAAATAGCCCTAATAGAGATGCTTGCCTCACAAGAGGTCCTATGAAAAATGAACTTCTCCACCTTGCTTCATAGAAATAATCAATGCTATAGAAAAAATTGGCCCAATTTTCCCAAAGCAAGGCTTCTTGCCTACTTGCCTAATATCTGATAAGTGCATGTCTAGTGGTGGCCCTTCAAGATTTAGTTGCCCAAATCCATGAGAATTGCCCAAAAAAAGGTGCCTAATTTCTTGAGATCTACCAGAATTCAATTGCCCAAATTTATCTTGCACATCAAAATTTAGTCACCCAAATTTCTCATCTTGGCCACCAAAATTTAGGCACCCAAATTTTCCAGCTTGGCCACTTGAGAGGTCTTGCCTAATTGGGCCACCCTAGAGGAGATACTCAAGCTGGGCCACATGTTGGCTTTCTTGATCTTCTATATCTACTTCCTTGCAATCACCTATTTTACATTTTCCTTCACAGAACAAGTGAAAATTACCTATTTTTACCTCACTTGGGTCTCCCTATGATTCTTTTATAGAATCTTCCCTTTTGTGTACAACGGCTAGATATGGTTCATTTTGATCTAATTTCTCATTTATTTCACTTATTTCAATTGTGCTAAAGTTTTTATTGCCCAACATCCAATTCAACACATTATCAGCTTCATGAGGTAGGGAAGGCATTATTTGAGTGTCCACTAGTTCCTAGTTGCTTTGAAAGTGTCATATCCTTCCTCCAAATGTATCTACAACTAGTTGTTGGCCTCTCTAGAGATCAATAGCCTATTTCTTCCTCGATCCTATAATGTGTTGGCTTGCTTCAGTCATGCTCCTCCTAGGAGTTGAGGATAAGAGGTCTCCTGGGGTAGGGTAGTAACAACAAAATCCAATAGAAATTGGCAACCTTGAACTATCATGAGTACCTTTTCAATGATGCCCAATGATGTGACGTAATGTTGGTCTGCTAATGTCACAATGAAAGGTGCTACCTTCTTCAAGTCCGATTTCAATTTCGTCATGGTGACATCAAACATCAAATTGATGTGAGATCCACCATCCATAATGACACCTATCAAATTTTCACTTTTTATGGAAATAGACAATCTCAAACTCTCGTACTCTGTCAATTGTGCAAGGGAAAAATCCACCATGAACCCATCTATTCTTGGTGGTGGGCTTAGGTAGGCGGACTATATTACGTAAAATAAATCACTTTTCAGCTTTATATCCATCTTAATAAGCTTGTATAAACTAACCTTATGATGATTCCCCTTCCCTCTCTCGCATTCTTCGGAGGGCGATTTCAAAGTGCTCACCCTTTCATAGGCTTCTTCAATGGCCACTTGGTCTTCCAAATCAGCTTTCTTACCCTCTTCTTTTTCCTTCACTCCCTATTTCTCTTCCATACATGTTGTTGTTGCTTGCCTATCTCTAGTCATCATAGGCGTTAGAGATGATGAAACATCAAATGATTGTGGAGCCATACTTTCCTCTCTCGGAGAGACTGTGATCATATGAATTTGAATGGGGCGGTTGTAAGCACAGTCCCTTGTGTAGTGATCCTTGGCATTGGGGTAGTGTTGATAGGGAGGTGTGCCCTTAAGTAGAGAGCATTTACTTTGCACATGACCATATTCCCCACAGTGATAAGTTCTATTATACCTTTGTCAATTCTAATGATTCCCCTCCTTGTTGTGTGAATTTGAAGTACTAGCATAAAATTTGTTAGGGACTTTTGTATTATCTCTCTTTTGAGCTCCTTTGAGGTAGTAGCAATTGCATGCCTCATGATCACCTTTGCCACAAAATTGGGAACTTACTCGATTAGGAAAGTTCATGTTGGAGTGGCCATTGTTGTTACATTTGGTACACCAAATCTCTCTATGAATGTCTTGAGTAATTCGAAACTCTTCCACTTCACGTTTGTGCTACTAAATCATAATTCTAGCATGCACATGGCAAAGTGACCTTCTCCTCTTGTTGGCTCCATTCCACCTTCACTTCTTCCACTTCCCTCCTAAGTTTCTCAATCGAGTATGGGAAAGTGGTGCAATTTGCTTGAATCTCACCTTCAAAATGCACTTTGGTCTCCTCGATGCGAGAAGGGGCTTCCACAAAGTCCTCTATTGTAGCATCTAGTCTCAATGACTCCAAGAACTTCTCTTGAGAAGACCTTCACATAGCCTTCTCAATCCACTTCTTGACTTTTTGTTTGCATCCAACAAATGAGAAACAAGTGCTTTATCACATGTATAAATTTCATAGCAGGATTCACCTGGTTGTAACTTCAAGTTCCCCAATTGATCCAAGGCTCCTTCAAAAGAGTTTCTTGGTCCAAATGTTTGACAGAAAGAAGTCTTTAAGACCTCTGAGGTGGAAAAGTTCCCATCTACGTGTTGGTTGTACCATTTGTCTACAAGTCCATCCAATGTAGAGGGAAACAGTACTAGCATGACACCCCTCCTAATGTTGCAATCCTTGTCCATGACATAAGGAGATGAAATTCCTTATGTGATCATCTACATCTTCATGCATTAAACCTTTGAAAGTAGGGAACTTGAAATTTATGTTGGATAATAAATTTGAGAGGTCCTCCATTAGTGCTTGAGTTTCGTCTAATGTCTTTGAGGCAAAATCAAATGTCCTTCTAGGATTCTCTTTAGAATGAGGTGTAGACGCTAAATAAATGGAGAGATTTAAAGGTAAAGGGGTGTTTAGTTGAATGAAACAAAGTTGAGTTGAATTTTTGGGACTCTTTTGTGCACAAAAGAGGATCTTTGTCTGCTCAGGTATAGGTCATGTACCCACTCACAAGACACAAAAAATAAAAGAAAAACAATACAGGAAAAAAACGTTTATTGCAATAGATACCTCACATGAAGCATGCAAGGGTCCTACCAGGCATGGTAAACTATAGAAGTGATATCCGGTACCATGTTTCCCAATAAATCCTTCTAATCAAGGGGGATTCTTCCTTAGGGAAGTATACCCTATAACATTCCTGTGTGTAGGAATACAATTTACAAGTGAATTCACAGTGATGAAAAAATCACAAGAACAATATGGTGAGAAAATAAAAAAAACCTTAAGATTCATAATGATTCCATTAAGGTAAAACAAATCAATGATCATTACAAGTAGGCTCATAGCCAAACCAAAAACAAGACTTAATCATATGAGAGCGTGAAACAAAAAGATGCTCTTTGCAACTAAGATACAACACACTCCTCACTGAAGCACAACTACCCAAGACTACCCAATTACACTGACATGCTATCAGCCACACAACTGAGTAGCCAAAACTCTGTATAATCACCACAAAGTTGCCTCAACACATGGTGGGCAAAGTAGTCACAACATATAGTGAACAACCAAGAGATAGCTCAGAATGTGAGTACAACCATATGAGATAGATAGCAGAGAATAGGAAATCTGACTAAATCAAATAGACATGTGAATAGGCGAGGCAAGTGTTGGAGTTAGACGTCTACGGAAGCACGTGAACAACACAAGGAAGAAGAAGAAGCTTGGAGCACAACACACAATACTGAATGTATTACTAGAGAATGTACAAAGATAAGTAGCCCATTAGGGCAATAGGCGTATATACAAGCCAGGGGAAAAAAACCTCCTAAAGAGGGAAAAAGGGCCCCTGTGGTCCTAGTGTGTTCACACACATCACTACCTAAATATATCAACAAATCCCCCCTGGGAGTGATGCGGTGAACAAGGAGCTGGCACTCATGTATAAGGAAGTGCCAAGCTATGTGGAAATCACTCCACAAAAGGAAGTAAGCCAAAGCTTTTGCGGAAAGCTTCGAACTTCTCCCTATGCAGAGCCTTCATGAAAAGGTCTGCAATGTTCTCCTGTGTGGGCACATATGCCAAGCTAATCTCCCTAGCAGAGAACCTCTCCCTGACATAATGATAATGCACCTCAATGTGCTTAGTGCGAGCATAGAACACAGGGTTCCTCGCAACTGCCAATGCGCTTTGACTGTCAGTGAAGATGGTGGTGGCAGAAGTCTGACCAACACCCAAATCAGCCATAAGGCGTCTGAGCCACACACACTCAACAGTAGCTATGAAAGCTGCCCTATACTCAGCCTCACAATTGGAAGTGGCCACAGTAGGCTGCTTCTTTCTCAACCAAGATATACATGAGCTACCAAGCATGAAGCAAAAGTCACTAGTGGACACACGAGTGTCATAGCAACCAGCCCAATCAGAGTCTGAAAAAGCATGCAAATCTGGCGGTAGTGATCCCCCCTTGGGATAAAACAAACCAAGTAGCCGAGTACCACTCAAGTAGCGAAGATACGCTTAGCCGCCTGCCAATGCTTGACTCCTAGGCAATGCATAAACCTGCTCATCTGTGAGACAGCAAACTGAATATCTGGCCGAGTAATGCATAAGTAAATCAAGCATCCAACAGCCTGCTGATAGAGAACAACATCAAATGCATCTCCAGCATCATGAAGACTCAATCGTAAACCTCTCTCCATAGGAGTGGCAATAGGCTTACAGTCTTCAAGGCCAAAACGTTGCAATAATGTGTCAATATATTTCGTTTGACACAAAGCCATTCCATCATCAACTTGCATAAACTAAATGCCCCAAATCAGACATCTCAAATGAGGCATGCAAGTCAGCCTTAAAATCAGCAATATGCTTCTCAATAAGACCAGTGAGCAGCATGTCGTCAACATAGACAACAATGATTAGAAGCACATCATTAGCACACTTAACATATAAGGTGCTTTCAGTTGGACTGTTCTCAAAACCATGTGCAATCAGATAGGCATGTATCTTCTCATACCAAGCACGTGGTGCTTGCTTTACACCATATAATGCCTTCTTTAACATGCACACCTGCTTTTCATGCCCTTTCTGCACAAAGCCACGGGGCTGAAAAACATACACTTCTTCATGCAAGTCACCATTCAAAAATGTTGTTTTAATGTCCAACTGATGTACATTCCAACCATGATGAGCCGCAAGTGCACAGATGCTCAGAATAGTAGTCATACGGCATGTAGGTGCAAAGGTCTCATCAAAATCAATGCCTCTTTCCTGTGCATAACCCTTTGCAACAAGCCTAGCATCATACATGTCAACTGTACCATCCGGTTTACGCTTCAGCTTGTATACCCACTTAGTGCCAATGGCCTTCTTGCCTGGAGGCAAGTCACATAAAGACCAAGTACCATTCTTCATTATAGCATCATATTCAGATTGCATAGTAGCCATCCAATTTTCTGAAATGTGCTTCATCAAAGGAAACAGGCTCATTCTCATCACAGAGACTAGATGCAGCCATAACATAGCAATCTGATGCAAAAGAGGCACTATGAGAGCCTGAACGAGTACGATATGATAGAGGTGCATCTAATTTGCTATCACGCAAAGTCTGCACTAGCCATTTTGGCATAGTTTTTGCCTACTCAATATTAGCCCTCTCATCAACTAGTGCATCATGTAAATTTGCATCAAAAAATGGAATGATCGGCATCATCACATGAAACCTGTAAAGGTTGAGAAGTTACCTCATTGGGACCAGCACTAGACTGTCCACCTGTAAAAAGAGGCAGCAAAATACATGTCTTTGGAGCTAATAGATGTCTCCTTAGTACATGAAAGCAATGGTTGAACAACATCTTCCACAAAAACAACCTCACGGCTAACCAGAATGCGTTTAGTCTATGGATGATACAGACGATAGCCTTTACTTTCAGAACTGTACCCAACAAAAATACATTTTACTGCTTTATCCAATTTTCTCTGATGTTGTTCAGGCACTAATGCAACAAATGAGCAACAGATGGCTTGTGATCATGCCAAGCCTCATATGGAGTGATAGAATGTAGCGCTTTAGTGGGACACCTGTTCAGTACATATGCTGCGCACATGACAGCCTCAAGCAAGAAACTATGTGGTAAAGCCTGACTCTTGACCATACACCTTGCCATCTCCATGAGTGACCTGTTCTTTCATTTAGCAACTCCATTCTGTTGAGGTGTATACTGTAAGATAATAGTTACGCAATATAACACAGGAGCAATAGCAAAGAAGATAACAGATATAGGAGAATCTCAACAATTTTCTACTAGCAGCAAGTACAAAGATGATGGCGTTTTCCACCCATGCACTCTCAAGGTAGAGCTTAAATGGTGATCTAGACAACTCTAGATAGGGAGATACAAGGTAGAAGTATGCTGGCTTAACTCAATGTCTCAGGTAGTGCAGAATTCATGTATATATAGGATCATGGGTGGCCTTCCGTGGACGGTTATACATGGGCGATAGAGCATGGGCAGCCACCGCCCGTGTAATTGCCATACACAGCTTAGACCAGTTGAACCAACCTAACAAATATAAATGATTTCTGACTCTGAGAGGGAATATTCCATGGAATATCCTCTTTACTGTCGTGTCGGGGGCGCTGCCCTCGGACCCCACAATTGGGGACCCTTGTAACTCCCTTTCCTTACAATACCTTACATGGTCCAATATGACCTTCATCCAACATGCAAGTTGGGATTCCCATCAATTGGGTAATGCACGCTTGGCTTCTCCTCATAATGGAGGCCTTACAAAATGTGCATACAATCATGAGAGGTAGACATTGATCATATACTAACACCTCCCCTCAATGTTTACCGATGATAAATCAAGTAGTCTTGGTCCTATGCCCATCTATTGAAGATGCCTGTTGAGCTGCTCTCTTCCAAGTGCTTTAGTGAATATGTCAGCACAATTTGCCTCTGTTGGGCAATATTCTAGCTCCACAATTTCATCTTCAATTAGCTCACGAATGTAATGGTACTGTACTATGTGCTTGGTGCGAGCATGAAATACTGGGTTCTTTGCAATAGCCATACAACTTTGATTATCACACTTGAGTACAATTGCCATATTTGATGGAAAGCCTAGATCTGCAAGAATTCTCCTTAACCAGACTGCCTCACAAGAAGCAAAACAAGCTGCTTTGTACTCTGCTTTAGTGGAGGAGAGTGCGAGAGTTGGTTGCTTCCTACTTACCCAAGAAAATATTCCTGAACCAAGTGAGAAATAATATTTAGAAACTTATTTTCTAGAATCACAATCTCCAGCACAATCTGAATCACAATATCCTTGCAGTGTATCACCTGTGGTATACAAAATACCAAAATCCAAGGTTCCTGCAATGTACCTTAGAATTCGCATTCCAGCATTCCAGTGACTCTCCTTAGGTTTGTTGGAAAACCTGCTTAATACTCCAATAGCATAGCAAATGTCTGGTCTAGTGTTGCACAGAAAAATAAGACTTCCAACGAGCTTCCTATACTTCTTAGCATCTACATCAGGCATGTTATCATCCATAGATAGCTTATGATTTACCTCCATAGGTGTGCTAGTTGGTTTGCAGTCCATCATTCCAAATGCCTTGAGAATTTCTTTGGCATATTTTTGTTGTGAGATGAAAATGCCATCCTTCCTTTGCCATACTTCAATTCCCAAACAAAAATGGAGAAGACCTAAGTCTGTCATTTCAAACTCAGTTCCCAAGCTGATCCGATTTTGATTGATGAGTTCTTGATGATCTCTTGTAATGATCAAATCATCTACATATACAATGACAACAACTAGCCTGCTATCCCTTTTCGTTACATACAAGTTAGCATCAGAAGTACTTCTTTCAAAACCCATATTTTTGAAAAAATTATCTATCTGTTGGTACCAAGCCTGTGGAGCTTGCTTAAGTCCATACAAAGCTTTCTTCAACCTGCAAGCTTTATTTTCTGAATTGGGCACCTCAAAACCTGGTGGTTGAGATACATATACCTCCTCCTTGAGGTGACCATTCAAAAATGCAGATTTGACATCCATCTGGAAAATAGGCCAGGCCTTTTGTGCAGCTACTGCAAGTACCGTCCAAATAGTTGTCATGCATGCTGTTGGCGCAAATGTTTCTTGAACATCAAATCCTTCGATTTGTGAAAAACCCTCTGCAAGTAATCTTGCCTTATACTTTTCAAATGTTCCATCTGCTTTATACTTAGCTTTCCAAATCCATTTAGTACCTATTACCTTCTTCTTCGGCGGCAAGTTGACTAGATCCCATGTATCATTTTTTAGTATACTATCATACTCCGACTGCATTTCTGCTCTCCAACTTGGATCATCAAGGGCTTCTTCAATGGTGGTAGGTTCCTTTATCGAGCCCATGATATCTACCATTAGAGCCATGTTAACAATGTGTTCTGAGGCTCTTCTTTGCTCCTCTATTCTCTTTGATCTTCGTAATCCATCCGATGATGATTCTGGTACATCTACATGTGGATTGTGATCATCAAAGAGCTGTTGTGCCCACTTTGGTAGTGGCTTATGTTGTGCAGCTACAACTGGTTGGCTTTTTATTGAGGAAAATTCTCCATCAGATGTTTCCCCCTCCTCAACTTTAACCTGTCTTCTGATAGGCACAAGGTGAGATATTTCTCCGTTTGATGAGATAGTAGATTTGCCTTTATCCTCTACTAAGTGTGGTCGTTCATCAAACACTACATCTCCGCTGACAAAAATCTTCCTTGCCTCAGGATCCCACAACCTGTATGCTTTAGACTCTTCACTATATCCTAAGAAGACACACTTTTTGCTTTTTGAATCCAACTTTGATCTTGTTGAATCATGAATATGTGCATGACACAAACAACCAAAAATTCTAAAATGCAAAACTGAAGGCTTTTTACCGGAATATGCTTCTTGAGGCATCATCCCCTTCAGTGCTTTTGTGTAGCTTCGATTGAGGATGTAGACTGCTGTATTGACTGCTTCTGCCCAGAATGAATCAGGCATGTCTTGAGCCTTTAACATACAACGAGCCATTTCAACTACTGTCATATTCCTGCGCTCAACAACGGCATTTTGTTGAGGTGTATGAGCTGTGGTAAGTTGCCTTTTCACACCATGCTTCTTACAGTAATTGTTGAATTCTGTTGACAAGAATTCACCTCCTCTATCTGTTCTAAATTTCTTCAGTTTCCTTCCTGATTCATTTTCTACATACTTATGCCATGTTTTAAATTTTTCAAAAGCATCAGCCTTCTCTCGAATGAAATAAACCCACATCTTTCTACTATAATCGTCGACTAACAACAAAAAGTAGAAAGATCCTCCTAAAGCAGGTGTAGACATTTTATCGCAGAGATCAGCATGTACCAACTCTAGAGGAGCTTGAGATCGATTGCTGGTCTCTCTTGGAAATGCCTTTCGTTGTTGCTTGCCCATCATACAAGCTTCACAAGGTTCTTGCAACTCTGAAAATGCAGGCAAATGAGCAACCATCCCTGTTCTTTGCATCTCCTTCAAAACTGCAAATCCGAGATGCCCAAATCGTTGGTGCCATAACCTGCTTACATCTTTATCTTGTGTAGCAGTTAAAGCACTTAACTCATACAAGTTATCCCGTCGTATGCCTTTACCTACAACATTACCTGATGAATCCATGATTTCTGCACCACTCTTATTGAAAATGAACTTCGAGTCCACGATCTTTATTCCAGAAACTGACAACAAATTTCTTTTGAGTGTAGGTACATAGAGAACATCGGATAACTTTTTCTCAACACCTAGAGAAGTGATAAAAGAGATGGTTCCAGTTCCTTCGGTTGGACACTTGGAGTTATTTCCCACCACTACATTGATGGATTCCCGTAGAGGCACTAGGGAACTATACCAATCCTTTTTACTGGTCATATGGCGAGAAGCTCCACTATCTAAAATCCATGGTTCATCAACACGAGCTTGAGCAGATGAACATACCTCTTCAATACCTACCCAAAGTTCCAGCTCTGTGTTGTTTGCAGACTCTATGTTCTTCCACGATGATTTTATAGTCCCATTCCGTTCATCAACTTACTTCTTTCTGCAATCCTTGATGGCATGGCCTTTCTTTTCACAATAGAAGCAACTTCCTATGAACTTTTTCTTCTTTGGCTTCTTCTTTGATACATCAGAAGAGCCTTTACCTTTTGCATTTGTTGAAAATGTAGCATCACTTGTACTTTGCCAATTCCTCAACCACATCTCTTCTTCTAAAAGCATAGCACAAAACTCTTCAAATGTGAGGGGAGTTGGTCTTACCTGAGTGTTAAGGGCTATTACTAATCCATCATACTTTGCTGGAAGAACACGTACACATCTTTGAGCCAGCTCTTCTGGTGTTATAACAACACCAACTGCAGCAAATTGGTCTTGAAGATGTTTTATCCGTTTGATAAAATCTTCAACCTTTTCAGAATCAGAATGCTTTTCAATTGCCAATTGATTTTCTAAAGTTTGTATCCTAGTGTGGTTCTTGGTCTCATATTGTCGAGCCAATATGCCGCAAGCCTCATGTGCTTTAGTAGTATGTTGAACTAAAGTAAGCACAGAATCACTTACACTAGTGACAATTGCACATAATGCATCAGCATTCTCCCTCTTCCAAGCTCGTAGAAGATCTGGATCTGGCTAAATCATCAATCTTGAATTAGTTGGATCTTCAACTCGTATAGGCTCTAGATCGAATCCCATCGGTCCCATGACAGTGTCAAGTAATTCATAGGAGTCCAAAATTGCAGAAATTTTGAACTTCCAGAGTCTATAGTTGGATCCATCCAGCTTTCCTTCAGTGAATGCAGGTGGACGAATTCGAATAGGTGCAACATTAACATTCGTTGAAGCACCAAGACCAGTGTTCGACGATGAAGCCATCATGTAATCACTTGAATAATCTACTGGTATTCTAGTCTGCTAGTAGGCTAAAATAGTGATACTTCTCAAGCTATTCGAACCTTACGGCTCTGATACCATGTAAGACAATAGTTACGCAATATAACACAGGAGCAATAGCAGAGAAGATAACAGATATAGGAGAATCTCAACAATTTTCTACTAGCAGCAAGTACAAAGATGATGGCATTGTCCACCCGTGCACTCTCAAGGTAGAGCTTAAATGGTGATCTAGACAACTCTAGATAGGGAGATACAAGGTAGAGGTATGCTGGCTTAACTCAATGTCTCAGGTAGTGCAGAATTCATGTATATATAAGATCATGGGTGGCCTTCCATAGATGGTTATACATGGGCGGTAGAGCGTGGGCAGCCACCACCCGCATAATTTCCATACACAGCTTAGACCAATTGAACCGACCTAACAAATATAAATGATTTCTGACTCTGAGAGGGAATATTCCATGGAATATTCCCTTTATCGTCGCGCCGAGGGCACTGCCCCCGGACCCCCACCAAGAGGCCCGCTGGCCCCCTTGGACCCCCCAGCCGGGGCTGCTCACCGCTGCCCCGAACCCCACAATTGGGGACCCTGGTGACTCCCTTTCCTTACAATACCTTACATGGTCCAGTATGACCTTCATCCAACATGCAAGTTGGGATTCCCATCAATTGAGTAATGCACGCTTGGCTTCTCCTCATAATGGAGGCCTTACAAAATGTGCATACAATCATGAGAGGTAGACATTGATCATATACTAACATATACAGCACTGTATACTGGTGTTTTATCCCACGTTCAGCTAGAAATGCATTAAAATTAGAAGACATATATTCCCCCCCTCGATTTGAATGAAGGGTGCCCATTTTACATGCTGATAGATTTTCAGCCAAAACCAAAAACTGTTTGAAGCACATGAACACTTCAGACTTTGCCTTCAATGGATATACCCATGCATGCCTGAAAAAATCATCAATGAAAGTCACGAAGAAAGATAATTTCCAAAAGGAGGTGTCTGCATAGGACCACAGACATCAGTATGTACAAGCTGCAATTTCTGAGTAGCCCGAATTGAACCATCTTTTGGAAATGAGGAACGCTGCATTTTGCCCAAAATACAGCCTTCACAAACATGTTTTCCAGGAGCCTCTAGTTTGGGCAAAGAGGACACCATTTCAGATTTCTGCAAGCGTAGCAAACTAGCAAAATTCAGATGACCAAAGCGTGCATGCCAAAGCTTTGTATCTGAGATAGCCTGAGAATCATGTACTGCACATGCCGAATCATTCACAGATCTTTCATAGTCTATGAGCTTATACAGCCCACGACATAAAATGCCTGAAGCAATAATCACATCGCCATTTTGACAGATCATGAACTGTACACCTCTCATCAACAAATTTCATAACCAAGCCAATCTTGGCTAATGCAGAAACTAATAACGGGTTCTTTTTTGTCCCTGGCACAAATAAAGCATCTGACAAAGTGAAAGAACTACCATCAACAGTAGTCAAAATGATCTTACCAGCTCCCATAACAGGATAAGAGGAGTTGTTGGCGCATGTAACAGTATTCCCTCTAGGGGCAGACTCGAGTGAAGAGAAGAAATTGCGCTGTGAGGTAATATGTTTGGTCGCCCCACTATCAAAGTACCAAACATCTGAGTCCACTGCAGAAATGCACTGCTCATCAGAAGATGGGTCGAAACTGCAAACAGTAGTAAACGCCCATTCTTCTTCCTGCACAAGATTAGCAGACTCCGTTTTTGGTGTAGAGGCTTCTGCAACAACCATTCCAGCCTCTTTCTTCTTTGCCTCTTTTGCAGCCAATTTTGGATAGTTCTTTATGATATGATCATTCCCTTTACAGTACTTACAAAACAATTTCTACTTTTTTGATTTTTTCTCATCTTTGTCTTGGTTCTTCGAATGTGCTGCATTTGCATATTTCTGCTTACTAGTAGAAGAGCTCCACTTTCCTTTACCCTTCTGACTAGCCAGGAAAACTTGATCTACAACATGCATAATGGACCTATTCTGCCTGGACTGATCTTCCTATAACAGAACAGAGACTAACTCCTCAAATGACAAGGCATTTGGATTGCATTTCAATATCAACCAAAGAGTAGAAGCAAAACTCTCATATGAATCAGGAAAACCATTCAGAACGTTCTACACAAGTGAGCTATCTGGTATAAACTCATCAGCAGAAATCAATTGTTCCTTCAAGTCTTTGATCTTTGTTAGGAAACTGTCCATGAATCACCTTCATTCATGTGCTCACTTTCCAACTGTTTTCGGAGGTAAGCAACACGAGCCTCAGTCCTAGCTTGGTACAATGTGGTAAGTGTATCCCAAGCATCCTTACTGTTCTACAAGAGCGAATATGAGGAATAATGGCATGTTTGACAGACAAAGCTATCAATGCATGTGCTTGGGCATCTCTAACATCCCAACAAATCTGCTCTACAGTAGGTGCAGCAAAAACCGTAGCACGAGCAGGAATATGCAGATTATCATCATCTTCAACACCTTCTACATCAGCTTCAATACCTGCAGTTGTAACAGTTGCAGGTGTGATAGGACGTTTTCAACACCCTGCACAATGTTCCACAGTTCTTTTGCAACCAACACATGTTGCATCATATAAGCCCATAATGGGTAGTTGGTACCATCCAACTTATCCTCAACAGCCAACATACAGAATACATCACTGCTTTCAGCCATGGCCGGTGACTAAAATACCTTGATGCAAAAAATTGACTATATCTCAAAAAGTTGAACAGAATTGCCGAGACGAATTCCGCTAGACCTGTAGCAGACTTCGAGACGCTTATACTGGCGAACAGAAACTAGTATATAGCTTTGGCACAAAAAGACAAAATAACTTGCACAAGCACTACGATAGTGCGTTCGGAGGCCGAAACGAGCTCAGATTGCGATTTCGGCACTACAAAGTGAAGTTGTTTTGATCTCTGAAACACCCTGAGTATGCTCACCAAATTTCATGCGAATCTGAGACTGCAAATGGAGGAGTGTCGACGATGCCCTAGATAAAGCGATGACCTGCTCTGATACCAATTGTTGGAGTTAGGCGTCTATGAAAGCACGCGAACAGCACAAGGAAGAAGAAGAAGCTTGGAGCACAACACACAATACTGAATGTATTACTAGAGAATGTACAAAGATAAGTAGCCCATTAGGGCAATAGGCGTATATACAAGCCGGGGAAAAAAACCTCCTAAAGAGGGAAAAAAGTGCCCCGGCGACGTAGAGGCTCCATGCTAATAGCATTCATCCTAATTATGGACCAAGTAGCCTTACTCTCTCCTAATTATAAGTTGCCATGATGATGTATTTCAAATGTCCCCCTTGGACGTTTGATGACTAAAGACCATAGTCGCCCTCTAGCTCCCAAAGTCACCCATGAGGTTATATAGGGTTGCCCTAGATTGGTATTGTGGTCGCCTTGGCCCAAGGTTTGCCCATGATGAGGTTGGGGTCTCCCTAGGCTTGGGGTCACCCATAATTGTTTTGATTGTTCACCAAGGAGTATAGGTTGCCCTTGGTGACCATAGTGGATGTAGCCACCTTAAGGAGATTTCCTACTAAGGGCCCATAATGGATGAAGTCACCCTGAAGAGATTTCCTAATGAGTTTTCATAGCTCTTTAGGTCCCCTAGGGCGAGTATTGTCCCAACTCCCGTTTGGGTGGGTGGTGGCAAGAGGGATGAATAAGGCCCAACTCCCATTTGGGCGAATGGTGGAAAAAGGGATGAAGAAGGCAAATAAGGGTAAGATGAGGGCAAGGGAGCCCCCTTTCTCTTGTGTAGAGGCATTTATAGGACAATCGTACATCTATATGTAACCTTCAAACATATTTATCCATGGGTGTATGCCCACCTCTTAAGCTCTAAGTGAAGGCCAATAAAGAGCATTATTTTGAGCACCACAACACCAAGGAAAAATGATCTTTCTTTCACTTTAGTCCGTTGAGCTACAGCCTCCTACACCTAGATTGGGAATGATCTTAGTCAATGCTTTCAAGCTCACTTTGGGTTGAGTTGAGCCTTCTTGGAAAGAAATCTATGTAGATAGGCTCACTTGTAAGCAATATTGGTCGAACAATCCTATAAACACAGCTACAAAGAGAGTAATTGTGTATTAACTCCACAACAAATTCATTTGAACTTTACTTCTTAAATTTAGGGATAAATCATGAAATTCACATTACGAAATGAATGACTCGAAGAAAACACACATGTCCTAATAGCCAACCTTCCATTGGTGGAAATCTAGGCAATGATTGATCTTATTTGCAAGGAAATAGATGTAGAGCAACAAGAAGCACAAAACCTTTTGAGAATCCTCCTTAGAATCCATATGATGAAAAAGAAGGCTCAACCATCCCATTCTTCAACTACCAATAGTTGGTATTGTGGAGGGAGAATCCAAGAGGAAAAGAAGAAGAAGATCAAAGAAAAAGGTGACAAATCATTGAGTTTAAAAGAATAATCACACCCTCTACCCAAAACCTCATAGGGGCATGCATCACGCTAAATTGAGATATAAGGGAAGAGAAGAAATAGGTAGAATAAATGAAGCACATCCTCGTGGATGAAAATCAAGAAGTAAAAACGAGGGAAATTAAAGCATCTTCAAGGAGGACCAAAAGTTAGAAAGGGGGAATAGTGAAAAAACCCATTACTCAAATAGTTTTGGAAGACATGCCAGCCATTGGTTGTGTGCAAGGCCAATGTACAATACAGCAAGCCCTCATGATTGGAGAACAGAAGTAAGAAGGAAAGCTTTCTAAAGAGCAAACAGTAGTGATGAAGGCATCTCTATTGATATATTTAGGTCGTGATGTGTGTGAACACACTAGGACTGTCGGGGCACTTTTTTCCCTCTTTAGGAGTTTTTTCTCCCCTGGCTTGTATATATGTCTATTACCCTAATGGGCTACTTATCTTTGTACATTCTCTAGTAATGCAATCAGTATTGTGTGTTGTGCTCCAAGCTTCTTCTTCTTCCTTGTGTTGTTTGCGTGCTTCCGCAGACGTCTAACTCCAACAATTGGTATCAGAGCAGGTTGTCGCTTCATCTAGAACATCGTTGACACCCCTCCGATCACAGTCTCAGAATCACACAAAATTTGGTACATATATGCCGAACGCACTATCAAAGCAGTTGTGCAGGCTATTTCCTCTTTTTGTGCCAAAGGTATATACCAATTTCGGTTCTCCAGTATAAGCATCTCAAAGTTTGCTACAGGTCTAGCAAAATTCATCTCGGCAGTTCTCTTCAACTTTTTGAGATACATTCAATTTTCTACATCAAGGTATTTTAGTCACCGACCATGCCTAAAAGCAGTGATGTATTTTGTATATTGGTTGTTGAGGATAAGTTGGATGGTACCAACTACCCGTTATGGGCTTATATGATGCGACATGTATTGGTTGCAAAAGGACTGTGGAAAATTGTGCAAGGTGTTGAAAAACGTCCTAGCACACCTGCCACTGTTACAACTGCAGGTACTAAAGTTGATGCAGAAGGTGTCAAAGATGATGATATTTTGCATATTCCTGTTCGTGATGCGGTTTCTACTGCACCTACCGTAGAGCAAATTTGTTGGGATGGCAGAGATGCCCTGGCACATGCATTGATAGCTTTGTCTGTCAAACATGCCATTATTCCTCACATTCGCTCTTACAGAACAACTAAGGGTGTTTGGGATACACTTATCACATTGTACCAAGCTAGGAACGAGGCTCGTGTTTCTTACCTCCAAAAATAGTTGGAGAGTGAGCACATGAATGAAGGTGAGACTATGGAAAGTTTTCTAACAAAGATCAAAGACTTGAAGGAACATTTGATTTCTACTGATGAAGTTATACCAGATAGCTCACTTGTGCAGACCGCTCTAAATGGTCTTCCTGATTCATATCAAAGTTTTGCTTCTACTCTTTGTTTGATGATGAAAGGAAATCCAAATGCCTTGTCATTTGAGGAGTTAGTTTCTGTTCTGTTGCAGGAAGATCAGTCCAGGTAGAACATGTCCATTATGCGTGTTGCAGATCAAGCTTTCCTGGCTAGTCAAAAGGGCAAAGGAAAATGGAGCTCTTCAATTAGTAAGCAAAAATATGCTAATTCTGCACAATCGAAGAGGGAAGACAAAGATGAAAAGAAATCAGAAAAGCAAAAATTGTTTTACAAGTACTGTAGGAAATGATCATATCACAAAGAACTAACCAAAACTTGCTACGAAAGAGGCAAAGAAGAAAGAGGCTGGAATGGTTGTTGCAAAGGCCTCTACACCAAAAACAGAGTCTGCTAATCTTGTGCAGAAAGAAGAATGGGCGTTTACTACTGTTTGCAGTTTTGACCCATCTTCTCATGAGCAATGCATGTCTGCAGTAGACTCAGATGTTTGGTACTTTGATAGTGGGGCGACCAAACATATCACCTCGTAGCGTAGTTTCTTCACTTCACTCGAGCCTTCCCGTATAGGGAATACTGTCACATGCACCAACAACTCCTCTTATCCTATCATGGGAGTTTGTAAGATCATTTTGACTACTGCTGATGGTAGTTCTTTCACTTTGTCAGGTGCTTTATTTTTGCCAGGGATCAAGAAGAATCTGTTATCAGTTTCAGCTTTAGCCAAGATCGGCTTGGTTGTGAAATTTGTTGATGACACGTGTACAGTTCATGATCTGTCAAATGGAGATGTGACTATTGCTTCTGGTATTTTATGTCGTGGGCTATATAAGCTCATAGACTATGAAAGATATGTGAATGATTCAGCATGTGCAGTACATGATTCTCAGCCTACGGCAGATGCAAAGCTTTGGCATGCACGCTTTGGTCATTTGAATTTTGCTAGTTTGCTACGCCTACAAAAATATGAAATGGTGTCCTCTTTGCCCAAACTTGAGGCACCCAGTAAACATGGTTGTGAAGGTTGTATTTTGTGCAAAATGCAGCATTCCTCATTTCCAAAAGATGGTTCAGTTCGGGCTACTCAAAAATTGCAACTTGTACATAGTGATGTTTGTGGTTCTATGTTGACACCTTCTTTTGGATATTATCTTTACTTTGTGACCTTCATCGATGATTTTTCCAGGCATGCACAGGTATATCCATTGGAGGCAAAATCTGAAGTGTTCATGTGCTTCAAACAGTTTTTGGTTTTGGCTGAAAATCTATAAGCATGTAAATTGGGCACCCTCTGTTCTGATCGAGGGGGGGAATATATGTCTTTTGATTTTAATGCAATTTTGGTTGAACGCGGGTTTAAAACACCAGTGTAGAGTGTCATATACACCTCAATAGAATGGAGTTGCTGAACAAAAGAACAGGTCACACATGGAGATTTCGAGGTGTATGGTCAAGAGTCAGGCTTTACCCTATAGTTTCTAGTTTGAGGTTGTCATGTGTGCAGCATATGTACTTAACAGGAATCCCACTAAAGAGCTATAGTCTATCACTCCATATGAGGCTTGGCATGATTACAAGCCATCTATTGCTCATCTGCATGTTTTTGGTTGTTTGGCATATGCATTAGTGCCTGAACAACATCGCAGAAAATTGGATGATAAAGCAATAAAATGTATTTTTATTGGGTATAAAAGGCTATCATATGTATCATCGACAGACTAAATGCATTGTGATTAGGTGTGATATTATTTTTGTGGAAGATGCTATTCAGCCATTGCTTTCATGTACCAAGGAGACATCTGTTAGCTCCAAAGACATGTATGATACTTTGCTGCCTCTTTTTACAGGTGGACAGTCTAGTGTTGGTCCTAATGAGGCAACTTCTCAACCTTTGCAGGTTTCATGTGATGATGCAGATCATTCCATTTTTTATGTAGATTTACATGATGCACTTGTTGATGAGAGAGTTGATATTGAGCAGGCAAAAATTATGCCAAAATGGCTGGTGCAGACTTTGTGTGATAGCAAATTAGATGCACCTCTCTCATATCATACTCGATTAGGCTCTCATAGTGCCTCTTTTGCATCATATTGCTATGTTATGGCTACATCTAGTCTCTCTGATGAGAATGAGCCTGTTTCGTTTTGGTGAAGCACAAAATTTAGAAAATTGGATGGCTGTTATGCAATCTGAATATGATGCTATAATGAAAAATGGTACTTGGTCTTTATGTGACCTGCCTCCTGGCAAGAAGGCCATTAGGACTAAGTGGGTATAAAAGCTAAAGCATACGCCCACGGGGTTAAAGTTGACCGGGTAAACGGGCTAAAGAAAATGCCGTAACGGTATTAGCTACGCTCCATAAGGTGCTAAAGTTTCCCGCTAAAGAAAATGTTTCCGAAACCGTTTCCCGGTCAACTTTAGCACCAATAGGTAGGACACTTTAGCGCCTATTGGGGCGAAGCTAAGCTCCTTTAGGTGCTAAAGAAAATGTTTACCTTATGGGGCGAAGCGTTAGCTCCAATAGGTGCTAAAGAAAACCTAAAAGGTATCCGCTTGTGGTTTTCCAATGTTGCTGTCTTTTGGCTTGTTGAAAAGGTCCATTATAGTTGGTTTTCTTAGTGACTAGCTGTTCCTCAACTGAATGTGGTGAGTGCGACTCTTCTGTGGACCTCGTATAGTCGGGACTTCCTGTTTCTTCTCGGTATGTTTCTGAGATATTGAGACTGGGATCATTCTCCAATGTCTTTTCCTGGCAGGTCTCTGAACTCGCGATTATGTTGGGTGGGAGTAAAGGTTTTCTGCCTAATAAACTGAAAATTTCCTTGTGCCCTATCTTGGCTGAAATGTAGCCTTGAGGTCCATGGTCTTTCTGCCAGCCCAGAAAGTTAGCAGCGTCGCCGTCTTCTTTAAAACTCTCCTCCGAAGGCTCGGATGACACAGTTGAGACGTATAAGGTTAGGCTTGTTGCAAAGGGTTATGCATAGGAAAAAGGCATTGATTTTGATGAGACTTTGCACCTACTTGTCGAATGACTACTGTTCGTAGCATCTATGCACTTGCAGCTCATCATGGTTGGAATGTACATCAGTTGGATATCAAAACACCATTTTTGAATGGCGAGTTGCATGAAGAAGTGTATGTTTTTCAGCCCCATGGCTTTGTGCAGAAAGGGCATGAGAACCAAGTGTGCAGGTTAAAGAAGGCATTATATGGCTTAAAGCAAGCACCACGTGCTTGGTATGAAAAGATACATGCCTATATGATTGCACATGGTTTTGAGAATAGTCCAACTGAAAGCACCTTATATGTTAAGCGTGCCAATGATGTACTTCTGATCATTGTGGTTTATGTTGATGACATGTTGCACATGGGTCCTCATGAGAGGCATATTGCTGATTTTAAGGCTGATTTACATGCCTCATTTGAGATGTCTAATTTGGGGCATTTGCATCACTATTTGGGCATTCAATTGATGCGCCTTGATGGTGGAATGGCTTTGTGTCAAACGAAATATATTGACACATTATTGCGGCATTTTGGCCTTGACGACTATAAGCCTATTGCCACTCCTATGGAGACTGGTTTACGATTGAGTCTTCAGGATGCTTGAGATGCATTTGATGTTGTTCTCTATCAGCAAGTTGTTGGATGCTTGATTTACTTATGCATTACTCGGCCAGATATTCAATTTGCTATCTCACAGATGACCAGGTTTATGCATTGTCCATGTGTCAAGCATTGGCAGGCGGTTAAGCGCATCTTTCGCTACTTGAGTGGGACTCAGCTACTTGGATTGTTTTATCCCAAGGGGGGATCACTATCGCCAAATTTTCATGCTTTTTCTGACTCTGACTGGGCTAATTTCTATGACACTCGTGTATCCACTAGTGGCTTTTGCTTCATGCTTGGTAGCTCATGTATATCTTGGTTGAGCAAGAAGCAGCCTACTGTGGCCACTTCTAGTAGTACTTATGGCTGATTTGGATGTTGGTCAGTCTTCTGCCACCACCATCTTCATTAACAATCAAAGCACATTGGCAGTTGCGAAGAACCTTGTGTTCCATGCTCGCACTAAGCACATTGAGGTGCATTATCATTATGTCGGGGAGAGGTTCTCTGTTGGGGAGATCAGCTTGGCATATGTGCCCACGCAGGAGAACATTGCAGACCTTTTCACAAAGGCTCTGCCTAGGGAGAAGTTTGAAGCTTTCCACAAAGCTTTATGCTTAGGGGTGAAAGCATGTTAATGTTTACAAAAAAGTGATGTCCGGGACATAGTTAATTAGCTGGAAAAACCCGATCCTTCTTAGCTCAACATCGTGCAATGGTTATTGAAAGAGGAGTAAAAGCGAGGTGGTGGGGCAAGAGTAGGCAGCAGTACCCATGCTGGAGCATGGAGCGTTCATGACGTGGGTTTTTCTACTTGCTGCAGATTGGAGAGTCCACTGCAATACCTCATCTCGCCTGGGATTTTTTCTACGTAGCTGATTGTTGTCTTTGGCAACTATACATTCATTATGGAGAGTGCTAGGTAAAAGTTTTCTTGGCTATTGTTTTGTTGATCCTGTGTTGTTGTAATGAGTCACGACCGAATCTTTCAACAATTGTCTTGATGGGTAGGCTTTAATCAACTCTAAAGAATTGGTTCTCGCATTTTCTTCTGCTCATTGCACTTCAGGGTCTCTAACTTTCATGCTACCAAGAATAGGGTTGACCCAAAAGCTCTGTATTGGATATTATTAGCCCAAGTTGAAGTGGAAAATCGACTCTATTAAGAGCCAAAAATAGACTTTGGAAGCCACCACCAGCATGTATCCTTGGGACAGAAAAGACATTACAAAGCTTGATGCAATTTCTGTGGGTTGTAGAGTAGGAATGCTTTTCCAACTCCCTGAGTGGAGCATTCATGACATAGGTTTTTCTGCATGTTGTGTGTTGGAGAGTACGCCATAGTACCTCATCTCTCCTAGGAGTTTTTCTACGTGCTGCATGAGTGGGGAATAGTGAGAGGGACTCCATCACTATAGGCATTTTTTCTGCATGCTGCGTCCTGAGTGGGGAATATTGATAAGTATTTTTCTACATGCTACATGTTGGAGAGTATGTCGCAGTACCTCTTCTCACCTATGAGTTTTCTACATGCGACATGTTGAGTGGGAACAGTGAGAGGGAATCCATCATTATACGTATTTTTTCTACGTGGTACATCCTAAGTCTGTACAGATAACTATTTTTTGTGCATATCACATATTTTGGTTTGGAGATCATTCCTAAAAAGGTAATCCACTTCTTCATATTTGATGACAAGAAGCATGACACCTTTTTTGTGCAATAGTGTTTCCAATTACATTGGCAATGGCTGAGAGAGCTAAATCTTGACTTAAGCCAACATTGGGTATGGTCAGATGGTGCAGATTCTCATTGTAAAGACTGATGACATTGATTTTATGGTGATGTGTGGGCTCTTGGCCCTTGCAGATTTTGTACAATTCCCTCATTAATCTACTTTTTTCTTGTTCTCTAAAAAAAAGGAAGTTATATACGAGTAACATCTCAGATTGTGGATGATTGTTGCAGGTTTAAAAGTATGCCTAACAATGTCCATTTAGTTTCATATTGTTCATTCATCGTATCTAACATCTGAGGTTTTGGATGATTGTTGTAGGTTTAAAAGTGGTATAACAAGTCTACATACGTAAGTGATGGAGCACATAATGATATCAGATGAGCATACTCAATGTAAAGTCAATATAATAAAGTGGATTTATGAGTGGTAGATGTTGAGAAAGAATTCTGATGACCTTGTGTTGAAGAGATCAACAGTGATGATGGCTCTAAATAGTGATGCATATTCATCAACAAATCAGATAAATATTTCAAGAATTTTTAGGGTATTGGGAGTAAGTAGGAAAGTCATCTATGATACGATTGGACGGTTAAGTACAATTGTGTCTGATCATAGTTTTTTGAACACAACTGGTAGGGCAACACGTACCACATGTATCACACAAGAGGTCAAGCATCTGATTATCACATTTTGGACAACAGGGAGCATGGTGTCACCAAATAAGAAGGATATAAGCAGGACCCGACTTGGCAAAAATCAATATTTGGAGCATCCTATTCATCTTCTTGATGTATCTCAAGTAATCCTATTTTCAATCATCAATTCACGATTTTAGCTAATTATACAAGAAACAGTAAGAAATAACTTATAGTAATAGCTAACTAGTAGCAAGCTAATAGTAATAGCTAACTAGTAACAAGCTATTTAGAAATAGCTTATTACAAACAACTAACCAAGAAACTGGCTCTTAAGTAATAGCCAATTAGTAAGAAGCTAATTAGTAATAGCTAATTACTAATAACCATCCAAGAACCAACTACTTAGTAATAGCTAATTGGTAACAAGATAATTAGTAATAACTAATTACTAACAACTAACCAAGAAGTAGCTACTTAGTAATAACAAACTCTTAACAAGCTAAATAGTAATAGCTAATTACCAACAACTAAGAACCAGCTACTTAGTAATAGGTAACTAGTAACAAGCTAATTAGTAATAGCTAATTACAAACAACTAACCAAGAACGAGCTACTTAGTAATAACTAATTAGTAGAAGCTAATTAGTAATAGCTAATTACAAACAACTAACCAAGAACTAGCTGCTTAGTAATATTTGATTACTAACAAGCTAATTAGTAGTAGATAATTACTAATGACTAACTAAGAACTAGCTGAACGAGCTACTTAGTAATAGATTACTAGTAGCAAGCTAATTAGTAATAGCTAATTACAAATGACTATCCAAGAACCAGCTACTTAGTAATAGCTAATTAGTAACAAGCTACTTAGTAATAGTTAATTAGTAACAAGATAATTAGGAATAGCTAATGACAAACAGTTAACCAAAAATCAGCTACTTAGTAATAGCTAATTAGTAACAAGCTAATTAGTAATAACTAATTACAAACAACTAACCAATAACGAGCTACTTAGTAATAGCTAATTACTAACAAGCTAATTAGTAGAAGCTAATTGGTAATAGCTAATTATAAATAGCTAACCGAGAACCAACTACTTAGTAATATCTAATTACTAACAAACTAATCAGTAACAAGCTAATGAGTAACAAGTTAATTAGTAACAAGCTAATTAGTAATAGCTAATTACAAAGAGCTAACCAAGAACCAGCTACTTAGTAATAGCTAATTACTAACAAGCTAATTAGTAACAAGCTAATGAGTAACAAGCTAGTTAGTAACAAGCTAATTAGTAACAAGCTAATTAGTAATAGCTAATTAGTAATAAGCTAATAAGTAACAAGTTAATGAGTAATAAGCTAGTTAGTAACAAGCTAATTAGTAACAAGCTAATTAGTAATAGCTAATTAGTAACAAGCTAATTAGTAATAGCTAATTAGTAACAAGCTAATCAGTAATAGCTAATTAGTAACAAGCTAATGAGTAACAAGCTAGTTAGTAACAAGCTAGTTAGTAACAAGCTAATTAGTAACAAGCTAATTAGTAATAGCTAATTAGTAACAAGATAATTAGCAATAGCTAATTACAAACAACTAACCAAGAACAAGCTACTTAGTAATAGCTAATTACTAACAAGCTAATTAGTAATAGCTAATTAGTAACAAGATAATGAGTAACAAGCTAATTAGTAACAAGCTAATTAATAACAATCTAATTAGTAATAGTTAATTAGTAACAAGCTAATTAGTAATAGCTAATTAGTAACAAGCTAATTAGTAATAGCTAATTCCAAATTGCTGTAGTCTCTAAGTCCAGGAAAAGTATGTGGAAACACACTTATGGTGTGCCTACAATCACTTGGAATTGGCCTATTTGCACTCCCCAAGGCCCACGATCATCCTCAAATGTTCTTCCTTGCTCTTTCACTCACTCCTTCTTGCTTTACCCCTTTTCCCTTCTCGTTCATTCTCACCCACACACCTATATACCCGTACACTCGCGCACACACACACATACCCGGTCTCTTTCCCTCTTCACCCTCTTGTTCTCTTTCAATTTCTCACACACACACTCTTTCACATACATACACTCACACCCCCTTTTTCTTTTCTCGCCCTTCTTTTTCCTTATCACCAAGAGCATATCAATCCCTCCAATCCCATAAATGCTACGAATCCCAGATGAAACCTTCAGAACGTAGAACTTCAATTACTCAAGAATTGGTATTCCTCATTTCAAGCAGCTCTATTAAACAATTTCAAGTCTATGCACACAACACATGGCTAACCATACCATATAACACATCTGCGCGTTCTTACATATGCCAAGTAATGAATCACACATACATCTTCAGTTGACGCATGTGCACATATACATATATTGACTTGCACTATCATGCTCATGCATGTGCACGCACATTAAAAGATATACACACTGCATTCGTACTTGGCGCTCGATATTCCTTATTACTCTTGCAGGTTGCAAGTACAAAAAGTTCCAAGGGAGAAACATTTTGGTGTTTGATTCAAGATAGTCATGTCTTGCACTTTTATGATAGATAAATATGGATGTCACCTCAACATGATCTCGATGAACTTGTTCTCTCGGGCATTTCTGAAGTTGACAGGATTCTCTTGAAGTCAACGAAACCTTGAATCTACCAAAATCTACGACTTGTACTCCAATTAGCAGTTCTATATAGTTGGAAACTCCTGAAGCTCTCCCTCTTCCTCGTATCAACTGGCCTCCAATTGCCTCGTGACAGTCAGCCTTTTGTTCTCAAGCCTGCTACTGCTGAGTTCTCTTTTATGATGTGGTGTAAGCCCCTTCAGTACTTGTCATGTCAAAATGCAGCGCCATGCCCCCCTCCTCCTTCATCATCTGCATAGATACACCAAAAACAAAACATTGTATGCACTAGCCTCTCCTGTTCAAGCTCGGTGGTGCTCCCTCCCGATCTCCTCTTTCTCTTGCGATGAATGCCCCCTTCCGCTAGCTCCTGTGTACCTTATTTGGGTTTAAGGAAGCCCTTCAACATGACTCAGAGGCTGAATGCGCACGCTGTGAAAATACTCAATGCCTTTGTTTCCAAGTTTCTCAGCATTAATGAAATCCAAAACTCAAGCCTGAAATCCGGTTACTTTAGGGATTCCTCACAAGGAGTCCATATGCACTCATCCTGTCCCTGTCCTGCACATTCCGATATCACAAAGAGGTGAGAAGCTTCTCTAACTGCCTTTTCTAGCATCTAGCTAGTCCATAGACATAGGGGGATTCATGCCCTCCTCTATCAGATATATGGAGACGGTACTGCCTGATGCACTCGGCATGCCAAGTTGTCATCCTTTTTTACCAGGTCGATGATGTTCAGCCATTGGAAACACACAGAAACAAAGCTATTGAAGAATATCCCCCCCCCCCCCCCCCGATTGACTCCCTCTTTATCACCTGCACAAAACCGAGCCAGTAGAAGAGAAGAATTTTCTCTCCTTTCCCTCCCAACTCGCTTCTTCTTTTCCTCAGCCGTTCCCTGCTGGCCCTGAGCAAAGGACAAGTAGAACTCTCCCCTACAACTGCCTCCCACACAGAGCAAAAAACACGAAAAAATGGCCGACCCCCCCTTTTTCGTCCTCCTTTTAGCTCCTGTTATCGGTGAGCGACCCCCCGAATCCAGGGTTGTCCCCTGTTAATGTCCTCTTTTCCAAGGTCCGCCACCATCCTCTCTACCCTTTCGTCGTGATTCCCCCAACCCCACTATCAAGTTAGACCATCTCCATGTTCCTCTCTAAGGAGCAGATCCTTTCCATCGACCTCGAGAATCAGAGAACACTGAGCGAGAGAGTACCCCCCAACTACCCTCCACAGATCTTTTCACCCCCCCCTTCTTTGTGGCAGAGAAATAAACGGTCGCTACCTCCTTCGAGCAAGAGCGAGAGAGTATTTTTTCTTGCTACCTCCAAGATAAAGGCCCCCCAGCTACGAGTTCCTGCCACCTCCGGTATAGAGCAAAAAAACAAAAAACAACAACCCTCCTATCAGAGCATGGCCGATTTCTACACGAAACAGAAAGCGGCCGCTATCTTTGGTTTTTCTGCCAAAATACCAACACCAATAATTGTGTCAGATGGGGAATAAACTATGGCCCCTCCTTTTCCTCATATTGACAAGTACTGAAGATTTTCAAGTTGATTTTGCTGCCCTTTGTTTGGTAATTTTTGTGTGTATTTCACTTCCCTTATCTCCAGCACCAAAGTTACCACAAGCTTCCAAAGCACATGTATATGCGACGGCATTGGGACTCATACTTGGGAGTGGCATGTCTTCAACCAGTTTCAAAGCTTCTTCATCTCTTTCATACTAGGAAAACCCTCCACTCGTGCATTCCATGTGACTACATTCTTCATTAGAAAGATATCAAACACCTCCTTTGCTTCATTAAGAAAACCGCACGTTCCAAAGATGTCAGCCAAATTGTTAGCAGTGAAGGAGTCCATTTCAAAACCTTTCTGAATAATTTCATCATGCAGTTTTTGGCCTCTCTCTATTACTCTGTCCCTACCAACAGCTCTCAGAACACAAACATAAACTCCAGCATCACAGGAAACACCATTTTGTTTCATGCAATTGACAAACGGTCCAAATGCACTTCCAATTTGGTCATTTTCCACGTAACCCCTGATTAAAGCAGCCCATGTGAATTCATCTTTTATGAGAAGTTTCTTGAACACTAGATCTGCTTCAAGAACCATGCCCTCACTCATGTATAAACCGACTAAAGAGCTGCCAATGTAAGTGTCATGTCCCAAAAATCCTTTCTTAATCAAATTTGAGAAGATTGCTTGTCCTTCAACAAAATCTTTGGTGCTAATGCAAGATCTGAGAGCACAAGCAAGTGTAATTGCATCTGCAACAATGTCTTCATCTTGCATTTGTCTACAACATTTAATAGCTTCCTTATCTTGTCCATTTTCACACAATCCTACTATTACAATATTCCAACTGATTGTCGTACTCACTGGAAGCTCCTCAAACACATGCCTTGCTTCCAAAAGCAGGCCACTTTTGGCATACATGTCCAGCAAGGAGTTTTGAACAATAAGTCTAAATCTAATCCTTTCTTTAGAATGTCTAAATGCACTGTGAAACCTGCGTCCACTGATTTGATATTAATGCAGGCTTTCCAAAACACACAAGCATGTAGGAGAGTTCGGAAATATATGCTGCTTTGGCATTTGCTCAACAAGAACAAGTACTTCTTCATGACAACACTGATCCACAAAGCCCATGATGAGAGCGTTCCACAAGACTACATCTCGACTTGGGAGACTGTAAAAAAAACTGTTTGTGCACTATTAAGACATCCAGTCTTTCCATACATGTCGACCAAACTGCAGCCAACTTTATCGATAGCCATCAGCATGCCACACGATTTCAGTGCATAGACAAATGAAACAGCCTCTGGGATAACACCATCCAATGGCATATCTGTATAGCAACCAAGCACATCCTCTGCAAGATCATACTGCATGTAGCCTCCCATTAACGCATTCCATGGAACTACATCCTTCTGAATTAACATGTCAAACACTTCTTATGCACTAGAAAGTGAACTACACTTGCAGTCAAAGTCAATGAGTGCACTGCTAACAGCAAGATCGGCAGCTTCTGAGTTTGTGCATCATCTCCTGTAATGTTGTTACCTACAGTCAAATAACAGCTCTAGAAGTCTGTGACACACCCCCGCCTCAAATGCATAGCAAAAGCTTGAGGAATTCCATGTTGTATTTCTTAGCATCGAGAGCTCCCATGTTGTATTCCTCTCGTCAACTATTTGATCAATTCTTCAAGTAACTGCAATCAAACAAATTCCCCTACCAAATACAAACATATTAGTGCATCAAAACCAACCATTTCCGGAGCTAACACAAATAGCTAACCAAGAACTAGCCACTTAGTATAGCTAATTAGTAAGAAGCTAATTAGTAATAGCTAATTAGTAATAGCTAGTTCCTACACTTTGTCTTTCTTTCCTACACTTCCTCCAACTTGGTTTTCTACCTCTTCATGTTCGGGTATCTTCTCCTAGCTTGCTTTTGTGCTTTCACCTTCTGGATTTTTCTTCATATACTCTTGAGTCCTTGTGACTACTGCCACAGTTGGCTCTTTATGCGGTTTCTTGGCCTGGTAAGCATCCACAAAGTGTATTGACGAGATAGAGCCTTCTTGAGGGTTCGGTGTCCTAAACACCACTCCGATCGTAGGAACTTGCTCTTGAGCTCTCGTTGTGGAATGCATTTGAGTATCAACATAATTCGAGGACCCTACTGGTCCTTTTTCCTTGCCAGTGGCAGCTCTTTGTTTTGGACAATCTTCATCAAAGTGGCCCTCTCCACTATAGTACCTACACAGCGGAGTATAATCAACTGGTTTCTTTTCGTTTGGACATCTAGATTGCGTATGGCCAAAGCCATGGCACCTCCAACACTGGATTGGACCATCTCTTCTTTGATCACGTGCGACTCCTCTCGGATAGTCTCCTCCCTGACCCTGAGCACCATATCCATAAGTTTGTCTATTTTCCCAACGAGATGTAGGTGGGATACTTTGAGCAGGCAATCCCGTGTAGGATCTTTCTCTTGTATCTCCCGATTTCATGGTCCTCTCTTCATAGGCTCTCTTGTTGTAACATCGGTCCTCCGTGTGATTTGTCCTTCCACAAAAAGTGCAATGAATTCTAGGTGGCGATCTATCTATGAATACTCTTGAGATCGTAGGGCATTCTGAAGCCAAATGGTCGTAACCATGGCACTTTCCACACCATGTATTCGATCTAAACACTTGATTCGGGTTTGTAGTTGCCTCTGGTTCTACTCTGTATGTTTCCTGGGTCATTGTGGCAGCTTTTATAGCTTGTGTGACCAACTCCAATATTCGTTCTTCAGTCAGCACAGGCTTCACCTCGCCTGGCGTGCTAGTGGCGGATACAAAAGCTGGGGTCATCAATGTGGGACTTCCTTGGCCAGGATCTTTCATCGATATGTTTCCTTGGCCTCCCATTGGCTCGTATAAGAGCTCAATCTTCCTTTGTTGACATAATTGTACTTCCTCCCAAAGCCTTGCTTGTTCCTTAGCATCTATTAAAGTTGCAGGTCTTGTCAGACTGATATGTTGTTGCGCCGTAGGATCTCTCAATCCGGCAATGAATCTTCTCTTCAATGTCTCATCGTTCGGGGCATTTGCGCCCATCTTTCTTACCAAGGTTTCCATTCTCTGAATGTAGTTATCAATGCTCTCATTGACTCCCTGTCGCAGGTAATCCATCTGTTGGGCCAATCTATCTTGGAAGCCTTGCCGTCGAAACTTCGCCAAGAAGGCTTCCTTTAGCATCTGATAAGTTCCACGCTCTTGTGGTGTCAAATTCCCATACCAATTGGCTGCCTCATCACGGAGAATAGCCGGAAAAATTCTCAACCTTTGACCCTGGTCAACCACCTCATTGGCCTCACAAGTAACCTCAAACAGCTGGATAAAACTAGTTGGATCCTCGTCCCAAGCACCTGAGAACTTGGTGAAGTCCCCCAAATGAACCGAAATTCGCTGAGCCATTTCAAATAGAGGTGTGATGAATGTCACTTCGATCCCAGATATTTAGTGCACGTGGCCTCAGGATCCCTCCTTCAAACTTTTGCACTTGATTTGCGACTCTCCTACAGAAGTACACGTTTTGGACAGATTTCTTCAAGCTAGTCGAGGTCGACTCACCTTGCGACTCCCACCTCTTCCTTTCTTTTTCAAGGGCTCTTCTCTGAGTGCACTCTTCTCTTTGCGTTTGTGTTGCTCCTGAGGATGAGCTCCGCTCGCTCATGTACCAGATCTGGGGTCCGCAAGCTCAGCCAACATGTGGCGCTAGGCGAACCTATGGCACTCTCTTATAGAGACGTGCCAAGCTATTCCCGGAAAATGCACCAAAATGTTGTAGTCTCTAAGTCCAGGAAAAGTATGTGGAAACACACTTATGGTGTGCCTACAATCAATTGGAATTGGCCTATTTGCACTCCCCAAGGCCCACGATCATCCTCAAATGTAACTGTAGAGGAGAAAAGAGGGAAGACCCAAATGCCTATGCACCCTGATATCCACTCCTCGGGTAGGCTCTTGTAATTAGCCTTTTCCACTGGCTCACTCTTCTTATCTACTTTCTCTCCTTTGTCCCTTTCTGTGTTACTTTTTCACTTTCCTTTCCATTATCTAGCCTAACCCTCTTTTCCTGCTTTCTTTCCTGACTTCCTTCCTCTTTTCCAAGCACACACCCTCTTACTCACCTGTCCCCTTTTTTTTTCTTTCTCTCTTTTCCGCTCTCCCGAACACTCTCGTGCAAATGCAAACACACACTTTCTTTTTCACTCTCACATAAATACTTAAACACACACACACTTATACACTTAACTCTCACACACATAGTCACTCATGCACTCGTTCACTACTCTTTCTTCCTCGCTCTTTCACTCACTCCTTCTTGCTTTACCCCTTTTCCCTTCTCGTTCATTCTCACCCACACACCTATATACCCGTACACTCGTGCACACACACACATACCCGGTCTCTTTCCTTCCTCACCCTCTTGTTCTCTTTCAATTTCTCACACACACTCTCTTTCACATACATACACTCACACCCCCTTTTTCTTTTCTCGTCCTTCTTTTTCCTTATCACCAAGAGCATATCAATCCCTTCAATCCCATAAATGCTACGAATCTCAGATGAAACCTTCAGAACGTAGAACTTCAATTACTCAAGAATTCGTATTCCTCATTTCAAGCAGCTCTATTAAACAATTTCAAGTCTATGCACACAACACATGGCTAACCATACCATATAACACATTTGCGTGTTCCTACATATGACAAGTAATGAATCACACATACATCTTCAGTTGACGCATGTGCACATATACATATATTGACTTGCACTATCATGCTCATGCATGTGCACGCACATTAAAAGATATACACACTGCATTCGTACTTGGCGCTCGATATTCCTTATTACTCTTGCAGGTTGCAAGTACAAAAAGTGCCAAGGGACAAACATTTTGGTGTTCGATTCAAGATAGTCATGTCTTGCACTTTTATGATAGATAAATATGGATGTCACCTCAACATGATCTCGATGAACTTGTTCTCTCGGGCATTTCTGAAGTTGACAGGATTCTGTTGAAGTCAACGAAACCTTGAATCTACCAAAATCTATGACTTGTACTCCAGCTAGCAGTTCTATACAGTTGGAAACTCCTGAAGCTCTCCCTCTTCCTCGTATCAGCTGGCCTCCCAATGCCTTGTGACAGTCAGCCTTTTGTTCTCAAGCCTGCTGCTGCTGAGTTCTCTTTTATGATGTGGTGTAAGCCCCTTCAGTACTTGTCCTGTCAAAATGCAGCGCCATGCCCCCCTCCTCCTTCATCATCTGCATAGATACACCAAAAACAAAACATTGTATGCACTAGCCTTTCCTGTTCAAGCTCGGTGGTGCTCCTTGCCGATCTCCTCTTTCTCTTGCGATGAATGCCCCCTTCCGCTAGCTCCTGTGTACCTTATTTGGGTTTAAGGAAGCCCTTCAACATGACTCAGAGGCTGAATGCGCACGCTGTGAAAATACTCAATGCCTTTGTTTCCAAGTTTCTCAGCATTAATGAAATCCAAAACTCAAGCCTGAAATCCGGTTACTTTAGGGATTCCTCACAAGGAGTCCATCTGCACTCATCCTGTCCCTGTCCTGCACATTCCGATATCACAAAGAGGTGAGAAGCTTCTCTAACTGCCTTTTCTAGCATCTAGCTAGTCCATCGACATAGGGGGATTCATGCCCTCCTCTAATCAGATATATGGTGACGGTACTGCCTGATGCACTCGGCATGCCAAGTTGTCATCCTTTTTTACCAGGTTGACGATGTTCAACCATTGGAAACACACAGAAACAAACCTACGGAAGAATATTCCCCCCCCCCCCCGATTGACTCCCTCTTTATCACCTGCACAAAAACGAGCCAGCAGAAGAGAAGAATTTTCTCTCCTTTCCCTCCCAACTCGCTTCTTCTTTTCCTCAGCCGTTCCCTACTCGCCTTGAGCAAAGGACAAGCAAAACTCTCCCCTGCAGCTGCCTCCCACACAGAACAAAAAACACGAAAAAATGGCCAACCCCCCCTTTTTTGTCCTCCTTTTAGCTCTTGTTATCGGTGAGCGACCCCCCGAATCCAGGGTTTTCCCCTGTTAATGTCCTCTTTTCCAAGGTCTGCCACCATCCTCTCTACCCTTTCGTCAAGATTCCCCCAACCCCACTGCCGAGTTAGACCATCTCCATGTTCCTCTCTAAGGAGATGATCCTTTCCATCGACCTCAAGAATCAGAGAACACTGAGCGAGAGAGTACCCCCAACTGCCCTCCACAGATCTTTTCACCCCCCCCCTTCTTTGTGGCAGAGAAATAAACAGTCGCTACCTCCTTCGAGCAAGAGCGAGAGAGTATTTTTTCTTGCTACCTCCAAGATAAAGGCCCCCCAGCTACGAGTTCCTGCCACCTCCGGTACAGAGCAAAAAAACAAAAAAACAACAACCCTTCTGTCAGAGCATGGCCGAGGGCCTCCCTTTACCTTTTTCTGCAAATAGAAAAAAAACCACCTTTCTACACGAAACAGAAAGCGGCCGCTATCTTTGGTTTTTCTGCCAAAATACCAGCACCAATAATTGTGTCAGATGGGGAATAAACTATGGCCCCTCCTTTTCCTCATATTGACAAGAACTAAAGATTTGCAAGTTGATTCCGCTGCCCTTTGTTTGGTAATTTTTGTGTGTATTTCACTTCCCTTATCTCCAGCACCAAAGTTACCACAAGCTTCCAAAGCACATGTATATGTGACGGCATTGGGACTCATACCTGGGAGTGGCATGTCTTCAACCAGTTTCAAGGCTTCTTCATCTCTTTCATACTAGGAAAACCCTCCACTCGTGCATTCCATGTGACTACATTCTTCATTAGAAAGATATCAAACACCTCCTTTGCTTCATTAAGAATACCGCACATTCCATACATGTCAGTCAAAGTGTTAGCAGTGAAGGAGTCCATTTCAAAACCTTTCTGAATAATTTCATCATGCAGTTTCTGGCCTCTCTCTATTACTCTGTCCCTACCAACGGCTCTCAGAACACAAACATAAACTCCAGCATCACAGGAAACACCATTTTGTTTCATGCAATCAAACGTTCCAAATGCACTTCCAATTTGGTCATTTTCCACGTAACCCCTGATTAAAGCAGCCCATGTGAATTCATCTTTTATGACAAGTTTCTTGAACACTAGATCTACTTCAAGAACCATGCCCTCACTCATGTATAAATCGACTAAAGATCTGCCAATGTAAGTGTCATGTCCCAAAAATCCTTTCTTAATCAAATTTGAGAAGATTGCTTGTCCTTCAACAAAATCTTTGGTGCTAATGCAAGATCTGAGAGCACAAGCAAGTGTAATTGCATCTGCAACAATGTCTTCATCTTGCATTTGTCTACAGCATTTAATAGCTTCCTTATCTTGTCTATTTTCGCACAATCCTACTATTACAATATTCCAACTGACTATCGTACGCACTGGAAGCTCCTCAAACACATGCCTTGCTTCCAAAAGCAGGCCACTTTTGGCATACATGTCCAGCAAGGAGTTTTGAACAATAAGTCTAAATCTAATCCTTTCTTTAGAATGTCTAAATGCACTATGAAACCTGCTTCCACTGATTTGATATTAGTGCAGGCTTTCCAAAACACACAAGCATGTAGCAGAATTCGGAAATATATGCTGCTTTGGCATTTGCTCAACAAGAACAAGTACTTCTCACCTGATCCACAAAGCCCATGATGAGAGCGTTCCACAAGACTACATCTCGACTTGGGAGACTGTAAAAAAAACTTTTTGTGCACTATTAAGACATCCAGTCTTTCCATACATGTCGACCAAACTGCAGCCAACTTTATCGATAGCCATCAGCATGCCACACGATTTCAGTGCATAGACAATTGAAACAGCCTCTGGGATAACACCATCCAATGGCATATCTGTATAGCAACCAAGCACATCCTCTGCAAGATCATACTGCATGTAGCCTCCCATTAACGCATTCCATGGAACTACATCCTTCTGAATTAACATGTCGAACACTTCTTATGCACTAGAAAGTGAACTACACTTGCAGTCAAAGTCAATGAGTGCACTGCTAACAGCAAGATCGACAGCTTCTGAGTTTGTGCATCATCTCCTGTAATGTTGTTACCTACAGTCAAATAACAGCTCTAGAAGTCTGTGACACACCCCCGCCTCAAATGCATATCAAAAGTTTGAGGAAGTCCATGTTGTATTTCTTAGCATCGAGAGCTCCCATGTTGTATTCCTCTCGTCAACTATTTGATCAATTCTTCAAGTACCTGCAATCAAACAAATTCCCCTGCCAAATACAAACATATTAGTGCATAAAAACCAACCATTTCCGGAGCTAACACAAATAGCTAACCAAGAACTAGCCACTTAGTATAGCTAATTAGTAAGAAGCTAATTAGTAATAGCTAATTAGTAACAAGCTAATTAGTAACAAGCTAATTAGTAATAGCTATTTACAAACAGCTAACCAAGAACCAGCTACTTAGTAATATCTGATTAGTAACAAGCTAATTAGTAATAGCTAATTACAAATAACTAACCAAGAACCAACTACTTAGTAATAGCTAATTGCTAACAAGCTAATTGTTCTCAGTAATAGCTAATTACTGAGAACTAACTAAGAACCAGCTACTTAATAATAGCTAATTACAAATAGCTAAACAAGAACTAGCTACTTAATAATAGCTAATTACTAACTAGCTAATTAGTAATAGCTAATTACTGAGAACTAACTAGTAACAATCTAACACCTTGTAACAACTAACCACCAACTACTTAGTAATAGCAAACTGATAACTAGCTAATTAATGACTACTAATAACCACTTGTAGAAATCAAGTTGCAATGCTTCAGCAACTACATTTCGATCGATTAGTAGCATTATAGAGAGTATTCTAAGCCCGCGTCAAAATGATACCACATTCCACCAGTACAAATGTGTGATGGGTGAGTGCTCTGATTGCAGAGTAAGACATTTTAAGTGGTGTTCGAGAGAGAATAACATTGAGGAATATCATATTCCTATAAAGATCTTTGAAGATGTCGAGTCAATGTATGAAGGACAAGTTCATAAAAGGAAAGAATTGATAAAGAGGGAGATGAGTCCTAAAGTTGTAATAGGATTATTTGAGAAAACTCGAAAGAGATTTATCAAGCACAATTACATTTATTTATGGAAAGCAAGCCAATTTAAGATGTGTGTCTCTAAATTCCCAGGCGATGTTGTGGTTTCAATGGTTGATTTTGTAGAAAACTATACATTCCGCGAGCAAAATGAAATACAATCTATGCATTGGTGGTTTGTACAGGTAACTATTTTTGTGCATATCACATATTTTCATTTGGAGGGTATTCCTAAAAAGATAATCCACTTCTTCATATCCAATGACAAGAAGCATGACACCCTTTTTGTGCAACATTGTTTCCAATTACATTGGCAATGGTTGAGAGAGCTAAATCTTCAATTAAGCCAACATTGGATATGGTCAGATGGTGCAGCTTCTAAATTTAAAGATAAACGTCCATTTTACTTCATAGGACGATATCCAGGGCTAACAAGCATGACTATGATATGGAACTTCTTTGAGTCAGGGCACGGGAAGAGAGAACATGATGGTGCACGTGCAGTTGTGAAAAGGGCACTAACCCATGAAAAACTTAAACCTGAAGGTGCAATGCTTAAGTGTGCTACATATGTTGTGAAATTTCTCAAGGGACATTTGTCAGAGTCAAAAGGGAGAGATGTCACACGGGTCTTCTGGGAAGTGAGGATTGACAAAGTGAATAGGGAGAAGGCTTGGGATTGTAAGGGGATATCTCAAGTTCGATCCTTGCATTTGATTTGTGGCTATTCAAGGTTAGGTGCACATTGCATTGGTGTCAGAGAACTAACATGTTATTGCTTTCATTGTATCCATGGTCAATGGAAAAGATGCATCAACAAATGCCACATTCAAAATTGGGTGTACCATACTTTGACTCCTATCAGTGAGTCAGATGAAGCAAAAGACTCATCCTTTTCCGATTTTACATTTGAAGGTGATGGAAACTACCTATCAGATGCATTGGTAGTGGATGACAACTTTGCAATCAATGTTGAAGAGGACAATGATGAAGGTGCAGATTTCTATTTATTAAAGTGCACACAAGGAAAACAGTTCAGTCTGAAGAATGTAATGGATGCGTGGAACAACCTGATAGCTTCAAGAACATATTATGTGGTGGGTTTAGTTTATGAGAGACTAGAAGAAAATTTCTACAGGTTGTTAGAAACAAGTCCACCAACTTATATGTATTACCATCTTATAAGATGCATTAAAATACCCATGTCACCAGTCCACGATTGTACAGACATGTTTACCATAAATGGTGATGTGTATGAGGCTGTTTATAATAGTATGCCCTGGAATTTGTAATACCCATGTGATGTTGGACAACTTTTTTGTTTGGCACTATGTAGTACACAATTTGACTAGATAATTATAAACTAGTTTCTTCAGTAACATTTCTGTGCTGAGAAGTTCAATCAAGTGGAACATCTGTTGCCTCCCTAATAAAGCTACTAAATGGATAGCTAGAGCCCTAGATTCTTCTGACATATGGGCTAACCTCATAAAAAGAAACACTAAAAATTTTTACATAGAAAACTATAAATCTTGGCAAGATCATTCTTTATGGGATATTATTGTGTCTCCTCACTCCTTTGTTGTTGTAGGTAGTTCCCTTTGTTGTAAATTATGGAAGGCTTGGATGGAGGTTAAAAAGGCATGTTTCCCCAATGAGAATTACTTTAATCATTCTCAATTTTTTCATCAGGAAAGCATCTGGATTGGATGGCTATCTCTGTGGAACAATTGCAAAATGGAAATCAAAGAGCACAAGTGTTGCAAGAAGGGATACTCTAGCTGGAATGACCTCACTGTCAATGGTGGGGTCATTGAGGACTGCTATAATGGATATCACTAACTTATTTCCTGCTTGTCTTCAGGTATTGCTGCTGCACAAAAAGGTGCTGCAAAAGAGGCTTCTTCAATGCACTTCCCACAGACATGTTCACCTTGTTGATGTTGCTAGATACATGTTGCAGAAAATCAAGAGTTGTAAAGGGTTCAAAGACATTGCAGTGAGGTGTCTTCTTGCTATCAAGATAGCCCCTCCTGAGGATTTTCAACTGTCTAAACATCTATATAACACCTCCCCCAACCAGTGGAGAGATTCATTACTTAAGTTGTACTCTAGTTCCAGATTTGACATGATTTTCTCATGTACATGAGCTTGTGTATCACGAACCTTTGTATCTCTCTGACTTGTATCCTTCCCACATGTATGTCCCCTACTCCAGCAGTATTTCCTGAGTATTTATTGTAATTTGGGACCCTTGTGTGGGATCCTGCCCTCTGTACACTTACACATACCATCATTAATCTAATCTTCTTGTTGTCTTTAAAAAAAGGGTGGAGTGCTTATCTGTATTTGGTGAGGGTTTGCCCCTAGCACAGTTTGTAACTCTTCTATATTAATATTCATTTTTTTCGTTCTCTCAAAAAAAAGAGCGTGGCTTAGTTCAGTTGGATTGGCTCTTCGCCTCTTGAGACGGGGGCAGGTTCAATCCCTGGCTACGGCAAGACATTATGTAACTCGTCTAACCCTTGCTTTGTGGGATATGGGGGGTCCCATGGATACTATGCATGTTCACTTGTACAATTGCAATTTCAAAATTAAAGTCAAGGGGAGTAGGCTTAGGCTGAACCTCCATTTCAAAAGGAAAAAGAAAAGTGTGGCAACTTACCCCCCTCAAAATAAAACACGCGCCCCTGAAATAGATGAATTGATGTGCGGGTGGAAGCATGATTTTGGAAGGAAATGCCATTTATGCTCCTTCGGAATAGTTTGAATCCACCCATAGACTTAAAAGTTTTTTTTATAGAAACAGAGATTAAATTAAATTTAGGAAATATTGTACAAGTATGCAGGAGGCAGGCCCTCTTGGGACAATACCTCTTGGGACAATACATCTTGGAGAGAGTGACTCTCCACTATTGGTATCTAACATTACATATGATTTTTGAATACATGGCTTGATGCATAGGAGCATCAGAGATACTAGAAAGGTAGGCTTGTCCAGCAAACTTCATTTCTTTCCAATAGTTGTAAATTTGATTCCTACTACCATCTCCAAAGCATCTTTTATTTCTTCCAATCCAAATATTCCATAATATTTGTGCTCCCCATGTGTGCTCTCCATAATATTTGTAGTGGTTTCACTTCTTCGTGGCTTTCAGGAGCAGCTCCCTCTGATCCATAAGCATCTGTTTACAACCAAGAGATAAATCAGCAATGTCATCAATGAAGAAAGCATCCACAATATCCTGCCCAAACATAAGGCTATTCCATGAGTTAAAGCCTTTTTTCTTGCACTTATTCATCTTAACAGGCAAAGGAGAAGCTTCTTGAGCATTCACCCCTCCAATCCACAATGAGTCCTATGACAAAAACTAGAGATTAGAAGAAAACACTAGATTTAAGGTATAACCTCTTTAACTTTCATCCAGGCATAGAAATACCTCTAATAATTCCTTGTTCAATTTTATCTTTGACTAACCATCCCATAGCATCACTAGAAATAGCAAACAAAAGAGGAGCAAGGGGACAACCCTATCTGATAGATCTATATAGATTGAAGGGTTCAAAAACAGAACCATTCATAGCCACCCTAGAGTTGGCATTACTTAGTGTTTTTTTTTGTAATCTCAATTATGTCTGTAATCTTGATTATGGTCTTGATGTATTCCATGATATATAGACAAACTCTCTTCATCAAAAGGAATTAATCTGGAAATAATATCTGCATACTCAATATGATTTGGGACTATTAACCATTTCCAAAGTTGATCACAAAGAGTTCCTGACAGATAGTTAAGTCTTTCACTGATTGTCATCTTTGGTAACGTTAGACAACATCTTCTAATGTTGTAAAATAACTTGTAAGTAGTAGTATCAATTATCAATGTGTTGTCAAGCCCGTGCTCCAAATTCTTGTCCCAGAAATGAGCCAGTTTCTTGAAATGGATTAAAAATTTCCAAAAACACTGATCCCTCCCCCAAATATCCATAAATTTCCTCTTGACTCCGAGAAGATTGTATCAATACATTTTTTGACCTCGTCTAGATCATAGGCACTCCAAATCCAGACATTGAAATGTTGAAGGTACCATTGAAGAAAAGCATTACTGTCAGGAAAGGCCTGCTTACTTTGGATATTCATAAATACTTCAACTTCCAAAATCAGATCCCTAGGTTGTAAATCCTTGTGAATAAGTTTCAATTCTTGTATCTCCTTTGTTAGGCCACGTTGAATCTTAGGAGGGTCCCTTTCTATCTCAATAAACTCCGGTTCCATTATCACATGATCCAACCTCTTTCGTTTTTTTTACTTGCCTAGTATTTGTTTAGGATCTTGATTGCCTTTTGGTGTAAACACTAGTACATGATTAGTTTGAGTTGAAACTAATACTTTCTGCTCAATTGTTGTTGCAATAAGACCAATTTGAGTTGAAATAGGACATGTTTGAGTTGAAATAGGATCAGTTTAAGTTGAAACTGATACTTTATTTAGTTTTTTTTCTTTTTGGGCATCTTTGTGCTCAACTTCTATTGTAGCCTAACATTGACTTCCTGAGGATGTAAGACTGTCTTTTGCAACAGTTGTGGATGGAACTTTGTTCTTTATCTGACATATAAGCCAAACATCATTACAGCTTACAATCAATGACATTGTTAGTCTATCGAAAATTGTACAGAATAGGATAAATACAATCAATAACATCGTTACAAAATAGGCTAAATACAAAATCCTATGAGAGCTAATTGATTTGGACAATGTCACGTGTGGATAGTAACCATTACAAAGAGGTGTTGTAAGAAGGTGAACAGTAGAACTAAATAGTGAAATCAGTTTCCTCACTTTGAAACTATTTACTACTATCCAAATCATATCATTGTGAAAAGGCATCATGAGAGGAACGATTGTAAAATTCATACAAATGTGTTCCTACTGTTTATGATGGCATTAAGACTTCAAATTATTTCCAAATTGGTGCTTAAGTTATGGACAAACGCCATTTTTCCCATATAATACCAAAAGAAGAATTGTTTACATCATTACAATCAATGACACAATTGAGCAATCAAATATGTATAGGGTATATAATACAAGGTAGAGACAACAAAATATTTTAATAACATCGATACAAAATAGGCTGATCACAAGCTGTGATGATAGCTAATAAATTTAGACGATGCCACACGTGCGGATAGTAACCATTACAAAAGACAATGATGTAAGAGGTGAACACTGGTACTATTCTTTCAAAAGATCCTCTATATCAGGTACACTGCCTCCGTTCAAGTGTGACCGAGTAGTCTACCGCCTTGTAATGGGGTGCAAATGGCGTGGCTTCTTCTGTCGTTTCATAAGGGAAGCATGAAGTACAAACAATTGATGACACTAAACACTCAGTCAAGCAAATTGGAAATGTCAAAACATCTGGTGGTAGCATGAACCTTTTGAGTAAAGGTTTGTATGTGCCAACTATAACCGAAAACAGAATTAGTGTTGGGGAGATTGTTGAGAAAGGTTTACAGGTTAGATTCACTAAGCATGCAGCATATGTGCAAGACCCCCAACAAGGCTTCAAAAGGATTGCTAAAGGTGAGAAGTCTGGTAGATTTTTCACATTTGAGATTGAAGACACAAGGAACATAGCACTATTCAAAAATAGAGATCAAACCTTATTTGAGTTAGAAATATGGCACAAAAGGCTAGGACACATAGGAGAAAGAACTCTGAAGCAAATATGTAGGGATCAAAGTGTGCCTTGCATTCCCAATGTGACCAAGCAACATATGATATACAAATGTGCAGCATGCCAATTTGGCAAAGCTCACAGGCAACCATTCAACAGGAAGGGATACATTCATGAATACTATTTGGAGCTTGTACACACTGATGTGTGGGGTCCTAGTAAAGGCCATCAATCTCACGTTGAAGGTACTATGTTTCATTTATTGATGATTAAAGTAGATGGACAATCTTTTATTTCATGTAGCATAAGGATGAGGTATTTACAGGTTTCAAAAAGTACTTGGCACTAGTTGAAAACCAAACATGAAGGATCTTGAAGAGGATCAGATCTGATGGAGGTGGTGAGTAATTTTCACATGAATTTGATTCATGTCTACAAGACACATGAATAAAGAGGGAAGTAACAACTAGATACACTCCTGAATTGAATGGAGTGGAAGAGAGAAGGAACATGTTAATTGTTGAAGCTGCTAGGTCTATGTTGAATGAGAAAAAGTTACCTAATTAGCTATGGATAGAAGTTGTTTCCACAGCTACCTACTTGGTCAATAGGATCCCATCCAAATCCTTGGATGGTATGACACCCTATGAAGCATGGAATGGCAAGAGACCTTCATTGGACCATCGCAAAATATTTGGGTGCATTGCTTATGCACACATTCCTTCACAAATAAGAGGGAAGCTTGACCCTAAAGCTAAGAAATATACATTTATTGGGTATGATTAGAACCAAAAGGGTATGAGTTAGTATGGATATAGTGTTTCATGAAAATAATTCATTCTTCAAAGATGATTGTAGGAAAGTCAAGTTACCATATGATTTGGAAAATGATTTTCCAACCCTCACTCAAGAAGATCAACAGTTAGCAGAAGATATCAACTCAGAGGATGAAGAGCAGGTTGACTTTAAGGCTTGGAAGTCAAGAGGCAAGATCAAACTCAAGCAATTAGAAGACATGCCAAAGTCTTCAAATCAAGCACTAAGGAGATCACAAAGAGAAAGCAAAAAGCCCATAAGGTATGGTTATGATACATCATTAGTCACCTCTATGTATACCACTAAGGACTCTATGACAGAAGAGACTTCTTCATTTGAAGAGACTAGGAAGAAGAAAGAATGGAGAGAAGCCATGCAGGAAGAAGTAGAAGCACTTCAGGAAAACCATACTTGGGATCTAGTTCCCAAGAATCCAGGGATGAAGGTAGTTGGATCCAGGTGGATATACAAACTCAAAAAGAACTCAGATGGCTCTATAAACAGGTACAAGGAAAGATTGGTGGCAAAGGGATTTGCTCAAACTCATGGAGTGGACTATGAAGAAACCTTTTCACCTGTGGCAAAGATGCCAATAATTAGGGTTTTGGTAAGTGTTGCTACTTCTAAAAATTGGAATCTATATCCGTTAGATGTCAAGAATGCATTCTTAAATGGATGGATATCAGAAGAAGTGTATATGGCACAACCACTAGGTTTTGAAGATGAAGATAAAACAGGTTATGTATGCAAGCTAGGGAAGTCACTCTATGGTCTTAAGCAAGCTCCTAGAGCTTGGAACCATAGGCTTGTTACTTACTTGCAAGACCAAGGCTTTGTGGCAAGCAAGGTAGATTCTTCTTTATTTGTTAAGAAGAACAAATCAGAAGTTATCTACTTATGTGTCTATGTAGATGACATCATTATTATAAGGAATGATGCTAATGGCATCAAGCAAGTCAAGGCTCAACTAATGGAAGAATTTAAAATCAGTGATCTTGGTTTATTAACCTAATTTCTTGGCTTAGAGCTTGTATACACAGATTCTGGTATATTTATCACACAAAGGAAATATGTACATGATATGTTGGTAAAGTTCAAAATGGAGAACACTAAAATTGCAGGTACTCCTATGGAGCTCAACCATAAATTGAGTTCTCATGAAGGTGAACTACTTGATGATGTTGTAGGTTATCAACAACTAGTGTGAAGTCTCAATTATGCTACTCTAACAAGAGTAGACATTGCTTATGGAGTAAGTACATTGAGTCAATTTATGCATGCACCAAGGAAGCCTCATATGGAAGCTGCAAAAAGGGTGCTTAAGTATCTAAAGGGTACAATGAATGAAGGGTTGTTCTATCCCTTCACTTCTGACATAGATATAAAGATGTATCCTGATGCAGATTGGGCTGGCTCCAAGGATGATAGGAGGAGCACTTCAGGTTACCTATCCTTTGTAGGTTCAAAGATTATATCATGGTCATCTAAGAAGCAACAAATTGTGACATTATCTTCCTCAAAAGCAGAATATAGAGGTTTGGCAAATGCAACTCAAGAAGCTATGTGGCTTAAGCAACTATATGCAGACTTGGAGATACACTCTTACACTCCAATAACCTTTGGAGACAATACTAGCTCACTTCATTTGGCTGCTAATCATGTATATCATGCAAGGACTAAGCACATTCAAGTGCACTATCATTATGTAAGGGTGAAATTGCTTATCAAGGATATTCAACTATCCTATGTATCAACTCATTTACAATGTGCGGATATACTCACAAAGTCATTGGATGGAACAAAGACGAACAGGTTCAAATTGATGATTGGTTTGCAGGAAATCAAGGAGGAATGAAGAACAAGCATGTTAGGCTTGAGGGGGAGCTATTGGTGCAATTGAAACCAATCCCACATACTTGGTTAATCATCTCATGCTTGATTTATTGGCATAACTTATGCAAGGCTTCATATGATCAACCTCTTGTAAAAATTCCCCACATTCGTCTTTGTAAAAGTGGGCCACATCCATGTGGAGTTAGGAAGCTCTAAAATCACGAATCATTTGGTTGTTGAGTGATGAGGGAATCTGTCCTATACTTTAGGATTCACCTTTTAGGTAGATGTTTGATTTGAATTCAAACGTTGGATCCAAGTGTAGCTACAAGAAGAGATCAAAAAGACCTGTGTGCATCCCGAGCCTATGAGATCATTTTGAAGGAAATTCATTGTGAAGTGAGAGCTTATCTCATAGCTCATTCACCTCTCACACATTGAGCAATGTATGATTGCCAATGACATTTTATTTGTATATGATTTAATACATATATGATCATAACATTCTCATTTCACTTCTCTATTATAACTCCATCAGAACAATGATCTTCTCAGAGCTTGTTCTCAATGCGTAGTTGATCATTTGCCATGATTTAAATCATGGTAGATGTTTCATATTGTCTATTATACGCCTACAAAATTGCATTAGCATTACTTCTCAGGATCATGAGATATTAACATATCTTTGCTCACATGTCTGTTAACTATTGCAGCCTGTAAATATCGGGATGATTTAGTGATTTGCTAAACATCTTTCTCTATGTGTAGTCCATCATTTTTTATGAAATCACTCATGATTGATAGCTTACTAAGTTAATTAGAGTTCCCCAAAAGGAATTAAGCCAATTGCTGCTCTACACATAGAATTGTTCAAAACATTGAACAGGTGTAAGAACTAAAATAGTAAGTTTTTGCTCTTGGATCAACCTCCTATCCATCTGTTTTGATCCATTGGTTTGTGGATCATCTTAAAAGAGCACGAACACAGACTTCTTAGATGTTACAAATGCGTTCGAACTTACAATATGTGGCTGACCATGCCACTATATGTTTTATTAAAGAACATATACAAAAGTTTCTGGTGGCCGTTTGGCCTTTCACATGGACACTAACAGTAAGAGAATTTATGCTTGGAGGTGTTGTCTATTGCTTCCCCACCTTTTTTCACTTTTTCTTGTATGTATGAAGTGTAGGGAGTTGTTACGTGTAGGTAAGTGATTCCTAACACTCAGTTTTTTGGGCATAACTTGCAGCAAAATAGTTTTTATTGAGATGTTGACCATATCTGGGTATTGGAGCTAGGAGAAATATTCATTTTTGGGTCTATTGTTGCACTAAGTATCATGACACACACCCACGTGTAGGTGTCTTGTGAGGTGTAAACCCACTTGTGCATGCATTGCTTGACCCTTTCCCACATCTACCATCACTAGAGCACATGTTCCCATGCACTTGGCCAATTCATACTATTAGCTAAATAAATTGTTGGTTTTTGTCCACTAATATGTTTCCATTCTACAAAGTAAGTGTCTGACTGGAGGTATTTTGCAAAGGAAAATGATTGTCGATGGTGATAAACTACAATCAATTATGGTGGCCTGGAGGAGGTAATGGTAATGATATAGCATGAGGTATATGATGGGGGATGGAGTTAGAAAGAGAGAGAGAGAGAGAGGAAAAAAAAAGAGAAAGTAATCAAAACAAAAATAGAAATAAAACATAAAGAGAGAAAAAATAGGGGGGAAACCTATATCCGAAAAAAAAAGAAAAAAATACATGAAAAAAATGATGAAAAAAAAGAAAAAAATATTTGGAAAAAATACAAAAAAAAAATACATGAAGAAACAAAATGAATGGAAAAAAAAAGAGAGAGAAAAATAAAAAGAGAAAAAAATCACATAATAACAAAAAGAAAATAAATAAATAAATATTACATAATAACAAAGAAGAAGTAAATAAATAAATAAATAATGAAATAAATGAAAAAATAAATAAATAAAAGAAAGAAAATAAAAAAAACTAAAAACACAAAAGGGAAAAAAGGAAAAATACTAATAGAAAAAAGAAAAGGAAAATTGAAATAAAAATATTAATTAAAAAAAGAAAGTGCACGTATGCATGAGTGGGGGGATTGGATAATAGGGTCTCAGGGAGAGCAGGTTAGTGGAAAAAGATAAGAACTCTCTCTCTCTCTCTCTCTCTCTCTCTCTCTCTCTCTCTCTCTCTCTCTCTCTCTCTCTCTCTCTCTCTCTCTCTCTCTCTCTCTCTCTCTCTCTCCCTCCCTCCCTCCCTCCCTCCCCCCTCACTCTCACTTCCTCTCTCTCCCTCACTAAGAGTGGAGGGGTAGCAAATCATGAGAGTTTATTTGTGAATTTTGGGGGTTTTTTTGGGGACTTGTGTGTATGGAGGTGACAAAGAGAGGGAAGGAAGTCTTTCTCATCTTCCAAGGAATAGAAAAAGGTATTTCATTTTTATGGTTTTCTTTTTTTTAATTGTAGTGGCGTCCTACAAAGAGCAGAAGGGGGTCTCTCTTTTTCGGGTGGTTTTTGGTGCATGTCAAGGAAGAAGGAGAAAGTTGGAAGTGGGAATCAAGGCTAAGATAGCTATTGTGCACCCAAAGTGGGAGGCATTAGAGAGACCCACATTTTTTGGGCATGCGCTACAAGGAAGAAGGGCTTATGATCTCTGTATTCTCACCAACAACACAATGATCAACATCAACAAGGCATCAGAAGGAAAGGAAACAAAAGCACTGCTAGAAAAGGGGGAAATTTGGGAGTTTCTTAGAAGGAAAAAGAGGGAAATTGGTGGTTAGATGAAATCAAGTACATGCAAATCCCCTCAACTTTTGACTTGAAGAGGTACCAAATGACCAAGGAATGAAAATAAGAAAGTAAGGGGGGAATAAAAAAGAATAAGTGAGTCTTTCCATAATATAGAAGTGTCATTGAGCCTTCGGTGGGGGCTGTGGTGAGGAAAGGATATAAAGAACCTCGATGGAGTAGTGAGGGGATGTATACAAGCGGTTGCACATCATTTGGGAAGGAAGGCAGCAACTATGCTAATACATCAACCATCTAAATTGTTGATTTGGTAAAACAAAGCACTATCACGTCAGGTTAGGGGACTTTGAAGGAAACAAGGCATGCAACCCACATAAGGGAAATTGTGCACATTTGTGAGAAAGGAGAATTGTTCTTTCCTTATTTGAATATGACCATCAATTCACAGGAGGAAGCTTGTTGAGAAAACTAGGAGTACATCACAACAAGAAACTCTAGTTGAAAAAGAAGCAGCCGATATGACATGAACCGGATTATGGACATGGTGGTGAGGAAAGAAGAGTTTATAGAGATGACAGATACAAGCTATCTTGGGCAACAATAGCGAGAGCGAGCTTGTGGAATTGAGGATTGTTTTCTCATGGAAAACCAATAGAGGATTGTTAGTCGGCCGCCGGATGGGAAGTTGTAAAACTGAATCTTTTGTTCGCACGTGCGAAAAGTTGTTACACTGACAGTTGTAACCTTTTATATAAAGCAATGAAAAGAGATGCTCAGTGACGATTCGTGGAATCACGAGAATGTCCGTCTGGGTGATTGTCTGAACATTGTTGTAGCGTTGTTTGTCTAATTTCTGAGTACTCTGCGTATACTGTGCATATCCGTGTTGTTGTCTATCGATCTCTGTTGCGATTGTGAGTTTCATTTACAGACGGTAGATCATTGTACTATTGTCTGAGTAACTCGTTTGCGAGTCTCTATTGGGATTGTTGTGTTAGTTCGCGTATCGTGTTGTTATTCTTTCTTGAAATGGTCTGCCAATGTTTGGTGTAGTCTGTGTAGCTATGGTAGCTTTTCTGGTATTCGGGTTTGTATTGTGTTGACTTCCGTGTCGAGGTCTATCTTCGTACCGCAAAGATTAAGCTACAGTAAGGGTCTTCCTAAGTTGCGTACTGAATCTTCAGTACTGTGTGTCTGAAGCTATTGAGCCCTCTGTCTCTTCGGCGTTGTCTGATTGTTTGTACCTAGTTGGTAAGGGTTGAATCACTGCTATTGTCTCTGGCATTCCCATAAATTTATGTGCAGAACAATATAGCAATTTAGTGTATTCGGTACACTTTGGACGGGTTATGATCGAGCACTGTAAAGCTCCTAAGCGTAACGGAGTCCTAATAGAGTTATGCGCATCCGTATGTTGTTGTATGAAAAATGGTTAGTTTGGGAACCAAGTATAGGGCCTCTGTCTGACAGACCCCTTCCACTCCCAAGAACCCAACAACGTTTAAACGCACTTCTGACAGTTAGAACACAGCGTTTAACACTAGCACGCCCGGTGGGACGGTGGCAACAGATCAGATTGTTGCAAATCGATTGTGGTAACGCGACTATAGATTGTAAATCGACAGTAATAGTACGCAATTAGTACCAAAAGATGATACATGCCGGTTACTCGATCCGGTGAAACGTATCCAAAGAACCGCCAGCCTGGGGTACCTAATTTGCTAAGGATGCCTCCAGGAGGTAAAAGCGCAGATAGGTCTAACCCAGTTGTCAAGAAAGTAAAGAACGTTAGTAAGGATTCTGGTCATATTCCGGTGGAACGAACTAAATCTCTAGTAGCTTTCGGTGCGATTTCATCACAATCTGTCGAAGATATAGTAACTCCAGAATCTACCAGGACGCAGCATGAAGTTAATTTAACACCATTAGGTAAAGATTCAAATTTGTTACAAATAGAAACGTCTTGGCCAAAGAAACCAGTCAAGGAGAAGGAGCACTTTGTTTTGGAGAAAAATCGACACCTTCCGGTGTTATTTCGGTACAAGTTACCGAGAATTCACAGTTTTTTGGTGACGGTTTACCATTTCTTGGTGAATCTTCAGTCCAGTCACCGCTATTGGGAGTAAGCTGTCCTACATTTGACATCAAGAAGGGAGGTAGCTTGTTCAAAGCTGACATCCGAAACATACTGAACCATATTATCGTATCGGAAGGAGCACAGGCCGACGATACAGACTCCGATGGTTCAGATAGTCCGCCTCGAGATACAGAAGATAGTCACGATACAACCGCTAGCAAGATGAGTCGACAACAACAACAACTATGTCCACCCAGGCCGCCTCCAACAGGAGTAACGTACACTAAATTCGGTGGATTTCCAGGAGATGATCCAGATGCTCATGTACGCACATTTGAGATAAGTTACGCAGTGCTCAACCATCCACCTGATCCGGCGTATAAAGCTATTGTCTTCCAGTCGACATTGGTTAATGAAGCAGCCAGATGGCTTACAGAATATGATATTAACCACTTTGGCACCTATGAAGCGGTAAGAGATGCATTTTTGCAAAGATTCAGGCTAAAGAAGAATCCAGCCGAAATTTTCGATTACCTGCAAAACAATAGACAGAAGATAAATCAAACAGTGCAGGAATATGCCACTCTATTCAGAACCCATTTGAGGCAATTACCACCAGCACATGCCAACCTACCGGATGACGTTATCACTCAATGGTTTATCAATGGATTGACTCTGCAACTTAAACAGATTATGATCATACGCTGTGTAGGAGCTATGACACTAGATGCAGTTATTGCAATGGCTTTGCAGCTTGAGAACAAGGTTGGAGGATTTACAGAAGATTTGGAATGGTTAAAGGCAAATAAAAATGTTGCAAAAGATCCGACCAGACAGATGTTCTGCACCACATGCAAGAATTCAGGGCACACTAGTACCACTTGTGCACTTAATCAATTGTTCTGTGCTATCTGCAACACGACCGGACATACTACCAAAAACTGTGCATTCAACGCCAAAGTGCAGGGAACCGCAACTGTCAATGCTATTATACAGGAACCAAGACAGCCAGCTAATCATTATATACCTCCGCAAATGAGAAACAACCAGCAACAAGGCTATCGAAATTACAGAGGACAGAGAAATAATAACTACAATGCAAATCGCTGGCAGGCCGGACCAGCACAGGAAAATCCCAATTTGCCACCACTGCGCTGCCATTTTTGTGGTGAATTTGGTCACATTAGAAGATTTTGTAAGGATGCAGCTGAGTATGATCAAAGGAAGAAAGAACGACAAAACCCAATGACTAATATGGTACAAATCACACCCATAGAAACGCAAGCTGCAGTAATTCAGACCCAATCCGGTAAGCAACTGCAACTAGCAGCAGAAGTCTTTGAACCAGGCATACGTGAACAAAGGATGTATGATAAGGCCAGTCAATGGAGCACCGCCGAATCTCTAGTGTTTCCAGATCCTATTCCGGTGACCCAGGCTCCGCTAACCAAGGAAGGAACACAAAAACAAGATTCTAATTCAGTAGCAAGCACATCATCTTCAGCAGATACATCCTCTTCAGCCAGCGCATCATCTTCAGAATCCGTGGAAAGCACAATTCAATCACATAAGGCCTGGGAGATTTTATCTAAAGCGTCCATTACTCTTCCTCTTGGCCAATTACTTGCACTAGTACCAGGAGTTCGACAACAATTCCAACAACAGTTCAGCCTTGTACCTTCTTGCATTCCAGCAACAGCGGCAGTGCAATCGGAACCTGATTCTACGGTCGATCATTCGGTTCCTTTAATTACGGTATGGTATAAAAATCATAAAATTACACAGGTACTAATTGATGGAGGATCTGGTGTCAACATTGCTACTACTGCACTGTGTACGAAGTTAGGATGGACTGAAATCGAACCAGTTCAGTTCTTTGTCAGAATGGCTGACTAGTCAAGAGTCCATCCAGTAGGACTTGTACGGAATGTACCAATAACTTTGCAGGGTACCACATTTAAGATGACCTTTGTCGTCCTAGAATTACCGGAATCCACCCTTCATTATAATCTTCTTTTTGGCCGTCCTTGGCTGAAGCAAGCTAAGGTTATACAAGATTGGTCTGCACAGGAACTCACTTTCAAAGACAACAATCGTAAATATGTTGTAAAATTAGATGCTATACAGCCTTGCGAATTGCATGCTAGACCGTATTTTGCAGAACTAGTTCATATGTTAGATGGTCTGTCAGATGATGAAGAAGAAGAGTTTTTAAAGAATAATATTGACTTGATCTCCCTAGGAACTGTTGATCTACAATCTGTTGTAGATAATTGGAATCCCGCAGTTTGTACGTGATGCCTGTAACAGAAGAAGATAAGAAGGAAGATACTGCTGCTATAGATGATGCTCAACTGCAACAACTTTTTAAGCCAGCTGACGATACAGAGAAGCCCCGATAATTTTATGTTCCAGAGGATCAGTTGATCACTTATAATTTAGGAGATGAAGACCATCCGCGTCTTGTCAAGATAAAAGAAAACTTACCGGAAACATTTCAAGCAGACCTAATCCAGCTACTCCGAGAGTTCTCCGACGTCTTTGCATGGGATTACAAAGATATGAAGGGTTTGGACCCGCGCATTTATCAACTGAATCCGAACTATGCATCACAGGTAAAGGCAGAACTTGATAGGCTACTCAAAGTCGGATTCATTGTACCAGTAGATCATGCTGAATGGATCTCACCAATTGTTATTGTGCCTAAAAAGAATAAGCAGCTTCGAATATGTGTAGATTACCGGAAACTGACGCAGCTACGGTGCCTGATCCATTTCCGCTACCTTTTCTTGACACAATGCTTGATAGAGTAGCAGGACATGAAATGTATTCATTCCTAGATGGATACAGTGGGTATAATCAAGTTAGAATGGTTGAACAGGATATACCAAAGACCGCTTTCATCACCAATTGGGGCGTTTTTGCTTGTACCGTAATGTGGTTTGGATTAAGAAATGCCCCAAGTACTTTTCAGAGGTGTATGCAGGAAATATTCTCCCCTTACCTTACCTCGTTTATGCAAGTTTATCTTGATGATTTTTCGTTATTTGGCAAGATAGTAGCACACTTGTTCCATTTACGGTGTTGCTTTGAAAAATGCAGAAAATACAGACTCTGTTTGAACCCAAAAAAATCTGTGTTTGCGGTTTCATTTGGAAGGCTACTTGGCCACATCGTATCTGCACAAGGTATACAGGTGGATCCAGATAAAATTAGAGCTGTGTTAGAAGCACCTGTGCCCACTACACCTAAGGAAGTGATGCGCTTCATGGGCCAAGTAAGATGGCATGGTCGGCACTTACGGTGGCTTGCTCATTTGGCAATACCACTGAACAAATTAATCACCAGGACTCCTCGACAATTTGAGTGGACTCAGGAATGTCAGATAGCATTTGATCGTCTAAAGTGTTTATTAACACAAGTTCCCATCTTACAACCTCCCGACTGGGATCACCCCTTTCATGTATTTGTTTAGCCAAAGCCAAAAACCAATCTCTACAAGAACAGCTGAAGGAATTACAGGCCAGAATTGCCGAACAGGAAATGGTTACCAGACAGAGAGATGCGGCGGTGGTTGAGCTCACAAAGAAAGAAGAATCATTACAGAATGCAAATGCCGAAATCAATAAAATGAAGCAAGAGTTACAGGACAAAGAAGATGCAAGAATCGCATTAGGAAATCTGCTCGAAGAAACCAGAGTTCAACTAGACGAAGTGGTATAAAAAGGCCAAGAACAGTACGATCTGGCGATGAAAACAACCGAAGAACTCCAGAAATGTAAGATAGAATTTGACGATGTAAACAACATTCTACGGTGAAAACTGACATTAGAAGCACAATTACAAAAAGTAATAACAGATCTCCGAAGAGAAAGGGATGCATATTCCAGAACCATACAGTTTTAGAATCAAGAGATTGAAAGAAGGGAGAATCAGCTGGACAATCAGAAAGAAAGAGTAAGCAAGATGGAGAAACAAGTGGCAGAAATGAAAGTTTCCAGAGATGCGGCCCTATCGAACGATTTCTACCTACAAGAAGCCTTTCTGCAGATGCAAGCAGAAATTTTGCTAACCGAAGCTATAGCTTTAAGTTCTGTAAGAGTAGATGCACAACTAGTAGAACCGGATACTCTCAAACAGCTGTTAGAAAATTTAAAGAAGAAAATCGCCCGAACCTTTAAATTAGCCACAAACATGTATTTAGAAGGAATTATAGAAGAACAGTAATTTTGTAAACCCTACGGGTTCGAGTCCACCGTGCATGCCAGAGTGTTAGTCGGCCGCCGGATGGGAAGTTGTAAAACTGAATCTTTTGTTCGCACGCGCGAAAAGTTGTTACACTGATAGTTGTAATCTTTTATATAAAGCAATGAAAAGAGATGCTCAGTGACGATTCGTGGAATCACCAGACTGTCTGTCTGGGTGATTGTCTGAACGTTGTTGTAGCGTTGTTTGTCTAATTTTCAAGTACTCTGAGTATACTGTGCATATCCATGTTGTTGTCTATCGATCTCTGTTGCGATTGTGAGTTTCATTTACAGTCAGTAGATCGTTGTACTATTGTCTGAGTAAGTCGTTTGCGAGTCTCTATTGGGATTGTTGTGTTAGTTCGCGTATCGTGTTGTTATTCTTTCTTGAAATGGTCTGCCAATGTTTGGTGAAGTCTGTGTAGCTATGGTAGCTTTTTTGGTATTCGGGTTTGTATTGTGTTGACTTCCGTGTCGAGGTCTATCTTCGTACGGCAAAGATTAAGCTACAATAAGGGTCTTCCTAAGTTGCGTACTGAATCTTCAGTACTGTGTGTCTGAAGCTATTGAGCCCTCTGTCTCTTCGGCGTTGTCTGATTGTTTGTACCTAGTTGGTAAGGGTTGAATCACTGCTATTGTCTCTGGCATTCCCATAAATTTATGTGCAGAATAGTATAGCAATTTAGTGTATTCGATACACTTTGGACGGGTTATGATCGAGCACTGTAAAGCTCCTAAGCGTAACAGAGTCCTAACAGAGTTCTGCGCATCCGTATGTTGCTGTATGAAAAATGGTTAGTTTGGGAACCAAGTATAGGGCCTCTGTCTGACAGACCCCTTCCACTCCCAAGAACCCAACAACGTTTAAACGCACTTCTGACAGTTAGAACACAGCGTTTAACAGGATGAAGAGTACATGACTGACAAGCTCTTTGAGGAGAATGACAATAAGTTCAAAACCTTTGTAAGACAACCACGAAAATGAATAAATTCCAACACTGCATTTTCTTTTTTGAGGGTGAAGGACAGAGGATAGCAAGGTAGCTTATTTCCAACTTTAATGCATGTGGTCCATAAGCAACAATCAACTTTAATATGAAATTTTAGATTAGAAGATGCTTTGTAGTACTAGGTGAATAAATTGACCCATGTTCTCAAATGGGAGAAGATGTTCACATATGTATATCTTGGTGGATGCAGAGCGATTTGTAGAGTCTACTAAAAGGTAAAAATCATAGTTTCTAACCTCTTCCATCAACATTTGTATCACTTCATATGCAAAATGTATTCTTCCATATACTAGTGGAGCCAATTTTTTTTCTCTTCGCTGCTAATCTTAGGAGATGATACTACTGATCTGATTGAAAGAAAAAACATCATGTTTAGTGTATATATTCTATATATATAGTTAAGCTAACATACAAATTAGAGGTTGTTATCTCTTCATTACTGAGTCACAATCCTTCCTAGCATTATTGATGATCACAATACACAAGAAATGAAGGTTGTGCTAAAAGAAATGTTTGTGGTACTAAAGAGGAAGTTTTCCATGAAAAAAAATGTGCAAAAGGATCATAGTACAAAAAATCATACGATTGTTTCAAAATAAAAATCATTTAAATTGCCCCCATGATTTAAATCGCAAGGGATGATTTTAATATTAAAAATTGACAATTAACTTTTATCCTTTGAGTTATATCATCATGGGAAGAACTCCTAATGTTATTTGAAACCATGTGCAAGATCTTGGCAAGAATACATAGCAATGCCATTATTGCACGGGAGTTTACACATGCATCACATCCTGTATCAAGGCTCATCTCCTTTGCTTAAAAGATGGAGGCATTGGAAAATGCTCTCCTATTCTCCCAAGGATTATTTAGGAGTCAACTGCTCAGCTTCAATTGAGCGAAGGGGTTGGAATGATGTCATATGGTCCATCTTCATTGTCACATAGCAATGAGGAACAAACCAATCCCATTGATGTTGTTGATGTAGCGCTAGTGTATCCAAAAAGCCATGCATTGAGAGCATTAGCTCAATGAGTATCTCCATGAATCTTAGACCCAAGATTCCAAAAAGTAATACATTTTTGAAATGTAGTGTGAGGGCTAGAATACAAAACAATCATGAATTAAGAAACCCAAGAAATAACCAAACTCTTCATTGAATTATGATCAGTAATGGTTCTAACTATATGTTCGGGTCTAACTATATGTCCATGGGGTGTATGGTTGAGGATATGTATCCCAAAATCAAATGGACACCTTGTGCATCACATAGCTTAGATCTACTCATGGAAGACATAGGGGGAATTCCGTGGGTAAGATCCATCCTAGATAAATCCCAATTTATAGCGAAGTTTGTCACTAACTATTTCCGTGCTCACTCCTCCTTAGATTTCCAAAAACCTTCTCTCATCCGTTTTTATTACATGTACATAGTCGTTGATAGAGTCTTGACAGCCCCTGTCACATGGCGGGAGAAATATGGAGTTAATACTCCTTTGTTGGTAACTGATTTTTGATAAATATTTCATTTCATTATCAAAGACTCAAGTTTAATTAATTTGATTATGTGTGAATCATAGAGAAAACTTGCCTTGTGAATACTTTTGCAAGATAGTATTTGCTAGAGACTAAAGGACATAACATTGCTCCTTTACACATAAATAAATTCTCTGATATTTAGTCATGCATTAAAATTTTATATTTGTATTTAGTAAACTCTAATCTATAATTCTGAAAATTTAAAATTGCAGGTTAATGTAGATTCTATTGATATTGGCTTTGTCAAAGATATCCCTCAAATCCCTCAAGCAGAGAGAGAGAGAGATCTTTGCCATGCTTGCGATGGAGTCTAATAGACATGTGCATCAAACCCATAATTGCACGTGAAGGGACAGAACTCACATAGGTACAAAATTTAAATTATAATACATAGATAAGAATATTTTTCATTTTATACTCTATTTTCTAAATTCTAATATATTGTTTTATGAAATTATTGTGTTATTTGTAGATGATCCATCATTGCCATCTACTAGTCGGCCATGAAATTATTATTGGAGACGAGGTGGATGAGCCCAAGGTTGTGGACAACATGGTGGGACATCTAGTGTTTGTGATATTGGTGGGCCATGGGACGTCTACAGAACATGCACATGATTGGGAGAAGTCATCAGCCTCGTCTTCTAGCAGAGTTGATCTTGGCCCAGACGTTGCAATGATTGTAGATCATTTTGGTCATTCAGAGTCAGATAGTACATCAGCATGGCTAGTACATTTGATGAGGATCCCATAGATGATGATTCCATGGATGACATTGGGGAGTCATGATTCATCTTAGATTATAGTGTCGATAGTTTTTAGTGACTCATTGATATTGTAGTTTGTGATAGTGATCATTGTATGCTTTTTTGTATGACATTGCCACTTATTCCATGGTTTTTGTGCCATCAGTTTGATTTTCATGTATATCTTTTACTTTTCATGTAATGAAATGTCATTGATCACTATCTCATTTATGGTGTAAATTGCAATGTCGATATAATGTTCATGATTGTTGGGGGGGATTCTTGGACAAGAAGGGATTTGAGTATTTGTAGGAGAAAAGGGAAAGACGAGAAAAAAGATATACACTGAAAGCCTCTATCGATTGATTATAGTAAGACAAATACAATGGTGATGCCAAATACAATCCAATGCTCGTACGCTCCTAACTGCCATAGTATCTTGGTGCTCCCTTTGATGTCCCAAGATTGTCTCCTCAAGTGGGCAGCCAACAAATCCTTGTTTTGTCTTGTAATGAATTTAGAATAAAACAAAAATTTTAATTGGGGGCCATACTTTCACTTGTGTGTACGCTACCGCTTCACATACCTTCACATTTTCCTTTTAATTCTTCACTCGTGCTCTCTTAACTTTGAACCTTAGGGAAATTAGAGAAATATCTCTGCAACCTGCAACCAACTTTCTCCAATTTACCCTTTGTGAACAATTAATTGTGCACTACCTGTGCACTTTGACACCTGAACTTCGCCCCTTTGACTTTGCCCATGCTGATTTTGACCTTGACCCTATTGACTTTGACCAGTATGAATCTGAGGGGCTCAACAGATGCCCACCATCTAATGCGCTCTCCGTCCTAGAGAGACCACAAGGCAATTTGAACTTAAAGAAACAACAAAAGAATGAAGCCATAGGAGACAGATAAAAGGACAAAGGTATTTTATTTTATTACATAGAGAAATTGACATTATTATATGCATTTGAATGCTTTATTGTATGTATTCTTATTGAATGAAGCTTGAAGCTTGATAATGCTAAGCTAAGGATTATTTGGAAGAGGGGGGTTGTTTCCAACATCTGAGGGTGGCGGAGAGTAAGGTAAGGGAACCGAAGCTTGTTCAAGCATGAGTTGGAGTGAACTAATGCATTGTCATAATTGATCCCTTTCATGCTTAATAGGACGGCATGAAGCATTATCGCATAAACCCATGGAAAAGCGATTTTGGAGATCTGATAAGGCTTTAGTGGCTGAATCAGCCATATCACGATATTTATCTCTTTCTTCCTTGAGCAAGTGCAGCGACTCTTGGAGAGTTTTCCATTGAGATGTGGCCATCCTATTGATGTTATCTATGGTAGCGATATATTGTTGGTGAATGGTTGCCGCTGCTGAAACCAAATCCAAAGATACCCTTGATGCGTTAGCACTGCCAATAGCAATCACACTTGCATCGCAGGTTAAATTCTAAAAGGAGGGTGACATAGGGATGTCAGCTGTCGGGGCAGGTGGGAAGGGAATATCAAAATGATGAGGAGCAGGTGGAATAGATGGGTTGTGGGCAACAGTAGCGAGAGCTAAAAAAGATGAAGGAATTGGAGGCCGAGGGGAAGGACAGATAGGGTTGGGATGAGGTAGGGGTTGGGAAGATACTGCTGGGTGAGAAATGACTTGGGAAGGAGATTTCAAATTATTTAGAGGGGTGTTGAGGCTATGATTGGAGGCATGTGGAGGAATGGAAGGAACATCATTAGTGATGGAGATAGGCATGGAGGCGGAGGCTGAGTCAAGCGCAATGTGAGGGGATTGAGGGAGGCTTGAAGTGGAGGGATGATAGATGGCACTAGTATGGGCTCGAACTTGCCTTGGGTGAATGTTAGGTGACGGAAGTAAAGCAGGTGGGACTGACAGAGGAAGGCTGATAGCGGTTTGTGATGGTAAATGATATATCCAAGCTAGGAACGGAGCGGAGTAAATAGAAAATGATTTAGAGCCCCGAGTCAGAGCCTCGCGAAGGCAACGTGACCTTAATCGTAAGGATCCATAGATTAGGGCAGCATAAGGGTATGGACAGCTGTTGAGGAAGCAAAAAAGAGGATCAGCAATTCTAATGTCGGACCATGGACTTCAATATATAGCCTGGGAAAATCAATTTAAAGTGAGGTGTACTTTAAAGCAACATGAAAGGGTGGTTTAGGTGATAAAGCATGTGTAAGAGAGGGGAGAAAGCATGTTTAAAAGAGTGGTGCTGCAAAGATGATCTCACCCACAAAAAGATAACTTAATTGAAAAGGCAAAATCGAAAGTTCATTTTAGAAAAGAAAGGGCCACAGAAAAAATCAACGCCAAAATTTGCTTCAATATCTGAAATTTCACGTAAAATTTATAAAAAGAAAGAAAAAAACTAATGGAAATAAAAGAAAAGGGATGATATCTTTATTCAAAACAAAACAACAGCTGAGCGAAAAATGAAAGAAACGGATCGGGTAATTTTATTTAAAAGCAAATTGTCTATACAACCTGGAGAACCCAGGTGATTCGTTATCTTTATTTGTGTTGATGATAGGCCTTGAGCCTTGAAATATTGACCAGTGGCAGGGCCTCTCCCCTGAGCGTCTCTAACTCCACAACACCCCAAATCAACATCTTTTTAATGCGAAAAGGGCCTTCCCAGTGTGGGATCCATTTCCCTTTACCTTGAGTAGACATCTGTGGTCTGTGTAAAAGAACTAAGTCACCTGGCTTCAAAGTTTTAGGCCACAAGTTTTTGTCATGAGTTTCCTTTCTCTTGAACTGAATCTGCTCTAATTGTTTGGAGGCTAGAATCCAGGATTCTTCCAATTTGTGCAAGGTTGTGAGCCTATCTGAGACTCTTGAGCTGCTTTTTGTTTGAACCCCTTCAGTTCTAATCGAGACATGTATAAACTCAAATGGTTCTATGGGGGCAATTCCATAAAATAGTTGAAATGGAGAAAATCCTATTGTTTCTTTATAGGCTAATCTGTATGCCCACAATGTACCCAGATAAGCTTTACCCCAAGTGGCAGGTTGTAGCATACATTCCTTCCACAGCATGGTAATCAATATCTTATTTGTGGACTCAGCTTGGCCATTTGCCCTGGGATAATAAGAACATGAAATCCTATGAATAATCTTATACTTGTTAAAGATTTCGTGTAAAATCTTATTCACGAAGTGTGTTCCTTGATCTGTGCAAATCTCAAGAGGACACCCAAACCTGTAGAAACTATTGTTGAATAAAAAATCCGCTACTGTTTGTGTTGTGCAATCAATTGAAGCAATTGATTCAGACCACTTTGTAGCATAGTCTATTGCAATTAGTAAATATTTATATCCATGTGGAAAAGAGGGAGGATATTTAGGTCCTATAAAATCCAATCCCCACTTCTCAAATGGTTGCCAATTTGTAGCTACTGTTAGGGGGTTATTTCTCTGCTTGGTGGGTTTAGGGTTGCATCTTTGGCAGATGTCACATATCTTAGCCCTATCATTTGAGTCCCTAAAAAGGGTGGGCCACCATAATCCTGCATCTAGAATTCTTTGGCCCATGATATGACCTCGAAGGTGCCCACCACCTGGATCTTCATGTGCCCTTGTTAGGATATTCCATGCCTCCTCCTTTTCTATGCATTTCCTCAAACATCCATCTTTCCCATGCGTGTATAGTTTGCCTTGAATAATTGTAAATGGTCTGCTATTGATTAGTAGCCTCTTCTTTTGCACTGAGCTTGCCTTTTCTTGGTACCTTCCAGTTGTAATAAAATACTTTATGTCCTCATACCAACCCTATTGTTAATCCGGGATAAGTGGTCCGCCATGAGATTTTCTTTACCTGGTCTATGGACTATAGAAAAATCAAATTCCTGGAACAGCAATAACCACCTCCATATTCTACCAGTTGCTTGTGGTTTGTTGAGCAAGTATTTGAGTGGTTGGTGATTCGGTATAATAACAAATTTCACTCCCAGTAAGTAATGACTAAATTTTTGAACAGCAAAAACCATGGCTAAGGCTTCCCTTTCTATGGTGCTATAATTCCTTTCAGCCTTGGTCAAAATTCAACTGGCATATTGAATTGTTCTGTCCACCTTAAATTCTTCACTCGGTTGGGTCAAAACTACCCCCACTGCATATGCACTTGCATCTACATGTATATGAAAGATTTTTGACCACTCAGGTGTGATCAAAATGGGAGTAGATACTAACCTTGAACTTAATGTTTGATATGCTTTTTCCTCTTCTTCTTCCCATTTAAAAGGTACTTCCTTGCCTGTAAGCCTAGCCAATGGCCTGGCTATATCTGCATACATCTTAATAAATCTTCGGTGGTACCCTGTATGGCCTAAAAAACTTTGAATCTCTTTTGGAGATTTAGGTCTAGCTAACTTTAATATAGCTATAATTTTGTCTGGATCAGGTGCCATACCTTTGGAAGATACCACATGTCCCAGGAGAGTACCTTCCGTCACCTTGGGTTCAGTTTCAGCTTTGTTTCTCTGCACCTCTTAAAAACTTGTTGTAATTGAATTAGATGCTTCCCTAAACAATCCAATGGAGTCTCTGCAAGAGTACCTGAAAAGGATGAAAAGCCATCCATGAAGATTCTGAGAGACTCTAATAGCAATGGTCCAAAAATGAGATTAACTGTTCGGTTGAAGGTAGCTAGAGCATTTCTCAATCCAAATGGCATCTTTAAATATACATAACTTCCCCAAGGGGTAATGAATGAAGTCTTCTCTCGATCCCCCGGTGGATGGATATTTGATTATATCCATTGAATTCGTCCATGAAGCTGTAAAGAGTATGCCCAGCTACTTCTTCTATGACCTGTTCAGCAAATGGCATTGGAAATCCATATGGGATTATGACCTTGTTCAATGCTCTAAAGTCCACACATATTCTGATCTTGTTAGTGTTTTTCTTTGGGACAATTACCATAAGAGATAGCCACTCTGAATGCTCTACAGGAATGATAATTCCTGCATCTTCCATTTTCTGAATTTCCAAATAAACATCTTCAGCATATTTAGGATTCAACCTATAACTCTTACCTCTCACTGGTTTTGCTCCTTCAATGAGAGGGATTCTATGATCTCCATAACTAGGTGGTACTCCTTCTAAATCCTTATAGTGCCAAGCAAAAACGTCTTCGAATGACTTCATGAAAGATGTTACCTTTACGAGCACCTCCGGATGATTCCCTATCCATGTGGCTAGTAAAATGGGATGCGGATGATCCTCATTGCCCAAATGAACTTCCTTCATTGGATGCCTATTTACAATGCTATCTACTCCTTCCTGAGTTGCATCCTTAGTTACATTGTCCCACATAGCTGCTGTATCATAAGCAGGATCATCATGGATGTTTAGTTGCACTTCTTCCTCTTGAATCCATCCTGGAGGAATCTCATGAAGTGGTAATGAATCCTCCTCTATGTCCTTAGTCTTACCTTTTAACTTTGAACCTTCCAGTTTGCAATCCACAGAATTAGCTTCCTCTAAATGGTTGTATAAAGGAGATTTCTTTCCCCTTCTGTGGTCTTTTACTGGCTCTCCCAACCCAGCTACTTGAACTTTTACCTCTTTTTCTTCATATGCTTCCTCTCTTCCTGAGTTTGGAAAAATCCCATAGCAGGTAGGTGTGTCTCCCATGTGAAGCCAAGCCAACATGTTCTCTTCTTCATATAAGTTGGCTTCTTCAAATAGATCTGCCTCTGGTGTGTCCAACAATTCATCTTCCATACAAATACCAATTGCTTGCATCATGTTGGTATTTCTCTGATTGTCTGGTCCTTCTTCTAAGATTATCTGTTGCAACTCTTTTCCCTCTTGCTTTACCCACATTGTTTCCTTGCCCCAGTCATGCAGCACATTGGCATGTCTTAACCAAGGTCTCCCAATTAACAGGGGGAAACTTCCTTCTACTTGTGGCAACCTTAAAACAACAAAATCCAAGTTAAAAATGGTACCTTGCATCGTGACCAAGACTCCAGGGACCACTCCCATAGGTTTTACTATGCTTTGGTCTGCTAGAGTTACAATAAAATTTGCAGGTCTTGAAGGTTGTAGGCCAATCTTCTTCATGGTATGTTCAGGCATCAAGTTAATGTCAGAACCACCATCCACAATAACTCCTTGAAATTCATGACATTTGATATAGATTGTGAGCGAAGGGCTCTTATAATCTGTGAGGGGTGCTTCCCTTACAATTTTACCTTTATGTGTGACAGTAGCCTGGGCCACTAAACTTGTTGCGGAAGCCTCATCAATTATTTGCAAAAGTTCTGACCAGAATTTTGCATCCATCTTTATTAATTCAAAAATACGAACCTCCTTTTTCATGGACTTGAGTAGTCGTGAAGCTTCTGATTCCTTAAAATTATGAGATCCCATGGACTTATCAAACTCCTCATGAGCCCAGTTGAATGCATGCCCAATGGCATCACTAGTACATATGAGATCTCCTTTTTGTTGTGTGTCTGCACATGTGATGGCCTTGTCTTCAGATGTCTCTTTATCTTTGTGCAAGCCATTAATTCTTGATTCCTGGCCCATATCTCCTTGAGCCTTTGCTTTGCTCCATGTTTGCATTGTAAAAGATTCAATTTCTTCCAACTGCACCCTAGTAGATGGAGATGGAACATTGACTTGATCTATTATTTCTTCTTTACATACAAAAATCATTTGAATGTGGGGCCCAGATGAAGATGCTTGATTCTTAGGACAACAATTAGTATAGTGGTCTCTGGCCTCTGGGCAGTTTCCACAAGGAGGGGCATTTTTTGGTAGAGTGCACCTACTTTGATAGTGCCCACATTCTCCACATTTGAAACAAATAATTGGCCTCCTAGGACCATTTCCAAAATTATTCCTCTGTCTAGGGTTATAATCATTACCTTGATTGGGTGCAGCCACCATCACATTTGTTGGTGGTAGGGGTCCTCCTTGTGTCCAATATGTTGTTGCAAGCATTCCTCTTGATTGGCATTCCTGGGCCTCATGACCAGTTTTCATGCAGAGTTGGCAAGTCACATTTAACAGAGGACATTCACTTACTATATGACCTTGCTTGCTGCACACTGTACACCAAAGTCCATTCTTGATACCACCCCTCTTGAGTTCTTGTAACTCTTGTCGCAGTTGAGCCAATTCCTCTGCTTGGGCTTCTTCCTCCTTTTGGAGTTTTAGTGCCTCTATCTCCCTCCTCAACTGAGTAACAACATTCTCCTCCTCCTTGAGGGGCTTATTCCTTCTTAAGCCCTCCAGCTCTTTCCTTAACTGGATCACTAGATCCTCCATTTCTATAGAATAGGGTAGTTGAGAAGAAGTTTCTCCATATTGTTGTCTTATCTACTCTAATCGTGTAGCTGTGTTGATGAACTCCTCTATAGAAGCTGTGGGCAACACTAATTCCTTGCTTTTACATTGCATGGTCACTGGAAGTGGCTTAGCTAACCATTTCTTAACAAAAAAAATCATGCGGAGGATCTGGCAACTTAGCCATTAGTGCTTTGGCCCTAGTTACAAACTCTGGAAATCTCTCACCTGGACCCAATCTCAAGTTTTCTAATTCCTCTATGATGATTTCTGCAGTATTCCCATGCTGGAATTGAATTTTGAATGCATCGTTCATTAAGTCCCAATTTGTAAAATGGTTCTCAGCAAACTGGCTGAACCATTTATCTGCTAATCCTTCTAATGTGGCAGGGAAGAGTATTAAAAAGACATCCTCTCTTCCCATTAAGCCTCTGGTTTTGCATAGTGCTAAAAACCTTCTAATATGCTCATCGGGATCTTCCTGAGCTAAGCCTTTTGTTGAAGCTCAAGGTCAAGGACAAAGCATGCAAGCGCATCAAAGAAGTGAATACACAAGAAAGAGGAGCAAGTAGGGAGCTCCAAGGGGGGAAGTGTTGAAGCTCAAGGTCAAGGACAAAGCATGCAAGCGCATCAAAGAAGTGAATACACAAGAAAGAGGAGGAAGTAGGGAGCTCCAAGAAGCACATGTCAAATTTTCAGAAGAAATCCCTATAAATATAGTTACTTTTGTCACTAAAAAACCATTGTAAATACCATTTTCCATTCTTAGAGCTCCATTTTGTTCAAGATGAGGAGTCCTCGAGCTTGAGGAGTATTAGAAGTATCATCCTACCAATTTTCGTAATTTTTAGATTCCGTTTGAGTCCCCAAATAAGCCTTCGAACCTATTTTTTAACTAGGCCGGACACTAGGTCTGGACAGAGCCAAAACCACTCAAAAAACTATAAAAAGGGTTGGAAAGCTCATTTGAGGGTTAGCTTGTTGTAGATTTCAACTTTGTAAGAGAGTTCTTTTGTAATTGAAGTCCTTCCATTGTTCCACTCTTTGCTCTTACCTTGTGCGCGTGTGTGTGTATATGTGTGTGTATGTGTGTGCATGTTTGTGTGCTCTCACTCATGCACTTGTGCACTTCACTTGCTCTTGGTCTTCATACCAGTCCTCACGTCTCCACGGATTGACATTTATGAGGTGAAGCTCCTCACGTTGGTACTTGCCATTGTGCTAGAGTGACACCAAATTTGGCGCCATTGCCGGGGAAAGCGCTTGGAGGATGAGCGCGTGACGGTAAGACGTAGAGTAGCGATGTTGGAAGGTAAAAAATCACCATTTTCAGTTCAGTTTCTGAGTTTTTCTTCTTCTCCATCTTCATTGTCATCATCATCTCTTCCCACCTTCTTCCTCTCTGATTTTTCTCATTTTCGAGTGTACATTCACCTCGTTTTTCACCTGTGACTATGAAGAACAAGCGTAGAGGGTGTTCAGAACTGAAGCGCTAAAGAAATCGCCTTGAAATCCACTTAAATCATCAAAAATCTGAGTGGCAATATCGCAAAGTGACAAGACCTGCGTCTGGTATCGCGGTGGTGGTATCGTGAGTTTGGAGGGTGACATTGCAGATACAGGCTCATAGGAGTGACAAGGAGAACCTAAGGTACACATTTGTGCAAAAATTGTTTGAATTTGGGCTTAAAAATCTCCAAGTATCATGTTCGGTTGAGTTTTGATATCGCGATACCAAAATTCCCGAGTATCACGATACTTGTCGAGGTATCGTATTGTGCATGCCCACTTGAGGTATCGTGATACCATTCTGGTATCGTATCGTCAAGTGTTGGTATCGCAATCGCAATCGCACCAGTGGTATCGTATCGTTGACCGAGCAGTATCGTATCACGCGTGACAGTGGTATCGTATCGCCACTTGCATAAGTATCGTATCGCGTGCAAAGTTGGTATCATATTGCCAACTCGGTATCGTATCACCTCCTGTTTTGGTATCGTATCATGCACACCCACTTGAGGTATCGCGATACCATTCTGGTATCGTATCCTCAAGTGCTGGTATCGCGATCGTGGTCATCCCGATAGTATCGTATCGCGGTCCACCTGGTATCGTATCGTTGATTGAGCGGTATCGTATCGTGCCTATTCTAGTATCGTATCGTGCAAAAAAGTGGTATCGTATCGTCTGACCCTTTGGTATCCTATCGTCCATAGAACCAGTATCGTATCGTGAGAGCTCCAATATCATATCGTGTAAATTTTTGGTATCATATCGTCCCTTACCTTGGTATCGTATCGTGAGCAATCTAGTATCGTATCGTCCACTAACTTGGTATCGTATCATCAAATGCAGAGGTATCGTATCGTGTGATTTCTTGTATCATATCGTGAGGTTGGTATCGTATCATCTAAGGTGGTATCGTCCATAGTGGTATCGCATGGAAAATCTGGTATCGTATCGCCTGTCCTGAGGTACTCCCAGAGGGATCCTGTTTCCCTGTTTTAACCCCCAAAACCCTGAACTGGCATAACTTTCTCATACGAAATCTGTTTGGGGTGATCTTTGGTTCGTTGGAAAGCTCGTGGGGAGTACTACCAAAACTTCCATTGGTTATGGTAAAATTAATACGAGGATTATTAGATAGGGTATTTTGAAGTTGACCCTCAGGTTGGACTAGGAAGCAAGGGGTTCCACAAGATTTTGAGCAATTCAAAGGACAATTTTGGACTTGTAGACAAGGCTTATGAACCTAAGCTCAAGTTGATACTTAGGAAGAGATTGATAAAGTACCAAATCACTTGAAACTAAGGTCAACCACACAACCAAGTCAGGGACTCACAACTCAGTGGTTAACACTACGTGCTGAGTTCATAGACAAGTGAGTCAAAAATGTCATTTTACTAGGAGAGACTCTTGGATTTTGAAGACATGCATAGATCCATACCTAGGGAAGGTCTTATGTCTATAGTGGAAGGGGAATATAGGATGTCTCTTCAATACGTATCCACTAACTTGCAAGGAATACCCATCTACCTCGACAATCTATACAGGTCAATAGCAAGAATGAGAAACACTACTGAATTAGAAATAGTTCCAAGACCAACTGTCAAGTACGAAGATGGAATCTACATGGACAAGATGGGCCAGATCTATGTAGTAACTAAAAACCCTGATCAGATTAATGAAAGAGGAGAGTTAGCTCGAGATCAGGCAATTACCTCACAAAACCCATTCGAGACCCAACAAAGAATGGAAAATGCAATGTCAGGACAAACAAGACAATGCAGTATGCCCAACAGACATCAAGCACAACCCACCATGCCAGGAATTAACTCCCACAACCAAACTAGTCAGAGAATGGGAAATATGAATAGACCTACCTTTAGGACAGAACCACCCCAAGGTGTCCCCATCGTAATTCGATCCCCAGAGCCCGACAGAAGACTGAGACCAATCCAACTGGCCAAATGTATGTGAAATCGATATGATGGTACAAGAGAGCCGTATGACCACATTGCAGAATTCAAGCAGGTTTTGCGAGCAGAGCAAGTGGATGACTTTTTCATGCAATATGAATCCTTTGGGCTAACCCTCAGGGGAATAGCCTTAGCTTGGTTTTAATCCTTGGATCCAAATTCCTTTGGCAATATCGAACAATTCGTCCAAGAATTTGTCTGGCAATTCACTAAGCGAGGGATCAAGCACAATTCGTCATCCTTACTACATAGTTTCAAACAAGCTCCCAAAGAGATAGTAAAAAATGAAGCACGAAGATTTAGTCAATATGTAGACCGATGCCCTGTGACAGAGAGACCTTCTCAACAAAAAATGATATCCCTATTTTTAGAAGGTCTAACTAATGGAACATTGAGAATGTTAGTATACATAAAACGGTTGCAAACTCTGAGTGAGTGTCTTCAAGAATGTATAGATTTGGAAGACAACTTAGTTGAGGATCTCAAAATCACACAAGATCTTACCAAATCAGAGGATACAAGGAGCAATGAAACTTCTAGTTCGAGCTATGTGGAAGAAGTTGCAAAGTTAGTGGCCAAGAAATTAGGGGTACAAGGACAAAGGAACTACCAGAACTCTTCCTTGAGATTGCCAATGTTAGGAAGTTGCACACTTTGCGGTGGAGATCATCCATCTCATGTCTGCACCAGAGAAGGATTAGGGTTATCACAACCTTACCCTTACAATAGACAACCAACTCAAGAGCCTAACATGTACTCTTATAGTGAGCAGAAGTACCCCAACCACAACATCAAATACTATCCAGTGAATAGACAACCACGACCACTTGCACCACCCCAATGTAGACCATAAAGGTACCCTCCTAGAGAACAAGACAGAGAAGTTCCTAGGTATAACCCTTGTCCAGGACTACGAGGAGCAACTAGACCATATGAACATGGAGGATATAGGCAACCTCAACCTATATCAGGACAACAACCACCCCAACCACTAGCTCCAACACAAGGACAAAATGTCACAATACAAGTTGTTTGTCTTGAGTGTGGCAAAGAACAGCTCCTGAGAGATTATCCCGGACATCCCTCTAGTGCATCAAAGGTTACACCCGTTAATGTGGTAGGCCTAGTAGGGGATTCAAGTTCCAGTAGCAATAATGTGTCTCCTATACATGCAGTTACGAGGGCACAAGCCTTACAAAAAGCTAAACTAGCTGAGCAATCAGAGCCAAGTGAATCAAGGGAGCCTAGTAAGAGAAAAAAAAGAACATGGAAGGATACTAGGGAGAAAGCCAATCGTAAGTGGACCAAAAAGTTATCTGAACTAGAAGAAATCCTGAAAGATGCAAAAACAAAAATAGAAGATATTGCCTCTCAAAGCTCCTCGCATGTCGAAACTCCATCCACACAACCTCACCCCCACCCACCAACCATTGTAAACAGACCACAACCAGGGTCTGTTCTTGCATATCCAACCCCAGAACACTTGGACATGATGTTCAAGGCGTACCAGGCTCAACTTCAAGAAGGGCCAACACCTGCAAACCTAGACAAGAGCTACCCTAGAGCAGATTTAGAGATTGAACGGACGAAAATGTGCATAAAAATGGTGGAACTAGCTCAAGCTATGTTCGAGGCCAATCAATCATTCAATCAGACGAATGCTATTACACCGGGTTTGCACTTCTAGGGCTTACTATATAGATTAGAGCAGTTGGTAAATAAACCTCAAGTTTCTTTACCTCCACAGGCTCAACCAACTGTTGAAAGAGAAATCTCATCACCAAAGAAAGCCTATGTTCCTGACTCCATAGATGATGGAGAACCTCTTTCAACTCAACAACACTCTCAAAAGTACTTGCGGGAAATACAAGAAGAGAAATGGGCTAAGGAGAAGGATAATCCCCCTCCTATTCTTGAGATTGATGACCTTCATGATCAATTTCCACAAGACATCCCATCTATATATGGAGACCAAGTAGAGCAACAAGAGGAAAAAAGTTCAGGATTTGAATCCAATTCTTTACAAGAGTTGCCACAGTTCACAGGTCCATGGGAATCTGAATCTCTCAAGATCAGTGCTCCCACAATATTGATCAGAAACGAAGACTCCGTGGTTCCTAGAAACACTGATGTCGTGAAGAACACTAAGGTTCAGTGTCATCTCATTGTAGAGGAGCTGCTCAAAGCAAAACTTGAGTTGTGGAATCATGTGAAGGATCAGGTTCCAGAACTTAATTCCAATATGCCAAAAGCAGACTAAGCAGAAAGTTCTAGAGATACCTCTAGACAAAATAGAGGACATGAGTGAAGGTGAGGAAGGTTATACTTACCTTCCAATCACCTACCAAGGTTACACAACCAAAGCGATCATAGATTCAGGTACTGGTGTTGCTATTGCGACCACTTCCCTGTGGAAGCAATGGGGTAAACCAGCATTAAGTCCAACTAGAATGAAACTTCAGATGGTTGACGGCCATGTTGAAAGACCTCTAGGATTGTTGGAAGGGATAACTCTAACCACGTGTGGTGTAGAGTTTGAGCACACCTTTGCTATATGTGACTTTGGTAAAACTACTACCTACGAAATGATCCTAGGAAGGCCCTTCCTACGACAACTGCAAGTTGTATAGGATTGGGGAACCAACTCCTTACACTTGCAACGCTTAGGGGTCACAACCAAGGTCAATTTGAAGGATTACACCTTCAGAGATGTACCACCCCTACAGTGGAATTCTATCCACAAGGAGCAAGAAGATTCAATCTCTATGCATTCTAAAAGTTCATCTGAGACATCCTGGATGCATGAAGATACTCATTTGTGGATGTGCAAGGTCGCAAAGGAAGAGGAGAAATGCCTAAAGGCGAGAGAAAAAGGAACTTCTCAAGGAGATAGACCAATTAGAGACCCAGCCTATACATCGATGATCTTTCCAGATGAGGAATTTGAGGATCATGGTTGGGCAGAAATCTTAGCCACCATGGACATTGTTGTCAATGAAGAACAATGGACACCTCATTGTGATGAGGAGGGTTATGATATTTCAGTGTTCATGTGTCGGACCTTGCTAGAAGAATGTGACCCTAGTGATATCATAGAAAAAGAAGAGAACGATGATGATCCAGAGTCCATTGTGATGGATAGTTGCTTTATTTCAGAGGAGCACTATCTAAAAGACATAAGACTATTTACCCAAAAGGAAGAAGAACCTCTCACAAGCATTAAAACTCTCAATTCAAAGGATGGAAGTGAAGGAGGTCAAAAGAAAAAGAAAAGACAAGGAGTGAAACAAGAAAAGAAGGAATCATTGTTCGAAGTACCAAAGAATTTCAAAAAATATGAAGTTGAGGACCAAAAAATTTTGGTACGAATGCCTAAGAGAGAGGCCACCACAGGAGAAGCATATGATAACAAAGAAAAGACCAAAAAAGTCGTAGTCACCATTGAAGAAAACGAAGAGAGATGTACATACATAGGAGATGACCTAAGTAAAGAAGAGGAAGCAGAGTTGGTAGCTTTGTTAAGGGAATATAGGGACGTGTTTGCGTGGCACTATAGAGACTTGAAGGGAGTAGATCCCACAATTTGCTCTCATACGATCCCCATGACCGTTGATGCCAAGCCCACCAAACAAAAGCCCTACACATATAATGATACCTATGCAGCCAAAATAAAAGAAGAAATCGACAGATTGATTGAAGCCGGATTCATCTATGAAATTGAGCATACTGAATGGGTGTCCCCCATTGTAGTGGTGCCCAAGAAGAATGGAAAGTTACGTGTGTGTATTAACCTTAAAAAAGTTAATGCCGCTACGATTAGAGATAGCTATCCACTTCCAATCACTTATCATTTATTGGAGCGTGTTGCGGGCAAGGAAGTTTATAGCTTCCTTGATGGATTTTCAGGTTACAACCAAGTAACCATTGCCACAGAAAATCAACACAAAATAGCCTTTGCCGCAGAGTGGGGAGTCTTTGCATTTCGTGTGATGCCATTTGGGTTGACTAATGCACCTGCAACCTTCCAAAGGCTCATGTGTCATGTCTTCAAAGAGTTCTTGCGAAAGAGCTTAGAAGTATATGTGGACGATTTATGTGCTCATTCCCAAGAAAGGAGATGTCACATCCCCGAGCTCAGACAGATCTTCAACAAGTGTAGACAATACGGAGTGTGCCTGAACCCAGAAAAGTGTGTGTTCATGGTACGTCAAGGTAAAATCTTAGGTCATATTTTTTCTAAGAACGGAATATCAACAGATGAGGACAAAGTAAAAGCCATCGCGGAGCTACCGAGGCCAAGGAATTTTAAAGAGGTACAAGCCTTTATGGGCCCTTGTGGATATTACTGTAGGTTTATTCACAATGTATGCAATTATAGCTAAGCCTCTTTATGCCTTGTTGACAAAGTTTGAGTGGAACGACGAATGCGAGAAGTCCTTCAATGAGCTGAAGAAACGCTTGTGCACAGCACCAATATTGACCACTCCTGATTGGAATAAGCCATTCCATGTACATGTGGATGCATCCAATTATGCAATAGGATGTGTGTTGTCACAACCCATAGGAGAAGGAAATTTATATTTGCCTATAGCCTATGCTAGTAGGCAATTGAACGCTGTTGAACGAAACTACACCACAACCGAAAGAGAAGGGTTATGCACGATATATGCTGTAAAGAAGTTTAGACACTATCTATTGGCCAACATGTTCAAATTTTTCACTGATCATCAAGCTTTATTATACTTGGTCAATAAACCTTGCAACACAGGACGCTTAGTAAGATGGTTCCTCTTACTAATGGAATATGACTTTGAAGTGGTTGTTAGGCAAGGTAAGACCCACCTCAGAGCGGATCACCTTTCTCGCATCACTTCGGGAGAGCCACCACAAGGAGTGTCTGATGAATTGCCCGATGCTTATCTATTCAATCTAGAAGTTGTTCCTAAATGGGCAAATAAGTTGGTACCAGTCCTAACCTTTGGACCCGCAAATAAGAAGGTGAAGACGAACAAGGATGAAATTGTGCGGTCACAAAGCTATCAAATATTGGCAGGAAGCATGTATAAACAAGATACGGAGGGTGTTCTAGCTTTTTGTGTCAAGGACGATGAACATAGTAGTTCGCTGCAACAAGCCCATGAAGGATTTCTAGGGAATCACTATTCTAAACAACCAACATTGCAAAATCTAAAATGTTTAGGAGTGTATTGGCCTAGTATAGACAAAGAAATTCATGAGTGGATCAAGAATTGTCCACTGTGCCAAAAGAGACCCTCGGTGGAGCATGCGACTCTTTATCACATATCATTAATTCCAGATTGGAGTGCTCCATTGGTAGAATTTATGAGATCAGGAACATAACCTAGCGAGGCTAGTCTAGCAAGAAGACAAAGCATGGAGCAAGAGGCTAAAGACTATGCCTTAGTAGGCAAAAACCTATCTCGGAGAGGCAAAGATGGTTACTTAAGACTATGCGTTCATGAATCGGACTACTTGAAAGTCTTAGAAATTGCACACTGTAGTGTTGCAGGTGGACACTTTGGTCCTGACCGAGTAATTAAGACTATTCTATTCTCAGGACTTTGGTGGCCCACTCTTCATATGGATGCACATACCTATGTGAAGAAATGTGACACATGCCAACGTGCCCAGTACCCAATTAGAAAAGATGAGATGCCTTTGAGGCCAATGATGGGAGGACGTGCATTTTCAAAGTGGGGCATAGACTTTGTAGGTCCTATTAACCCCCCCAGTTAGAAACTCCCATGCCGAATATATTATTGTAGCCACAGATTACCTTACAAAGTGGGTAGAAGTCAAAGCCACGACGAAGAATGATGCTCAAACAACAGCAAAGTTCTTATTTGAGAACGTGTTCACGAGATACGGATTACCCATAGAGTTAGTAAGTGATAGAGGCACACACTTCTTGAATGAAGTCATTGAAAATCTTCTCCAAGAATTCTTGGTGATACATAAGAAGTCTGCCCCCTATCATCCACAAGCTAACGGACAAGCTGAGAGCACAAACAAGATCCTATGTAATGTACTGACCAAACTCGTAAATAATAAACCCTCTGATTGGGACAAACAACTCCATCATGCTATTTGGGCATACCGAGTTGCGTATAAAACGGTACTCAATGCAACCCCATTTCAGATGGTCTTCGGACAAAATGTTGTGCTACCATTGGATTTCCTAATCCCAACTTTAAAAGTAGCACAAGAGCATGAGTGGAATGGACACGAGTTATCCTCTAGGATCTTTGATCTAGAACGCTTAGGTGAGACAAGGCTACGAGCAGCAGCAGGCATCTATGGTGCAAAGAAACGGCAAAAGGCATACTTCGATGCACATATCAAAGATAAAGGCTTGAAAGAGGGAGACCTAGTGTTGGTTTATACACTAAAGCAACATGCCCGTAAATTGGAAAAAAGAGGATATGGACCCATGATCATCAATAGAATTTCCACTAGTGGTGCAGTTCAATTGGACACACTAAAAGGTGATATCTTGCCCAACTATATGAGTGGTTGTCGAGTCAATCTATATCAAGAACCTCTTACAGAGGATATGCTACAGAGACTCAACACTGCTAAGAAGCGGAAAGAAGAAGAGTTAAGGGTTAGAGAAGAAGCATAGGTAGAGGCTAGAGAAGGCATTAGGAGAAATAAGTTAAGATGCCTAGGTCTCGATATCAATCATGAGGCCCCAAGATACCACATGGCCATGTGTCAAACATCAAGTGCAATTTCTTCTCGAATAATTGATCGACGTCCCTTTGTGAACATTGAAGTAGGACAAGGGAAGAATGCAAGGATTGTGAGAGCATTGATTGACTCAGGTGCAGCAATTAGTGCAGTTAGACTTTCATACTGCCAAGACTTACAATTGAACATAAAGCCTATAGAAGCCTATCTCATAGGTTTGGGAGGTGTGGAAACCCCTTGTTTGGGAGAGGTGGAACTTCCCATCTATCTTCAAGATGTTCCAATGAAAGTCAAAATGCTAGTATGTCATGATGAGGACATTATAGAGCCACTTGTCCTGGGTCAAGATTGGATTTACGACCATGCAGTCAACTTGAACCTACGAAGTCAAATCCTTCAATTTTGGGCACCTGAACAATGTGTCACATTAGAATTAGAGAATTGCATGAGCACAAAGCCACGTAGCACACATTCTCTTAGTTCTTCCAAAACTAATCTTCGTAAAGAAAATGTTCGTGTGTGTCAAAAACCATACAAAGCAAAAGGACTCAATCATGGAAACAAAAGCTCAAAGGTCAGCACACCCCTCTTCTTCTTCACATACTAATGCAAGTGTAACTCGACCAAAGAGGCACGCAAAGATGACATCTGCTATATCAAGTAGACAGACGGAATTCAAGAAGAACGAAGTTCAAGGCATGAAGCAGATTTGGGTACGAAAAGGAGAACAACCACCAGCCTTGCCACAAACCTTCCCAGTCAGGCAAGTCAACCATGCTAAAAGAAGCACCAAGAAATGAGGACCAGCTCAATCATATAGTCTTCGACAAATTTGGGTACCAAAGCAATCGAGGGAGGACAACCATAATAACGTACAAATTTGGGTGCCAAAGAAGTTAGTTGCAATGCAACAAGGGCGATTACAAATTTGGGTTCCCAAGACACTCTTACATGCACAACCACCACAAATCTCCCTCACAAGCAAAGTTTCCACAAAGATGCCAAGGAGAAGCAAGGGTCAACACCAAGCACAAAGAACCAAAGCAGATCAGCCCACCTCTTGGACAATCATAAAAAAGCCACCAAAAAGGGTATGGGTTTGGAAGCCAAAAGTATCATCAGCTTCCACAAAATCAAAGAGCCAACCACGCTGGATACCAAATTTTAGACACCATTCCACGATGAAGGGGCCAGAAGTGATCTCCACAAAGCCACGTACCATTCTCAAATGGATCCCTATAAGGAGGATTACATCATTGCAAGATTCAATTGACATCTCCAAACAAAGATTGCATCAAGTCTAGAATTAACATCAAAAAGCCTCGACCAACAACAAGCATGTGCCTTTGGCATAACCTTGTCTTTTGCACCATCCAGGTCATGCATTTCCAAAGTATGCATTAATCTAGGGCCACATTACACGTCCGTGCCTAGACACAATTGAGAATCCTAGGCACATGCAACACATTGGACATATGTAAAATATTTTATTGATACTAACATCTTTCTTCTTGTTTTGTGACCTTGTCAAAAAAAAAAAAACAAAAGAAAGAATGGGATTGTGTGTTTGACGAATCCCCAATGCGAACCATCAACAACGGAAGACAAGCTGATGGTCAATCATCATGATGGAAGTACCACACGAAGAGTTAAAGATCGATGAAATTTTCACCATGGTAAGAATTGTATGCTTCAACAACAACATAACCATGATCGATTAGGAAACCTCTTCGTCGGCTTACCCTTGAGCACATAGCTCAAGTTCCAACTTCTTGCACCATAATTCTTCCAATGCATTTCCCAAGTATGCATGCATAGGGCTACATTATAGAGTCGTGCAAAAGGCACATTCTTCTTCTAACCCATGCACTAATGCACTTACCCATCAGTCATTATGGGTCACAAGTACTTGGTATGGCAACTAGGGAAGCCATCTTTGGAAGAGCCAGAGGACATCACGGCGACAACAACCAGAGCCAGGAAGCAATCCACCACAAGAGTTGCTCATAATCAACATTGACAACCTCTTTTGAGTAGCTCACAATTTTTGAAAGCTCACAAAGAAACCATCTAGCTGGAATACACGGATGAATTCCATACAAAGGTCGCAATGACAAAATGATGAACCAGCCAACTGCCCAAGCTACAATGGGAAGATGGACCGCTCCTACTGATACATGAAGGACACTACCTCCCAATGTACTACATGGAACAACCACTACAACAAGGGTCTGTCAGGGACGACAGACTCAAGAGGGGGGGAAGTGTTGAAGCTCAAGGTCAAGGACAAAGCATGCAAGCGCATCAAAGAAGTGAATACACAAGAAAGAGGAGCAAGTAGGGAGCTCCAAGGGGGGAAGTGTTGAAGCTCAAGGTCAAGGATAAAGCATGCAAACGCATCAAAGAAGTGAATACACAAGAAAGAGGAGCAAGTAGGGAGCTCCAAGAAGCACATGTCAAATTTTCAGAAGAAATCCCTATAAATATAGTGACTTTTGTCACTAAAAGACCATTGTAAATACCATTTTCCATTCTTACAGCTCCATTTTGTTCAAGCTGAGGAGTCCTCAAGCTTGAGGAGTATTAGAAGTATCATCCTACCAATTTTCATAATTTTTAGATTCCATTTGAGTCCCCAAATAAGCCTTCGAACCTATTTTTTAACTAGGCCGGACACTAGGTCTGGACAGGGCCAAAACCACTCAAAAAACTATAAAAAGGGCTAGAAAGCTCATTAGAGGGTTAGCTTGTTGTAGATTTCAGCTTTGTAAGAGAGTTCTTTTGTAATTGAAGTCCTTCCATTGTTCCACTCTTTGCTCTTACCTTGTGTGCGTGTGTGTGTATGTGTGTGCATGTTTGTGTGCTTTCACTCACGCACTTGTGCACTTCACTTGCTCTTGGTCTTCATACCAGTCCTCACATCTCCACGGATTGACATTTATGAGGTGAAGCTCCTCACGTTGGTACTTGCCATTGTGCTAGACTGACACCTTTGAATGAAGGAAATTTTATATTTAATCTTGATAGTAGGGTTTCCAAGTCTACCTGTCCTGCCATGCTCTTTACTGATGAAGTTGACGAATGTGGACTAGAGGATCTTCTTATAGCCTTCCTTCTTGTTTGCTTGCAGGTGACCCTCAATGTTTGGGACTGGGTTGCGGTCATGGGCTATTCATAGTCCTCTTAGTATGAAATAACTGATAAGAATATTTACCTCTTAGTCCACTGAAATAGTATGTTGTCACTTGAACTCTTCTATGATTTCCACTTGGTTTCTCCTATGCTCAAATCTCCTTGGAGGTCCCACCGTGCGTGCCAAATTTTGTTGGGGGGGATTCTTGGACAAGAAGGGATTTGAGTATTTGTAGGAGAAAAGGGAAAGACAAGAAGAAAGATATACACTGGAAGCGTCTGTCGATTGATTATAGTAAGATAAATACAATGGTGATGCCAAATACAATCCAATGCTCTGTGCGAAATCCCACAGAGATCTCAAACACAAAATACCAAATACCCAAGGGTCTTGTTGCTGCTAGCCTTCCGTGCACCAGACCTCCACCTTCTCCAAGCCTGCACTTGTGCACACCTTGCACCAAGCTTCCAATAAGGGGGAGGGATGGATACACCTTCTGTCGGCACACGCACAGCTTCAATGAGACCTTGGGATCCTTGGGGTGAATAGCTTAACCCTCTCTGCACACTTTGTAGTCACTCTTCATGCACACCTTGCACTTCCTTCTCCGTGTCGCACACTCTGTGTCTCCTGCACTTCTCTCTCTTCCTAGCTTAGACTATGCTCACTCTTGCCTACACTTCCGATAGTCCAAGAATAGTCCTTGCCTTGATTTTTAGTGTCGATTCACGTACGCTCCTAATTGCCAGAGTATCTTGGTGCTCCTTTTGATGTCCCAAGATTGTCTCCTCAAGTGGGCAGCCAACAAATCCTTATTTTGTCCTGTAGTGAATTTAGACTAAAACAAAAATTTTAATTGGGGGCCATACTTTCACTTGTGCGTACGCTCTCGCTTCACATACCTTCTTATTTTCCTTTTAAGTCTTCACTCGTGCTCTCTTAACTTTGAACCTTAGGGTAATTAGAGAAATATCTCTGCAACCTGCAACCAACTTTCTCCAATTTACCCTTTGTGAACAATTAATTGTGCACTACCTGTGCACTTTGACACCTAAACTTTGCCACTTTGACTTTGCCCATGCTAATTTTGACCTTGACCCTGTTGGCTTTGACCAGTATGAATCTGAGGGGCTCAACAATGATTTATCATTCATTTAAGTTCTATGATGTATGGTATCATGTCACATATGACATGTGTGATGTGTCACTACGATCATGGCTCATCAATGTAAATTGTAATGATGTAATGGGGAGGGGTTCTAGAGTAGGTATTTTATGTGCTTTTGGCACGAAAATGTATACAAGAGTTGAATAGGGATTGTGCATACCTGAAATATAAGAAAAAAATTAAAATTTATCTTGATGAATAAAGACCTCAATTTCTATTTTTATTTTTAAAAACCTCTATGATTTAAACGGACCTAATGCTCATTGAGGGGTAATGGATGGCCATCTATCTTTGGGAGCAAAAGGGTTGAACGAGAAGGTTGTGAAGAGAAGAGTATGTGAATGACAAGAGAAAGGAATAGAGTGCAAGAACTTAAGGAGAAGTGAGAGGGAAAGTGGGAATAGAGAGGTAAAGGTTGAGGAGTGACATATATGACTGAGTGTTATTGTGTGTGAGTGAGAAAACGATACTAGGCTGATTGGAGTAAGTGGGAGAAAGGGAAAGAAAGAAAGTGTGACGAAAAGAGCTTGTGATTAGTTGGGTATAAGCAAAATTATTGGAGGGAGGGAGGGAGGGAGGGAGAGAGAGAGCGAGAGAGAGAGAGCTATTGGTGGTGAAGTGTGTGGGAAGAGTGAATGCACGTGTATAACATACAATTGTGAGAGTTTGTGTGAATTATAAGTGTATGTGTCTATGTGAATGAGCTTTTTAGAAGAGAGTGAAAAATAGGTCTACAATGTGAAGGTAAAGTAGAGAATAGAGTGACCAAGAATAAAGAAGAGAAAGAAAGGGAGGGAGACAGTCTAAGAGAGAAGAGAGAGAGCTAATAGTAGACATGTTGGACTAGTGCATATAGAATAAATAGGACTACAAAATTGGAACAGAAAGGGCAACAAGACCAACTTGATCGTAGAAAGATCTGTGAAATATGCTAAAAAAAGGTACAATTTTGAGCACTGTTGCAGAGCTAAAGAGCGCACAAAGCAGAGAAAAGGACGGGCCCCAAAATTTTTCCGATTTGGACACACCACTTTTGTATCATAACCACTTTTGTATATAATTTCCATTGTAAATGCACTAGAGGAGTCCTCTAGGTGCATCCCCACAGAAGATTAGTGATTTACTCATGTACAATAGTAGGAAGTTAGTCTTTTAGTGAATAAAGTGCCGGTCTCTTGTGTGAAAGGACCAAACTTAGGGCACTAGTATATAAGTCAAAAGTGACTCATTGTAAAGGGCTTTTTGTCATTGTGAAGAAGGAGCACTTCTGAATTTTCGAGTTTGCCTCTTTCTTGCTGATTTTGATCTTCATTTTGCTCTTGAATGTGTGGGTGATGCTTGAAATGCAGGTGTAGGACTGTTATCTACCCCTTCCCCTTTGTTTTGAGCTGTTGTAGTGCGTGCGTAAGCTAGGAGAAGCGGAGAATCGGGTGTTTGTGACTCCCGTAATTCACTGTTTCTGCCATAACTTGAAGCAGAGTGGTCAGAATTGAGTGAAACCACCACCGTTGGATTCGTCTCGTCGAGAGCTTCGAAACGAGTACCCTATTGCCTATGTTCGGAGTTCTGGGCTGGGAGAAAACCTCAAAATACCAAAACTGCTGAAAAGAGGCTTGCGGCAACACTTTCAGTATTTCAGTAGGTGTGAGTGGTAGTAGTCTTTTCTCATGTGTGAATAGCTGAACCACTTCATTTTCTATCACGTGTGCACACGTCTTCATACACTTGGTAAGTCTCTCCTTAGGATTGACATTTAAATGTGTGAAAAGAACTCCACTATATGCACTTGTATGGCAATTGAGGTATAGTCTCATTGGTACAAGTCCTTGAGTCTTCGTGGCTCAAGTACACACGTTTTTGGCGCCGTTGCCGGGGAGTCACTCCACCAAGGTGCCTTCGTGATAGTTACAGAGCGAGTGTGATTGAATCGTACTTGTAGATGCAAATTTGTTCATTGGCAAATAGTCCATCATTTCAGCACTTGTCACTTCTCATCTTCGAGGTGTGTGTGATAAGTTTTAGGTTTAGGTTTAGGAGGAGGGAAGAGAAGGAGGAGTTAGGGTTAGGTTAGAAAGAGAGGAGAAGTGAGGAGAAGAGGAGTAGGAGTAGACCAAAATTCTCAGAAAATCACCAAAAATCCCAAAATTTTAAGTTCTGTCAAAAAAAAGTATAAAAACCAAAAAAAAAATTGCTCATTTGACACTTCACTGCTCACTGGTATCGTCTGCGACAGCGACTGGTATCGTCTGAGTGGTATCGTGCAGAATAGAGCCTCAAAGCGTGTGCAAGAACTCCAGAAGCAAGCTAGGTAGACCCAAGGTCGAGAAGTCCTACAAGCAGAAGAAGAAGCACCAAAAACAAAGAGAGTACATGTACTGCCTACAACCACCACTCAAGGACCCCGCAAGATTACGGAAGAAGAATTAACCCAAGCACTGGAGGAGACTCATAAATATACGGAAGGACAAATCAATTTGCCAGTGCAGAGTCATCATTATCAACAGTCCGCAAAAGCTAAAGGACCAAAAGGCAAACTCACAAAGGTACATAGATATCGAGAAATTGGGCTAGACAATTCAAGTTCCGGATCCGACGACCAAGAGAAGCAAACTACATCATTATCGGATGTAGATATTCAAAGTGAATCGAAGGATGATGGCCAGTGGGCCGAATTAAATGAAGTAAACTATGGTGAAGCCCCAGCTGACGACAAGGAAAAAGGTCAATCACCGCTGGTAGACCAAAATACAACCACAGAGAAGGCAGAAGAAGAAGGGCAACACCCCATTCAACCGAAGGATGCCTCCATCACCCACACAAAGGAGGACAAATCTGATGATGAGGTGCATGCAATGATATCAGAGGATAAGCCTCAGGAAGAAGAAAAAGAAGACGAAGAACCTTTCACCCCACTAAGGGTTGTGGCAGAACCGTCCCCACTGGATGTCACATTTCAAGGGAGCGCCACAAAGGTTCGTAAAGTGGTCGAAGATGAAGCAGAATTGCTCGTACAACTACAGGTCCGACAACCACATAAAGAACTGATCCACGTAGCAAAGGGACAAGACGTACAAACAGGAGAAACCCCAGATATACCAAAGACATGGCTAAACGTGGACATAGCTAAGCTCAAGCCTGTGGTGCAGGATATGATTCGCACGGCACTAGACACTCAACAGTTGATGCTTGATGCTGATGAAGATTACGACCAAGCCATGCTCGACAAACAGGAGCTTCAGAAGGAAGGTATGAATTTGGCTAAGAAATTATCTAAAGCAGAAGCTCAAGTTGCGAAGAAACACGAAGAAATAAAGACAACCAAAACACAGTACAGAATATTAGAAACTGAGAATGCTAAACTAAAAGAGCAAGTTTTGGAGCTCACGAAGAAACTAGAGGTGACTGAAAAAGAGCAAACAAGAATCCATGCACGTAGCAAAGTACTTGAATCATAGCTCAAGGTGAGCATGGAAGAAGCCGACCACTTACGGAACAGGAATAAGGAGCTCATGACAGCTCTCCTCAGTGATCAACCACCGACTGATACTGACAAATCAAATGAGGATATAAAAGACATGGAAGAAAAGTTGACCAAGCTGGCAGATCAGCTCAAACAGGAGCAAGAGACCATCGCAGAATGGGAACAAAGATACATGAATGACACTGCAGCTCTACGCAAAAAATGGAAAAAAGTAGAGAAAGATTATTTCCGACAGTGCAAAGAAGACACAGATCACATGCATATAGTGGCACAGGAATTAATCAAACATCAAGAAAAGCTTACAAAGGCCGAAGAAGAGCTTAAGAATAAAGATGAAATCATCAAACGACTTCAGGAGCAGATAGAGCTAACAGGAAAGCAGGGGACACCAGTAGTTCCACCAGAAAACACGGCTACTGTGGAGGAAGAGGTACGTCCTCTCTCTCCCCCCTTGTATCATTCACCAATAGGGGCGGAAAAGGAGGTTCCATTAGAACCTAACACACGAGACATTGCAGAACTGAGCAGACCAGAAAGGGCACTACTGGTGTCCCAGCTCACTGCTGATTTTGAAGACCAAATAATCCAAATAATGAAAGAAGCTCGAATAGACAACAAACAGTTAGATCAAATTTTGAAACCATTCAATGTACCATATGGTCTACTTAAAGAACAGACGCGGATGTATATAAAGACTACCACGAATAAAGATCCGGACCACAACCTTCAATTCCAACATGACACTTTCAAGTATACTCAAGAGGAATTTGAGAAGGCGGATCCGATATGGCGAAGAAAAATTTTGGAGAAGAATCCGACATTGCGGGTACAGTGGGAAGCATCACCCTATACGCTTCAGGTAAATCCCTCTTTTTGTCATGTACCCCGCAGACGCTCTTGGACGCAATTTTGGGAAGCACAGCGTCAAGGCACTATCAATAATCAATGGCTAAATTATCCGTTACTACCTAGTCCGCCACATAATTACCTACCTACCGAAGAATATATGGTGAAGACAATGGAATTTTGGATTGCAAGGTATGCTACAGTTCCGGACTTAGCAGTCAAGATGACAAATAAAATATTTAGCATGCTCATTACAGTGTTGAAGGTGTTCCAGCACGCTAAGTATACATTTTTGAATTTCATCGGCATTACGCAAGGGTCGGAAGCTCTTGTTTTTTATTTATCGACCATTCCGAGCCGACTCACTATTATGGCGTACTATTCTCGCCTTATGTTTTTGCCATCGACATATATGCAGACTTTCGAAGAAGCATTCTTTACAGGCTTCTTTGAAATGGATTCGGAGATTTTTGTGAAAATGACTTCAAATTTAAATGCAAGGCTGGTGGCGTATGAAACAAGTTTCTTTGCTGATCATAGACAGGCGCCAGAAGACGGAGTGAAGTCAAAGCAATGGAAGGAATTCATGCTATGTCATGCCAATCTGCTGAACCAACGAGAACAAACCGCTATTCAAACATACACGCGTCGCCTCAGAAAGCCTGTCGAGGACGACAGAGTTCAGGAGGAGGGACGTGTAGAGGGACAATCAAGCAAAAAGAAAAGAAGAAGAAAATCAAAGCCCAGAACAATTCATTAAGAAAGGAAAAAGAACATACCTCTGCACAGAGCCCCGCAGGGGCACGCATCAGGCAAAAAGAGAAATCATCCAGGTCATGCACGGTGGAAAAGAAGTAAAACAGCCTCAAAGCAATACAACAGGGTCAGATGTGTACAACCAGGACAAATCAGAGGACCAAAAGTTACAAAGGGGTAGAGGCTGAAAAGTTTAAGAGGGTGACTAAGAACAGCACATTCCTAGTCACTGGTGGCGTGCGTGGCAACCCAAGTCAACAGGCAAGACAACTACATCAGGCTCTCGAGTAGTAGAGCTTGAATCAAGAAGGCCATCGAATCTGCATGTCTGTTTAACTGCAGACAATACTGGCCAAGGGGAGCGTGCGGGGAAAAGCTGAAGCGCCTCTAAAACATAATGCAAGATCAAGAATCAGGCAACACCACCCACGGGACGCGTTCGCGAAGCAAAGTCTGTCAAGGGACGACGGAGACGAAGAGGGGGAGAGTGTTGCAGAGCTAAAGAGCGCACAAAGCAGAGAAAAGGACGGGCCCCAAAATTTTTCCGATTTGGACACACCACTTTTGTATCATAACCACTTTTGTATATAATTTCCATTGTAAATGCACTAGAGGAGTCCTCTAGGTGCATCCCCACAGAAGATTAGTGATTTACTCATGTACAATAGTAGGAAGTTAGTCTTTTAGTGAATAAAGTGCCGGTCTCTTGTGTGAAAGGACCAAACTTAGGCCACTAGTATATAAGTCAAAAGTGACTCATTGTAAAGGGCTTTTTGTCATTGTGAAGAAGGAGCACTTCTGAATTTTCGAGTTTGCCTCTTTCTTGCTGATTTTGATCTTCATTTTGCTCTTGAATGTGTGGGTGATGCTTGAAATGCAGGTGTAGGACTGTTATCTACCCCTTCCCCTTTGTTTTGAGCTGTTGTAGTGCGTGCGTAAGCTAGGAGAAGCGGAGACGCGGGTGTTTGTGACTCCCGTAATTCACTGTTTCTGCCATAACTTGAAGCAGAGTGGTCAGAATTGAGTGAAACCACCACCGTTGGATTCGTCTCGTCGAGAGCTTCGAAACGAGTACCCTATTGCCTATGTTCGGAGTTCTGGGCTGGGAGAAAACCTCAAAATACCAAAACTGCTGAAAAGAGGCTTGCGGCAACACTTTCAGTATTTCAGTAGGTGTGAGTGGTAGTAGTCTTTTCTCATGTGTGAATAGCTGAACCACTTCATTTTCTATCACGTGTGCACACGTCTTCATACACTTGGTAAGTCTCTCCTTAGGATTGACATTTAAATGTGTGAAAAGAACTCCACTATATGCACTTGTATGGCAATTGAGGTATAGTCTCATTGGTACAAGTCCTTGAGTCTTCGTGGCTCAAGTACACAAGCACTTTGTGGCAAATCATTTGGTGATCCCAACAGGGAATATTAGGCATATCTCAAAGAGACTGCCATAGGTTCACCTAGTGCTCCTTAATGTAGCACAACCTTCACAACCGAGACAAAATAGCTCAAAGTCTTGCGGTGCCTCTTACTGATTTTCCAAGATTTTATGAAGTCGTGGAAGGAAGGAGAAAAACCCATAGAAGACCTTGCCTACATGCCCCAAGTATTTCCTGATGAAGCCTTTGAACCACATGGCTAGATGGAAATATTAGCAACCTTAGATGTTTGCATCAATGAAAAAGTTTTTACCATGAATGAATGTGTAGATGAAGAAGGATATGACCTAAGCCAATTCAAGGTATTGATCCAAGGATTGGACAATGAGAAAGTGGAAAAGGAAGAGGATGACGATTAAGAAAGTATCATAATGGAACTTGAATTTGATTGAAAAGAACAATATGTGAAGGAAGGTGAAAATCCATAATCCAATCGAAAATTGTAATATCATTTCCATAGAAGAATATCCGAAAAACCCTAATAAGGAGACTCATGAATTAGAGGAAGAAGATCAGCAACAAGAATGTTTTGACATACCTAAAGGCTTCAAAAGATACGAAGTAGAAGATAAAAAAATTGCTATTCAAATGCCTAAGAGAGAGAGAGAGAGGCACAAGAAGGAATAGCATATGACAACAAGAAGAAAACGAAGAAGATCATAGTGAGATGCACTTTCATAGTTGAAGATGTATCTATAGAAGAAGAGCAAGAATTGGTAGAGTTACTACAAGAGTATCGTGATGTTTTTTCATGGACTTATAAGGATTTGAAAGGAGTATAACATAAGATTTTCTCTCATAGGATCCCTATGACTCCTAAAGCAAAGCCTTCAAAACAAAGACCATACACTTACAATGATGCCTACTTAGCTAAGATCAAAGAAGAGATACACAAGTTATTAGTTGTCACCTTCATATACAAAATTGAGCATACAGAATGGGTTTCTCCATTAGTGGTAGTACCCAAGCAAAATGGGAAGCTCAGGGTGTGTATCAACTTGACGAAGGTTAATGTTGCCACTATCAGAGATAGTTACCCACTACCTATCACTGATCATATTTTGGAAAGAGTAGTAGGCAAGGAAGTGTGCAACTTCCTTGATGGTTTTTCAAGATACAATCAAGTAGCTATTGCTACTGGGGATCAACATAAAATTGCTTTGCTACTAAATGGTGAGTCTATTCTTTTAGAGTTATGCCTTTTGTCCTAACTAATGCCACAAGCACTTTCTAAAGACTAACATTTCATGTTTTTAAGGAATCCTTAAGGAAGAGTATGGAAATATATGTAGATGACTTATGTACTTACTCTTCTCAATGATCTAATCATATACCAGATTCGAGACAAATATTTGATAAGTGCAAACAATCAATATTGAGAATGTTTGAATCCAGAAAAGTGTGTTTTTTCGGTAAGGCAAGGCAAGATACTAGGACACAGAGTATCTAAGAATGGTATCTCTACAGAAAAAGACAAAATCAAGGTTGTACTAAATTTTTTTAGACCAATGAATGTAAAGGAAGTGCAAGCCTTATGGGCCACTGTGGATACTATCATGAATTTATCCACATGTATGTAATCATAGTTAAACCCGTGTATGGATTACCAAACCAATTCAAATGGAGTGTTCAATGTGAGCAAGCCTTTAATAAATTGAAAAGAAGATTGAGTTCATCAACCATATTTAAAGTGCCTAATTGGAATAAACCATTCGATATTCATGTTGATGCATCTAATTTTTCTATTGGATGCATACTAGTACAACCAGCTGATGAGGGGAAACTAGATCATCCAATCACATATGCAAGTAGGTAGATGAACCAAGCTGAACCAAACTACATTACAATGGAACAAGAAGGATTAAGGATGGTCTATGTAGTGAAGAAATTTAAACATTATGTATTAGCCAACAAATTCAAGTTTTTCATTGATCACCAAGCTTTATTGTACTTGATCAATAACCCCTCCAACACAGGAAGGTTAGTTAGATGGTTTTTGTTATTGATGGAATTTGATTTTGAGGTAGTCATCAAAAAGGGAAACACACACATTAGAGTTGATCATTTGTCTAAGATGATGCATGGCCAAATGCCAATAGGAGTAGATGATGAATTTCTAGATACTTATTTGTTCAACTTGGAAGTATGTCCAACATGGGTTGAAAAATTGGTACCTATGCTTATAGGTGGACCGCAACAAGGAATCAATTCAGTACAAGGCAAAGAGATTTAGAAATTAAGGAACCTCTACATAGTGGAGGGTAGGTTATGTTTCAAAGATTCTAACGGAGTGCTTCTAAGATGTGTAGAAGATGAAGAGAGAACTAATTTGATTCAACAAGCTCATGAAAATAAATGGAAAATTCATAAAGGAGTAAGTGGAACAACTATAAAACTAAAATTGTTAGGAGTATATTGGCTAAACATGCAAAAAGATGTACATGAGTATCTATGTAATTTCAATCTATGCCAAGTCTCTTCGACTGATGAGCATTCCTCCTTGTGCTATTCTATTGTAACGTTTGAATGGAGCAAGCCACTACTCGATTTCTTGAGGTCATGAATATACCCAGAAGGTGCTAGCCAAGCTAGAAAAAGATCCCTAGAAGAACAAAGAAAATATTATGTGATCATAAGAAAACAAATTTTCAAGAGAGGACAAGATAAACAATTATGAATGTGCATTCATGAAAGAGAGTATCTTCCTATATTGGAAACGTCTCATACTAGAGTAGTTGGACGTCATTTTTGAGCCAATAAGAATGTAAAGATGATTCTCTTTTTAGGCTTATGGTGGTCAAATCTCCACATGGATGTGGAAACCTATTTAAGAAGTTGTAACATATGTCAAAGAACCAAGTACCCAATCAGGAGAGATGACATGCCTTTGAGACCTTTGGTTTGTGCATGGGTTTTTTCATGATGTGGAATTGACTTTATTGGACCTATTGATCCCCTAGCAAGAGGTTCTCATGTTGAATACATCATAGTGGCTACAAACTAATTAACCAAGTGAGTAGAAGCCAAAGCCACAAAGAAAAATGATGCCCAAACAACTGCTAAATTCTTATTTGAATACATTTTCACTAGGTTTGGACTGCTATTGAGATAGTCAGTGATAGAGGTATACACTTCATTAATGAAGTCCTTGAGTCAATCATGAACGAGTTCTTGGTGATTTATAAAAATTATACACCCTATCACCCACAAGCTAATGAACAAGCTGAAAGTTTAAATAAGGTATTATGTACAATTCTAAAAAAAACAGTCAACAATGGTAGATCAGATTGGGAGAAACAATTGCACCATGCAATTTGGGCTTTTAGGATAGCTTATAAGATAGTTATTGGAACTATGCCATTTAACCTAGTCTATGGAAAAAATGCCATACTACTTATTGACTTCTTAATTCCTACTCTCTGAGTAGCTAAGAAGTACGAATGCACTGGACATGAGATATCCAAACAATTGGATCAAATCAAAACGTTCAATGAAACTAGGTTAGATCTGGTGGCAAGTATATATGATGCCAAGAGAAGGCAAAAAGCATACTATGATGCTCACATAAAAGACAAAGGTCTTAGAGTTGGAGGTTTAGTACTAGTATACACCTTAAAGAAGCATGCCAAGAAACTCCAACAAAGAGGATATGGTCCATTAATCATTAATCGTATTTCCCATGGTGGAGCTATTAACTTAGCCACATTAAATGGAGATATTTTACCGAACTACATCAATCGATGTTGTGTCAAGAAGTATATGGAGCCTAACACATAACAAATGCTAAGGAAACTCATATGAGCTCAAAACCATAAAAGTGAAGAAGAGAGAATTTGGGAACAAGCTAGACAAGAATTCCCAGAAAGAATAAAAAGATCGAAAGAATGGATTAGAGAATGAGATGAGAGGTACTTAAAAGGTGAAGAACCAATTCCCATAGCAAACTATCATGCAACAATCATCAAGAAATTGGGTAACATGCCAAGACAACCATACTTAAGCTTAGGAATTGAAAATAGGAATATCACCTAGTAGATTCTTTGATTGATAGAGGAGCAACTTTAATGAGTGTTCGTGCCTCCTTAACTAAAACTAAAGATGCCAATCATTCGTACATAAGCATATATGATTGGAATTGGAGGTAACCATATTAAATGCTTAGGAGAGGTAACCCTATCTTTACACCTATGGAATAATACAATGTAACATAAACCCTTAGTTTGTGAAGAGTCTAACTTATTGGAAGAGCTTATCCTAAGACAAAATTGGATGTATGAATTTGTGGTTACTTAAAATCTAGCACAAGGATACATAGCTTCCAAAGTAGGCCATATAGAGAATTCTTTAGCCTTTTAGAGGAAAAGCCTTTGAATTAAACTAAAATGGAAAACCTAATGCATCAAATTTGAGCATGAAATAGATCCTAAGGTGGAGTCTCATCCAAATGAACCCATTACTAAATCAACATGATCTCTTCAAAACAACCCTTGTCCTACTACAAGTACAAAACCTATCCTTCCTTCCCAAGAAAATCTTCCAGAGAACCATGGTGATTTTATCATTTCTCAATAGGAGAGCAGAGCATTGTTATGAAGCAGAACATCAAGGGAAACCAATAGGCTACAAATCAAGGGAGTTAATTAAATATAGATCCACAAGAACCAACTTAAGGAGTATCAATCAACTCAGAGACAGCCACAACCAAGAAACCCTAGATGGAAGAAATCAAGCAGAGTGGAAAGATCAAAGCAACCAATCAATTCAAGGACTATTCAAGTTTGGGTACCAAGGAAGCTCGTCGAAGCCTAAAGACATCATCAACAAGCTTGTATTCCAAAGAAAACCATAGAGGAAGCAAATGAAGCTACATGAGCATTGAAGCAAGTAATATTTCTCAAACCAAAGGCTAATCAAAGGACTCCAATCAATCAAAGACTACCAAGTCCATGGAAGGAGATGAAGGATAATGATTGGAGCAAATTAATATCGAGGATCAAGACATGGGGAATACAACCAAAGCAAAGCCAAGCTAAACCACATGAAGATAAACATCGAGCTACCAAAACATATCAAGTGTGGAGACCAAAGGAAAATCAATCAAAACAACAGTTTGAGAAGTGGTGTTATTTTTCCACACATGCTAAGCTGAATGCATCTTGAGTATACACAATAGGGCCATAATACAAGGCCTTGCATTCAACACATGGCTTCTCCAAAACTTTTTAATGGTGCACATTTCCCCAAAAAGAGGAATAGATCTTCAATTGTACTCTAGTAGCTTAAAACTTTTACTAACCATAAATAATTTCTCACTTTGACTATTACTAACCCATTTATTTTCTTTCTCAAGAAAAAAATTAGAAAAGTACTTTATTCTAAGGGAACAAGGCGATGATCTAATTAATGTAAGAGGGGAACCACTTGAAGGAATGATGAATCATGCATGAGCATGAAAATCTTTATGGCTTTCATACTCTCTCATGTTAATCAAGACTTAATAATTTGAGTGCATATGGCTTCTCAAGATACTGAAGAAATGCCTCAAATGGACGAATTTCCTTTGGAGTGTGTTGTCAAAGCTAGAGGACATTGGTTCAAAGATGGTCAACCAACGAGTGAGCATCTATTTTTAGTTACCATTTGGATAATGGACAACGATCATCAATTCCTCATCATGATTTCGGATGTTCATATTATCCATAACATGCCTATGACTATTGAAACATGGATAAAAGCACACATTGATGCATATCTCAAGTTATTTAACTACAAGCTAGATTTGGAGAGATGCATACAGGTCATGAACACATTGCATATAGCAAATAAAAAACCATCCATTCTAGAAGCTCAAGTCATAGACTTGCAAGGGAGGCCTAGAACTATCCGGTTCACTCATGAACTCATTAAAACATGATGTAAAAAAGAGAAAATTTTTTAATATAAACTGCATCAACATTGAAGAGGAAGTGTCTCATACATCATCATTTTTGCTTTCCTAACATGAACAGATACACAACTCTACAAAAGATTGTGGTCCAATTACTATCGCATGGTGTAAAACAAGTAGGGAATCAAATAAATTTAACTCCCTATGTTCAAGAGATATTGTTTGAAGCTAAGAAGCAATATAGAATAAAGAAGTTCTTGGATGGAAGCACAACTTTGACAATTTTAATCTATCATACACTAAAGATTCATGATCAATTATAGCCAATGCCTACTACATTCAAACTGGCAAAGTATGGTAAGTCAACATCAGTTCCCAAGAAGAGAAAGGTAGTGAACTCTAAAGATGAAGCGGGAACAAGTATTATCCCTAGAATGAGAGGGTCAAAGAGAGCAAGATATTATGAAGAAGCAACAACTACATCTTCTGCAAAGAGAGTTCATGCATTGCCAACCTCTACTCTAGCTCAACCACCACCAATCACGGAAGAAGAATCGGAAGAGTCTTTACAAGCAACTCATGCATTTACAAAAGGCCAGGTAAATTTGAACATACAAGGTCACCAATGTAGACAGATATGTGAAGCAAAGGGCACATAAAGAACCAGAAAGAGGCTTTCAAGAATGTCTCATTATAAAGTGTTAGGATTAGAACATTCACTCTTACTTTGGATCTCTAGATGAAGAAGAGAAATCATTATTAAATGTTGATATGAAAATTGATGTAAATGAGGATGGAAACTAGGATGAGCTACATCAAATGGTCAATGATCAAGAAGTCGTGAGCCACAAAAGCACAAGAAGATGAAGATGAAGAGGTACTCCATACTTCGAGACCTTGCATGGATTTTACAATTCGAATCAATCCTACAAAAAAGCTACAAAATAAAGAAAGTGTCTTTAGACACTCAAGCTGATAATATCTAGATGAAAGAAAAGTCCCAATGGCAAGTTGCAAGTGAAGAACTTGTAGTACCTATTAGGGTTATGGAAAAACCTTCTAACATGGATGTTCATATAGCCGAAAGTAGTTCAAAGGTAACTCCAGTGTAAACATAGAATCAACCAAATGTGAATCTTCAAATTAGGCAACCATTCAATGAAACACTACACATTCTTCAAGGAAAACAAGTAGAAATAGGAGAACCGCCAATGATTCCCAAATCATGGTTGAACCTTGACATAACACAATTGAAACATGTGGTAAAGCATATGATACAAAGTTCTATGGAGACAAAGAAAGAGCTGACGGAAGTGATATGAGCAAGCAAATATTGAGAAAAACCAATTCAAAGTGTTGAGTGAACAATTATCCAAGCAAGTAGTGAAGTCATAGACTCAACTAGAAAAGGTAAAGGGAGAACTAGCAAATGTCATGGTAAAAGTAGATACATTAATCTCTAAAAAATGCAACATGGCAATCTAAGATAAAAGAGATTACTCAAGAATCAGAGAAGACAAAGAAGGGAATCCTAAGCTTCAAAATAAATACTCACTCATTGAGGCATAGAAGGTATGCATAACTAATCAAGAAAAATTGATTGAATCTTATATCAAAGTCTACATGGAGGAAGCTCTTCCTCTAAGGAATCCGAATAGAGAATTAATGGCATCATTACTCCTGAAGCAACCAATAGAAGGTCGGGTACAAAACGATGAAGAAATCCAAGCCTTAAAGAAAAAATTGGAAGACTATCGTACAATTAGAAGCACAAAAAGTGCATTGAGCAAAATTGTAAGATAATTATGTATGGGTTACGACTAAATTGAAGAAGAATTAGAATGACTTAAATATGTAAGTAGAGCATTGTAGCCAAGATGTAGAATAGGTAAAGGAAATTCGTGAAAATTGGAGACTGAGTTGAACGAAGTAAAGAGCCAAGTACAAGAGGAAGATCAAATCATCGCTCAGCTCCAAGAACAAATTACATAGTTGCAAAATGAGAAGATGACACAAATGATGAACATGGGGAAACCATTAATGCCCAAATGTATTATGGTTGTTGAGGAGATTGAGGTGCATCCTCTTTCTCCCCCCATCGTTCCTTCTCATATCCAAGAGCAATGAGTAGAATTTTTCGATGAGGTCTTAATGCCATATACTGTAGAGTTAGATAAGAAAGAGTAGGCACTACTAGTGTCTCAAATGACACAGCAGTTTGAAGAAGTAGTAATATGGGTAATGAAGGAAGCAAAATCCGTAGTAAATAAATCAATAGAATAATGAAGCCAAACAACATACCATATGGTATCATGAAGGAACAAACTCATAGGTACATAAAGAAGATCACACTGAAGGATCCGGACCGTGACCTAAATTTCACCGCTACAACATTTAACTAAACACAAGAGCAATTCAATGAGGCCGATCTTGTTTGGCGCAAGAGATTTTTGGAGAAGAATCTCACGCTAAGAGTACACTGGTAGGAGGCACCATATATATTGCCATCTTTTTGTCTAGTACCTAGACAAAGACCATGACAAGAATTTTGGGAAGAGCAACAGAAGGGATCAATAAGAAATGGCCAATTTTCCATTACTTCCTAGCCCACCACATGGCTATTTACCTAGAAAGGACTACATGATTTGCACAATAGAATTTTGACTAGCAAACCATGCTTATGTACCGACTTAACCATAAATCTCACCAATAAAATCCTCATCATGGTACTCATAGTTTTGAAAGTGTCTAAGTGTGCATAGTACACATTTTTAAACTTCACTGACATAAACCAAGGATTCACTCCTCTTATCTTTGATTTATCAGTCACATCTTGTTGCGCTATGACTATGGCATATTATTTGAAACTTATGTTCTTGTCGAGCCCTTATTTACAAACTTTTGAGGAAGAATTATTCATAGGGTTTTTTGAAATGGAATCTAAAATTTTTCTAAAGAAGTCATCCAACTTGGATGCAAGATTAGTAGCATATGAACTAGATTTAATAGAAACATTTCATGATGCATAAGGCAAATCTACTCAATGCCAAGGAACAATGCATCTATCAGACTTACGCAAGTTGCCATCAAAAACCTGTTGGAGATGATAAAGTTCAGGAAGCTGGATATGTGGAGGGAAAATCCAATAAGAAAATAAGAAGAACAAGATCATAAAAGAAAAAGGTAACAAGTCATTGTGTTTAAAAGAATAATCACACCCTCTACCCAAAGCCCCACAGAGGCATGGATCAAGCTAAAGGGAAATATAAGGGAAGAGAAGACATAAGCCGAATAAATGAAGCATACCCTAGTGGATGCAAATCAAAAAGTAAAAGTGGGGGAAATTGAAGCATCAGTGAGGAGGAAGAGAAGTTAGAAAGGGTGAATAGTAGAAAAAACCCCTTCTTGAGCAATTGTGGAAGCCATGTCAACAACTGGTTGCATGGGAGGCCAGTGACAATACAACAAGCCCTAGTGATGAGAAATCAAAAGTAAGAAGGAAAGCTTTCTGAAGATAAAATAGTTGTGATGAAGGTACCTCCAACCATTTGTTGTGTATCAGGAAAACCCAAATGAAGCTTGTCAAGGAAAACAGAGACAAAGAGGGGGAGCGTGTTGCGAGGAATCAAAGATGAGAGAAGGAAAGAAGTAGAGAGAAGAAGTGAAGAAGAGAAGGCCCACAATTTTTTCAAAGAAATAGCCATTTTTCTTTTCATATATCCCATCATAAAACACTTGAAAGCCTTGTAAATGCACTAGAGGAGTCCGATGCAGATTCCCTAAAGTTCGTAACAATATATATATAGAATAGAAGGATTTGAGGGATTTCTAGAGAAAATATCAGTCTCATGTGTGAAAGGACCAAACTTAGGGCACTTGTATATAAGTCACTTAGTGACACATTTATAGAGATTTTTTGCCATAATACAGAGACTAACTTCTGAAATTTGTGTTTCCTTCTTCGTACTTGTGCATCTTCTTCTTTGTGATATTGTATGTGTTTGGGGCATGGAATATATGTTTTGAGGTGTTTTCCATCACTTCTCGACCTTTTTTCATTGTTATCTTGTGTGCATGAAGCATACGAAGTTATTAGATGTAGGTGGTTGATTCCCAACACTTAGTTTTTTGGGTGTACCTTGGAGCACAATAGTTAGTTTGAGCTGAAAATACCATTATTAGAAGCTTCTAAAGGAACTTGCTATTAACCTTATGCTATCAAAGCTAGGAGAAATAATCATTTTTGTGTTGCACCAAGTATCGAGATACACTTGCGTGTTAGAAGGTATTATGTAAGGTGGAAACCCACTTGTGCATGCATTACTTGATCCTTTCCCACATCATGTTCCCATGCACTTAATCGGGTCATACTCTCAATTCAATAATATAATGTGTTTGTATCAAACCACCACTATGTGCACTTGTTGGACTTGTGAGAGCTAACTAGTCTCACTTTTCATGAGTGCATAGGACCTTTTGGGTTTGATGCACAACAATTTTGGATACAAGAAGATCATAGCACCTCAACGAGGTGGATTACAAATATTGGTAACAATGAAATTTTTAGAAGCAGTTGATCACCGTACTTCACCTATAGTAGCAAGCAACTCAAAACAATCAACAAAAACGAAATGGGTGTGGAAGCTAAAGACACAAGTAATTCCAACACAACCAAAGGGAAAGTGGATACCCAAGCAAAGGCATCACCAAGAGAAAAAGTTCAAGAGGTCAATCCATAATAAGTAGAACTCAATCAGAAAATGGATGCTTGTGAAGAAGATTAATTAGCTTTCATTAGATCAACTAGTGACTGAGTTGTTTTCGCATTCATTAGGCAACTCAGTATAGAGATTGCTTCAATTTCTTCAAGTAACATAGAGAGAAATGAAAGCCTTGACATGCAAAAACCATGTGCTCATCACACAACCCTATCTTTTGCACCATTTGGGTCATGCATTTAGAAAGTATGCATAAATTGTAGAGCTTCATTACACAACCATGCATTGATACAATTGTGAATCCCATGCACATGAAGCATAATTGTACATATGTATTATATTTCATGTACACCAACCTCATTTCTTGTTATTAATTATTTAAAAAGAAAAACTACCCAACGCTAATGCAAATCTCTATGTGCTAAAAAATTAGTATCACTAAAGAGCTTCAAGTTCAATCACGGACGAGGGAAGTTATCCACATAGAATCAAGGACAAATATCAATCATAAAGATGAATTTCTAAGTACTAAGCTGAAAAAAGATGGAAAAGGAATGGATTTGTACCTTGGTGAGCACTACGCACTTTGAGTACTATGATCACTACTCATCAACCTCAAGTGCAAGCTTCCTATATTTAAAATAGAAAATCTCATCATCAACATGCCCTTTAGCACTCTGCTCAAGAGCCAGCTCTTGCACCATAATTTTTCCAATGCACTTTAGAATATCCATGCATAGGATGATGTTACAAAGCCATGCACAAGAAACATATTTTTTATTACACCCAGGCACTATACAAGACCAACAATGATAAAGTTTATGAAGCAACTTGCACCTATTGACAAGCTTTAGAATACACAACAATGCAAATTTCACAAAGGCATGACTATCCCATTGCTGATATATTTCAGTAGTGATGTGTGAACACATTTCGGAATGTCAAGGAACTTTGTTCCCTCTTTCGGAGGTGTTTTTGCTTGGCTTGTATATATGCATATAACCCCAATAGATCACTTACCTTTTGTATAGTTATCGAGTACATTCAGTCTTTTGTTGTGCTCCAAGATTCTTCTTTTTCTTCCTTGTGTTGTTTGTGTGCTTCCATAGACCTCGAACTCCAACTATTGGTATCAAAGCAATTCACCACTTTCTCTAGGGTGTAATCAACACCCCTCTATTCATAGTCTCAAAATCACACAAATATTGGTCAGCATACTTGGCGCAATTAGGAGTTCAAAACTCATTTTGCTCTGTGGCATTAAAACTTTGATTTGTTGTTTTGGCCTTTGAATGCACTATCATAGTGACTATGCAAGCAATTTTCTCCTTTCATGCCAAACATATATACACATTTTGGTTTGCAAGTAAAAGTGCCTCAAAGATTTTTATAGGTTTAGGAGAGCTTCATACGGTATATTCAACTTTTTGAGACACGATCAATTTTTTGCATCAGGGTATTTAGTCACTCACCATGGTTGAAAGCGATGATGTATTTTGTACGATCATTGTTGATGATACATTGGATGGTATTAATTACCCTATTGTGAGCATACATGGTGCATCATGTATTGGTAGCAAAAGGGCTATGGAATATTGTGCAAGGTGTTGAAAAACGTCCTACTACACCTCCAAATGTAGTGATTGAAGGTGATAGAGATGGTGTTGAAGATGATGACCTTCAATTTCTATGTTGTATTATGATTCCTAATGCCCTGCTACAAGGTAACTTTGCTGGTGATAGAGATGCATATGCACATGCATTGATAGATTTGTCTATCAAACACATCATTATCCCTCATATTTGCTCCTACAAGATAGCAAAAGATGCTTGGGATACTCTTATAACATTATATCGGGCAAGAAATGGGGATCGTGTTGCTTACCTCAAGAAACAGTTGAAAAATGATCATATGAATGAAGAAGATTCAATGCACTGTTTTTTGACAACGATCAAAGATTTGGAGGAGTGGATTTTTATTGATGAAGTTTTACTAGACAGTTCATATGTGTAGATTTTTCTTAATGGTCTTCCTTTTTTTATATCAGATTTTTGTTTCCACTCATCGATTGATTATGAATGGAAATCCAAATGCCTTAATATGTGATGAGTTAGTCTCCCTTTTGTTACAAGAAGATCAATTCAAGCAAAACAGGTTAATTATGGGTGTTGTAGATCAAGCTTTCTTAGCTAATCAAAAGGGAAAAGGTAAATGGAGTTCATCTACTAGTAAGTAGAAATTTTCTAATGTTGCATAGTCAAAGAAGGAAGGCAAAGATGATAAGAAAAAAAGTGGGAGAAACAATTTTGCAAGTATCGTAAGGCAAATAATCATGTCATAAAGAGTTGTGCTAACTAACTATAAAAGAGACAAAGAAGAAAGAGGTTGGAAAGGTTGTTGTAGAGGCCTCTACACCTAAAACAAAGTTTGTTAATCTTGTTCAGATAGAAGAATGGGCATTTTCTACTGTTTGCATATATGACCCATCTTCTCATGAGCAATGTATATCTATAGTAGACTCAGATGTGTTGCATTTTATTAGTGGTGCAACCAAACATATTACCTTGCAACATGGTTTTTTCACTTGGCTTGAGCATGCCTCTACAAAGAATACTGACATATGCCTTATATGTGTTAGGGATCAAGAAAACTTTGTTATGAATTTTCAACATTAGCCAAGATTGGCTTGGTTGTCAAATTTATTGATGACATATGTACAATTCACGATCTCTCGAATGGTGATGTTATTATTTCTTTTGGCATTTTATATAATGGGTTGTATAAGCTCCTAGACTATGTGAAATCTATGAGTCATTCAACATGTGTAATTCATGATTCTCAGGCTATCTCAGATGCAAAGCTTTGGCATGCACACTTTTGTCATCTAAAATTTGTTAGTTTGCTTCGAGTACTGAAATCTGAAATGATGTCCTCTCTACCCAAACTTGATCCATCTTCTAAACATGCTTGTGAAGGATGTATTTTTGGAAAAATGTAGTGTTCTTCCTTCCCAAAAGATGTTTCACTTAGAGTTGCACATAAAT
>CM035409.1:67980002-68202502 GCA_020310875.1 Ceratopteris richardii
GGACATGTAGCTTGGAAGGCTTGCAGACGATGTGCTCTCCATCTGCTCATGCTTTGGACCTAAGATTGTGCTTTTATTGGCAACCCCATTATTAGAGCATGCACTAGCTGAGTTTGTGGGTATATTTTGCCCGCCATTCACTTCTGATGAAGCATCACATTCTATGAAATCCTCATCATCACATTCTCGTGATGGTATGACAACAATTTCTGATTCACTTTCCATCATTGTCACATGCATGTTCGTGCAATAGCCAGTATCCTCCCTGATATGACTGATATGTTCTTGACCATTTTCCCTATTTATGTTGGCCATGAGGTGCTCACAATAACCATCTTTGTCATCTTTAATCATCTCTTCATTTGAGAATACTACATTTGAGGATGTATCACAACCTGACTCTAGTTTGCATGAGGCCGGATGAACCACCGAGGTGCCAAAAGCATTAGCATCTTTCACGGGATGTGCTGGTGAGAAGGTTTCTGATGGTGAGCATGCTCCATGTGTCGGTGAAAATGAGAACACTGATGAGTAGTTTGATTTTGGCTCCTCTGATTGTGCATTTGGCCCCGATTGGGATATATCTGTGGTTGCATAGGCTGAATGTTGATCTACTGTGGTGGCGATAGGGTTTGGAGAAGCCTGTGATGAAGATTGTGAGCTAGTTGCTTTGGCATCCGGAGTTCTGAGGCATGTCATTGATGGAAATTCACTAGTTTCTGAGATAGGTTCAGTCACAACATTAAGCTTGGACTCAGAATCTATTAAAGTGCACTCTACTATGTTGTGTTTCTCAATGGTTGAAGACTGCTCTTCATTCCAACTTGGAATTCCTTCTAATGATGAAAAATGGACTGAATTCTGAGCTGCAGCTGAGGTAGCCCTTTGTGCCACATCTTCAAATATCAAATTACCTCCTGATACATTTGATTCAAAGGTTCCAATCCTTTCCAACTCAGGGACAATCTTTATTTCTTCATTGCTCAGATGAACCACTTCTCCATCATGCCACTGAGATGCATGTTCCCGTTGAGAAACTATTGAGAAACCATTTGGATGCTCACCCCATTTCCTCCTCTCTTTCCTTGGACCAACTTCTTGTCTTACCCCATTGAGATTACTCTTGGCCCTCCCAGTATCTTGTGCCACACAGCCACAGTCCTCTACAGTGATTGTAACAGGATATGCATGAGAAGTAGCAAGGGTCCACCGTTCAAGCCATACCCAAATCCAGTTACTTTTGTCGACAAGATCCTCATATCCAGATAAAGTGCTCTGTTTGTGTGTGTCCCGGTTAAGCTGAAAGCAAACCAGATCTTGAGATTAAAAGACATTATTTACGAATCAGAGAAACATGAAAACAGTGCTTGAGTTCTTCGGACTTTAATTAGTCTCAGATCCCAATCATATTACCTGTTCTAATAGTGCAATTACAAGAGCACGTTGTTTTTTGCTCAAAGCATCTTGCTTCTTTGAATGTAGCTGCTGAGTAATAGCCATGCTACCAGCCCAGCCATCCTGAATACCCAGCATAAGAGGAAAATAGATGTCACGGCATGCAGGTAGAAAAAATAAATAACATAATTGGATGTAACTTGGTCTCTCACAGATAATTTCTTCTTTGGCATCATCTTTGTCTGTTGTAAGTGTTTCTGAACAAGCTCGCCAAGCTCAGAATTCCGGACGTGGTGACCTCTGACAAGTGCCTGGACCCTAATTAGTGCATTCATACATCTCAGAGATTCAGATGCCTGCCTCCTCACTATCCTTCCTCGAACTAATGCTTGAAGCCTCACTAGAGCTCTCAGTGCACGAAAAGCTCGCTGAGCCTGCAACATGCATTAAACCATATTTGTCATTCTAAAGATAAACTGCATCCATGCACAAAGAAAAAAGGATACAGATGATCACAAGTAATCAGGAGTCCTTTACCAGGTAACACCGAAAAGCAGCCTGTATCTTTGAAGCAGCTGCATGTTCATGCACTAAAGTGTTGTTGCTCTCCTTTTCTCTGGTGAAGTTCAGTTCGACTTGATGATCACTAGGGCTGATCACTCCATCCTCGTGCTTATTAGGAACCTTATTCTCTGCATGAGGTTCTGCTACTAAGGGATCCCCGACAGGTATGTGCTTCACAGCCTTGAGCTTCTCACTGTCTACTTGAACGCACTTGATTTCAATAGCCTCTGGAGATGCAGATTTACCTGTTACTGCTACTCCACGATTGCAAGAAGAAGATTTTCCAAGGCTTCCAAAGCATTTGTCTTTGCCTTTCTTTTTCTACCCCATGAAGAAACACAATGAATGTCAAAAAAGCGTACAAAAGACGGAACCATAGCACAGAGCCCATCACTGCACAAGGGGGGTTACCACATAGTCCTTGTCACGTTTCCCTGGCCTTTCCTTCGAGGGTGATTTGGAGCCTCTTACTCCAGCGATCAGAGTTCTGAGCAGCTTACCAGGTTTCCCCATCCTTATTGATGAAAGACCTCAATAAGCTTCACGGATGCTGTAAAGAATGACAAAGGATGAAATCTTAGACATTTTTAGCAAAGTCCGCTTATGATGTACGTGTATAAGAGTGGCGTAAAAAATCATTCAAAAATGACGCACGATACGAATGCCTTGCTAGCACAGTTTAAACGAAAACCGAAACAACTGAAAATTATAGCAAATTCAATCCGACAAGTAGCAACACTTAACATTTCAAGTCTGGAGATAGTGCAGAAAGGCAAGACAAGCTGAAGTAATAGATTTGTTCCGGATTATCTCCTTCTGATGCCTCCGAGTGGAAAACATCCATTCAAGGTTCACTTCTAAATGATTTTCTCGTTAGAGACATTCAGAGCAAAATGTAAGGTACGCGATACTTCACCATAGACACGGATTGAAGTGCACAACGTTCTCCATATCACAAGATCGACAGGACCGATAAAAGGACGTACTATATTTGCTATTCGACGCATACGGCTTCGCTTCTCTATGCATCAGTCTCCAGTTCTCAGAAGGTAGCAAGTGAGATAAGATAGTAAATCTCAGATCCAACCATGGTGCGCACGGACGACTACTACAATCATCGTCTGCAGAAAGACGGCACGCGAACCGCGTCTCATTGTTTTGAAACGTGGGCACTCCGACTAAGTAAGCGTGTGACAAAGCAAGCTGTGATTGCGCTATCCGAGGGAGGCTCCCGATGCAGTTTCTTTTCTACTAGCTCAACTCGGGTATAAACGACGTACATTGTGACAGATCAGTAGAACAAAGTCCAGAAACGAGTTCTTCCCTCATTCTAGATGAACATTTTCTTCAATTTCACTAGTGTTAGACCTACCGTACATGCCGAGGACCCAAAAACGACAGCAGCAGAATTTACAAGGAACCGCAGTGGAACGTTGCATGCGAGAAAAGTGCTTATGTTATCGCCTCCCGCGTCTAGCACAGGGAACTCACAAAACTTGTAGAAATATGTCCTAGAGTTCTGCAAAGCTTCAGGGATCTTGCATAGCATTTCGTGTCTGCATCAACAACAGAAAAATTACACTGACACATCCATTACCAGCATCTGTGAACCTTGGTAGTGGAACTCCTGTAGAACACGGGTTTATCTATGCAAATACACAAAGCCGAGGTGGATGGAGGAGAAAGAAGACAGGAAACTGGGAGTAGCACACGGTAATCGGAGGAGGGATGCTATTCGCAGTTGAAGCGTATGCAAAAGCCCTACCATCGGTAAGAAACTTCTGACTCTTGAGAGAGGCTCGTAAGATTACAAAGGAGCATGAGGTCATTTTGACAGAATATTTACGGACTAATAACCATACAGAGGTTGCGATCTCGGAAACCGATGAGTGACATAGAGATGTTCGACAGAGGTGTTAACCTGTAAGTGAGAGAGAAAGAGAGATGTTACCTTGCTACTGTGACCGCAAAGCGCCCTAATGCCCATGTTCCACATAGAGAGCCAACTACACCATGGTCTTGATCAGATACTCGTCAGTACATTGCATGTTTTAATCTGTGTATGAGAGAGAGAGACACTACCTTCTTCGACCCTACTACTGCAGAACTTCCGCGCACCGTTTTCCATGTAGAAAGAGAACGACAGACAGTGTAGGCTCGCAATTTTGGATACTAGCTGTATCTCAGAGAGTGTGTATATTTGAGACTGAAAGGTAGAAAGCGAAAGCCAGCATGAGATACGAGCCCCATTTTTTTTTTTCCTGTGTGAGGGGCGGGGGCTACCATGGATTTCGATTTCATATTTGAATGTTACCTCAGATCAATACATGTATTTCACAAATTTTAATCTACTTTTCGACGCCTTCTCCAAAATATTACAGTAATTATCCCAAGATGCCTGGTCTAGCGGTTGGGTCCCTCGCCTCTTGAGGCGGGGGCGAGGGTTCAACCCCCCAGCGCTGCGGGATATGTAAAATCGCCTTCGGGCGTTGAAAACTGCCTTCGGGCGTTCACTCCGCTGTGCCTTCGGGCCGTCTACCTCGTTGTAAGTGCCTTCGGGCCGTCTACCTCGTCTGCCCCTGTTCTTGTGGGATAAGGGGGGTCCCATGGGTACTATGCCCTTCCTTGTACAGTTGTTAATTTCAAAGTTAAAGTCCGGGGGAGTAGGCCTCGGCCGAACCTCCATTTTTAAAAAAAATATATTACAGTAATTACGGTCCGAAAACTGAAAGAGGTATACAATACGGCCGTCAAAATCAACGATTGCATTCGCATTTGAAAGCCATTACCAGATTTCCCCATCGCAACGCCCTTTTTCCTCTCTCATGAAGAGAAGGATAAGAACAGAGGGGCACAGCTCCATCACTCCAAGTTCCAACTTGCAAGAATCCATCGAAAGCTGCTCAGAAGATTGGCAGGGGTTTGGACTTTGCTTTTGTTCATTTATTTTCACATCGAAGAATTCCAAAAGCTGCTTGCAAACATGCTCAACAGAATTGAAAAGCCCGAAGTATGAAGCCGCTTAGCTGCCTCGTAATAACAGAGGCATTGGGCCGATATCGACATCAACACGGTCGGCCTCAGAGTTACCACGGGCATTGGGCACTGCTGTTTCAATGGTGGGTTTCGACTAAGTGATGGTGACAATTTTCTTTTTTCCTTGTCTTCAGAAACAAAAATTAGTGCCTTAATCCAAGCCTGTGTAATCAAGTAGTTTGGTGCCTTGAGATTTAAGGAGAAGGTTCTGAGTTCAAGGCTTGGCTCTACATGTATCTATGAGTTCCTCACAGATGTGCCTCTACCTTACGAGGTTGGGTGTGTGTGTGTGTTTTCGATTCATAGTACTCTCAATACGAGATTGGGTGCGTGAGTGTGCTTTTGATTCATTGTACTCTCAAAAAAAAATAGATAAAAAAGAATAGATTGCCATCCTTCAATTCTTTTGGTGATCCTAATTTGAAGGAGCTTCGAGATAGGCAGAAATGTTGAAATCAACAAGAAGAGAACCTTACCATGATCATTCGAAGTGATTGTGTTTTCGATTCATTGTACTCTCGAAAAAAAATAGATTGCCATCCTTCAATTCTTTTGGTGATCCTAATTTGAAATAGCTTCGAGATAGGCAGAAATGTTGAAATCAACAAGAAGAGAACCTTACCATTTCATTCGAAGTGGAGAAAGTATATCAGCAACTTCCACATCTCCAATATGTGAAATATGTGAGAAAAGGGGGGAAGGGGGAATGTTAGCAAAGAAATTTGTATCAACTTCCACATCTCCAATATGTGAAATATGTGAGAAAAGGGGGGAAGGGGGAATGTTAGCAAAGAAATTTGTATCCTAAAGCTCTTTCATAGACTGATCCCATCTCGAATTATAAGAGTGTTGCTTCTAACATGGTGCTATTTTCTTTTATCTATGTACAATTCGTATTTGAAACATGATATGTGAGAGAGCCATGAAAAGTAGCTCCAAAGCCTTAGGAGGACATCTATCTCTTGGATGGGATCATTTCACATAAAGATTTCATGCAATAATTTTCACAATTTTCTTAAAAGGAGTTAGATTATGATCTTATATTGTACATATAGACTTAGTAGGAGGCTCTCTAGGGACTAAATGAAATACTTTATTGGCTAACTTCTAAGTAAATACTTGCATTGCTTGTTTCTAAAAGCGTCCTCTAAAGGTATCTCTGCATGCATTCATAAATTTTATGAGATTTTAAAAAAATAACTATCTACATATGTTGTTGGAGTTTGAGGTCTTTGAAAGCATGGGAACATCATAAGGAAGAAGAAGAAACTTGGAGCACAACACACAATACTAAATGTATTATCACTAGAATGTACAAAGATAAGTAGCCCATTAGGGTAATAGCTATATATACAAGCCGAGGGGGAAAAAACCTCCTAAAGAGGGAAAAAAGTATCCTGGCAGTCCTAGTGTGTTCACACACACACTACCTAAATATATCAACAAATCCTTTTGGGAGTGATGCGGTGAACAAGGAGTTGGCACTCATGTATAAGGAAATGCCAAGCTATGTGGAATCAATCCACAAAAGGAGGTAAGCCCAAAGCTTTGCGAAAAGCTTCAAACTTCTCCCTGGGCAGAGCCTTTGTGAAAAGGTCTGCAATGTTCTCCTATGTGGGCACATATGCCAAACTGATATCTCTAGTAGAGAACCTCTCCCTGTCATAATAATAGTGCACCTTAGTGTGCTTAGCGCAAGCATGGAACATAGGGTTCCTCGCAACTGTCAATGCGCTCTAACTATCAGTGAAGATGGTGGTAATAGAAGACTGACCAACACTCAAATCAGTCGTAAGGCATCTGAGCCACACACACTCAACAGTCGTTATGAAAGCTGACCTATACTCAGCCTCACAACTAGAAGCGGCCAAAGTAGGCTGCCTCTTACTCAACGAAGATATACATGAGCTACTAGGCATGAAGCAAAAGCCACTAGTGGACACATAGCTGCATCTAGTCTCTGTGATGAGAATGAGCCTGTTTCATTTGACGAAGCACAAAATTCAGAAAATTGGATGGCTACTATGCAATCTGAATATGATGCTATAATGAAGAACGGTACTTGGTCTTTATGTGACTTTCCTCCTGGCAAGAAGGCCATTGGCACTAAGTGGGTTTACAAGCTGAAGCGTAAGCCTGATGGAGCGGTTGACAGGTATAAAGCTAGACTTGTTGCAAAGGGTTATGCACAGGAAAGAGGCATTGATTTTGATGAGACCTTTGCACCTACATGCCGTATACTGTTCGGAGCATCTGTGCACTTGCAGCCATCATGGTTGGAATGTATATCATTTGGACATTAAAACTGCATTTCTGAATGGTAACTTGGATGAAGAAGTGTATGTTTTTCAGCCCCGTGGCTTTGTGCAAAAAGGGCATGAAAACCATGTGTGCAGGTTAAAGAAGGCATTATATGGTTTAAAGCAAGCACCACGTGCTTGGTATGAGAAGATACATGCCTATCTGATTGCACATGGTTTTGAGAACAATCCAACTGAAAGCGCCTTATATGTTAAGTGTGCTAGTGATGTGCTTCTGATCATTGTTGTCTATGTTGACGACATGCTGCTCACTAGTACTATTGAGAAGCATATTGCTGATTTTAAGGCTGATTTGTATGCCTCATTTGAGATGTCTGATTTGGGGCATTTGCATCACTATTTGGGCATTCAGTTTTGGCAAGTTGATGGTGGAATGGCAATGTGTCAAACGAAATATATTGACACATTATTGTAGCGTTTTGGCCTTGAAGACTGTAAGCCTATTGTCGCTCCTATGGAGACAAGTTTACGATTGAGTCTTCATGATGTTGGAGATGCATTTGATGCTATCCTCTATCACCAGGCTGTTGGATGCTTGATTTACTTATGCATTACTCGGCCAGATATTCAGTTTGCTGTCTCACAGCTGAGCAGGTTTATGCATTGCCCAGGAGTCAAGCATTGGTAGGTGGTTAAGCGTATCTTTCGCTACTTGAGTGGTACCCAGCTACTTGGTTTGTTTTATCCCAAGGGGGGATCACTACCGCTAGATTTGCATGCTTTTTCAGACTCTGATTGGGCTGGTTGCTATGACACTTGTGTGTCCACTAGTGGCTTTTGCTTCATGCTTGGTAGCTCATGTATATCTTGGTTGAGCAAGAAGCATCCTAGTGTGGCCACTTCCAGTTGCGAGGCTGAGTATAGGGAAGCTTTCACAGTGATTGTTAAGTGTGTGTGTGGCTCAGACGCCTTATGGCTGATTTGGGTGTTGGCCAGTCTTCTGTGACCACCATCTTCACTGACAATTAGAGCACATTGGCAGTTGTGAGGAACCATGTGTTCCATGCTCGCACTAAGCACGTTGAGATGCATTATCATTATGTCAGGGAGAGGTTCTTTGCTGGGGAGATCAGCATGGCATATGTGCCCTCGTAGGAGAACATTGCAGACCTTTTCACGAAGGCTCTACCTAGGGAGAAGTTTGAAGCTTTCCGCAAAGCTTTGGGCTTACTTCCTTTTGTGGAGCGATTTCCACATAGCTTGGCACTTCCTTATACATGAGTGCCAGCTACTTGTTCATCGCGTCACTCCTAGGGGGGATTTGTTGATATATTCAGGTAGTGATGTGTGTGAACACTCTAGGACTGTCGAAGCACTTTTTTCCCTCTTTAGGAGGTTTTTTTTCCCCGGCTTGTATATATGCTTATTGCCTTCATGGGTTACTTATCTTTGTACATTCTATAGTAATACATTCAGTATTGTGTGTTGTGCTCCAAGCTTCTTCTTCTTCCTTATGCTATTCGCGTGCTTTCGCAGACGTCTACCTCCAATATTATCACTACCGCCAAATTTACATGCTTTTTTTTACTCTGATTGGCATAGCAATCTGATGCAAAAGAGGCACTATGAGAGACTCATCGAGTACGATATGACAGAGGTGCATCTAATTTGCTGTCACGCAAAGTCTACACCAGCCATTTTGGCATAGTTTTTGCCTCCTCAATGCCAGCTCTCTCATCAACAAGTGCATCATGTAAATCTGCATCAGAAGTGGGATGATCTTCATCATCACATGAAACCTGCAAAGGCTGAGAAGTTGCCTCACTAGGACCAACACTAGACTGTCCGCCTGTAAAAAGAGGTAGCAAAGTATCATACATGTCTTTGGAGCTAACATATGTCTCCTTAGTACATGAAAGCAATGGCTGAATAGCATCTTCCACAAAAACAACATCATGGCTAACCAGAATGCGTTTAGTCTGTGGATGATAGAGACGATAGCCTTTACTTTCAGAATTGTACCCAACAAAAGTACATTTTATTGCTTTATCATCCAATTTTCTATGATGTTGTTCAGGTACTAATGCATATGCCAAACAACCAAAAACATGTAGATGAGCAACAAATGGCTTGTGATCATGTCAAGCCTCATATGGAGTGATAGACTACAGTGCTTTAGTAGGACACCTGTTAAGTACATATGCCGCACACATGACAGCCTCAAGCCAAACATTATGTGGTAAAGCCTGACTCTTGCCATACACCTCGCAATCTCCATGATTGACCTCTTCTTTTGTTCAGCAACTCCATTCGGTCGAGGTGTATACGGCACTCTACACTGGTGTTCTATCCCACGTTCAACCAGAAATGCATTAAAATCAGAAGACATATATTCCCCCCCTCGATCAAAACGGAGGGTGCCCATTTTACATGCTGACAGATTTTTAGCCAAAACCAAAAACTGTTTGAAGCACATGAACACTTCGGACTCTGCCTTCAATGGATATACCCATGCATGCCTGGAAAAATCATCGATGAAATTTAGGAAGTAAAGATAATTTCCAAAAGACGGTGTATGCATAGGACCACAGACATCACTATGTACAAGCTACAATTTTTGAGTGGCCCAAATCGAACCATCTTTTGGAAAGGAAGAACGTTGCATTTTGCCCAAAATACATCCTTCACAAACATGTTTCTCGGGTGCCTCAATTTTGGGCAAAGAGGACACCATTTCAGATTTTTGCAGGCGTAGCAAACTAGCAAAATTTAGATGACCAAAGCGTGCATGCCAAAGCTTTGCATGTGACATAGCCTGAGAATCATGTACTTCACATGCCGAATCATTTACAGATCTTTCATAGTCTATGAGCTTATACAGCCCACGACATAAAATGCCAGAAGCAATAATCACACCGCCATTTGACGGATCATGAATTGTACATCTGTCATCAACAAATTTCACAACCAAGCCAATCTTGGCTAATGCAGAAACTGATAACAGATTTTTCTTGATCCCTAGCACAAACAAAGCATCTGACAAAGTGAAAGAACTACCATCAGCAGTAGTCAAAATGATCTTACCAACTCCCATAACAGGATAAGAGGAGTTGTTGGCGCATGTAACAGTATTCCCTGTAGGGGCAGGCTCGAGTGAAGAGAAGAAACTGCGCTACGAGGTAATATGTTTGGCCGCCCCACTGTCAAAGTACCAAACATCTGAGTCTACTGTAGACATGCACTGCTCATGAGAAGATGGGTCAAAACTGCAAACAGTAGTAAATGCCCATTCTTCTTTCTGCACAAGATTAGCACACTCTGTTTTTGGTGCAGAGGCTTCTGCAACAACCACTCCAGCCTCTTTCTTCTTTGCCTCTTTAGTAGCCAGTTTTGGACAATTCTTTATGATATGATCATTTCCTTACAGTACTTACAAAACAATTTCTGCTTTTCTGATTTCTTTTCATCTTTGTCTTCCCTCCTCGATTGTGCAGAATTAGCAGATTTCTGCTTACTAGTTGAAGAGCTCCATTTTCCTTTGCCCTTCTGACTAGCCAGGAAAGCTTGATCTGCAACACGCATAATGGACCTGTTCTGCTGGGCTGATCCTCCCGCAACAGAATAGAGACTAACTCCTCAAATGACAAGGCATTTGGATTGCCTGTCATCATCAACCAAAGAGTAGAAGCAAAACTCTAATATGAATCAGGAAGACCATTGAGAATGGTCTGCACAAGTGAGCTATCTGGTATAACCTCATCAGCAGAAATCAACTGTTCCTTCAAGTCTTTGATCTTTGTTAGAAAATTGTCCATAGAATACCTTCATTCATGTGCTCACTCTCCAACTGTTTTTGGAGTTAAGCAACACAAGCCTCATTCCTAGCTTGGTATAATGTGGTAAGTGTATCCCAAGCATCCTTAGTTGTTCTGCAAGAGCGAATGTGAGGAATAATGGTACGTTTGATAGACAAAGCTATCAATGCATGTGCCTGGGCATCTCTACCATCCCAACAAATTTTCTCTGTAGTAGGTGCAGCAGAAACCGTAGCACAAATAGGAATATGGAGAATATTACCATCTTCAACACCTTCTACATCAGCTTCAGTACCTGCAGTTGTAACAGTTGTAGGTGTGATAGGGCATTTTTCAACACCCTGCACAATGTTCCATAGTCCCTTTGCAACCAATACATGTTGCATCATATAAGCCCAGAACGGGTAGTTGATACCATCCAACTTATCCTCAATAGCCAACATACAAAATACATCACTACTTTCAGCCATGGCTGATGATTAAAATACCTTGATGCAAAAAATTGACTATATCTCAAAAAGTTGAACGGAACTGCCTAGACAAGTTTTGCTAAACCTCTAGCAGACTTCAAGACGCTTATACTGGCGAACCGAAACTGGTATATAACTTTGGCACAAAAAGATGAAATAGCCTACACAAGCACTGCGATAGTGTATTCGGAGGTCGAAACGAGCTCAGATCGCGATTTTGGCACCACAATGCGAAGCGGTTTTGATCTGTGAAACACCTTGAGTATGCTCACCAAATTTCATGCGAATCTGAGACTGCAACCGTCGGGGTGTAGAAGACGCCCTAGATGAAGCGGCAACCTGCTTTTTGATACCAATTGTTGGAGTTAGACGTCTGCGGAAGCATGCAAACAGCACAAGGAAGAAGAAGAAGCTTGGAGCACAACACACAATACTGAATGTATTACTAGAGAATGTACAAAGATAAGTAGCCCATTAGGGCAATAGGCATATATACAAGCCAAGGAAAAAACCTCCTAAAGAGGGAAAAAAGTGCCCCGATGGTCCTAGAGTGTTCACACACATCACTACTTGAATATATCAACAGATAACCCCTTGGGATAAAACAATCCAAGTAGTTGGGTACCACTCAAGTAGAGAAAGATGCGCTTAACCGCCTACCCATGCTTGACACCTGGGTAGTGCATAAACCTGCTCATCCATGAGATAGCAAATTGAATATCTGGCCAAGTAATGCATAAGTAAATTAAGCATACAACAACTTTTGATAGAGAACAGCATCAAATACATCTCCAGCATCATGTGGACTCAACTGTAAGCTTGTCTCCATAGGAGTGGCAATAGGTTTACAATCTTCAAGGCCAAAACACTGCAATAATGTGTCAGTATATTTTGTTTGACGTAAATCTGTCATCAGCTTGCATAGAATGAATGCCCAAATAATGATGCAAGTGCCCCAAATCTAACATCTCAAATGAGACATGCAAATGAGCCCTAAAATCAGCAAAATGTTTCTCAATAGGACCAGTGAGCAGTGTGTCATCAACATAGACAACAATGATCAATAACACATCATTTGCATGCTTAACGTATAAGGCGCTCTCAGTTGGACTATTCTCAAAACCATGTGCACTCAGGTAGGCATGTATCTCCCTTTCTGCACAAAGCCACACAGTTGAAAAACATACACTTCTTCATACAAGTCACATTCAGAAATGCAGTTTTAATGCCCAACTAATACATTTCAACCATGATGATCTGCAAGTGCACAGATGCTACGAACAGTCGTCATTCGACATGCAGGGGCAAAGGTCTCATCAAAATCAATGCCTCTTTCTTGAGCATAACCCTTTGCAATAAGCCTAGCTTTATACCTGTCAACTGTTCCATCAGGCTTATGCTTCAACTTGTATACCCAGTTAGTGCCAATGGCCTTCTTGCCAGGAGGCAAGTCACATAAAGAACACGTACCATTTTTCATGATAGCATCATATTCTAATTGCATAGCAGCCATCCGATTTTTTTATTTTTGTGCTTCATCAAACAAAATAGGCTCATTCTCATCAGAGAGACTAGAGGCAGCCATAGCATAGCAATCCGATGCAAAAGAAGCACTATGAGAGCCATAATGAGTATGATATAACAAAGGTGCATCTAATTTGCTATCACGCAAAGTCTGCATTAGCCATTTTGGCATACTTTTTACCTCCTCAATATCAACACTCTCATCAACAAGTGCATCATGTAAATCTGAATCAGTAATGGAATGATTTGCATCATCATATGAAACCTGTAAAGGCTAAGAAGTTGCCTCATTAGGACTAGCACTAAACTTTCCACCTGTAAAAAGAGACAGCAAAGTATCATACATGTAAATCACCCTCCTCTCTTCTAAGTTTGTCCATCTCTCTTTCAATTCACCACTCTCCTATTCGTTCGATTCCTCTCTAGTTCTTACTTTACGTGATCTTTGAGAGAGCGTGTGTACGATTACGTGAGACGTGAAATGAGAAAAATGAAGAGAAGAAGAAAGAAAATTTAAAAGGAAAGAAGAAATGAAATAAAAAAGAAAAGAGAAAGTATATCATCAACTTCTACATCTCCAACATGTGAGAAAAGGGGGAGGGGGAATGTTAGCGAAGAAATTTGTATCCTAGAGCTCTTTGCCTCCATCATAGATTGATCCCACCTTGAATTATAAGAGTGTTGCTTCTAATATGGTGCCATTTTTTTTTTTTACATATGTACGATTTGCATTGGAAACATGATATGTTAGAGAGTCATGAAAAGTAGCTCTAAGGACGTCTATCTCTTGGATGGGATCATTTCACATAAAGACTTCATGCAACAATTTTCACAATTTTTTAAAAGGAGTTTATTTATGGTCTTACTTTGTACATATAGACATAGTAGGAGGCTCTCTAGGGATAGGGGCATCACACTCCCCTTATGATTACCTACATACATTTGTATCACCCTTTTCATAGCATTCCAAGTAAATTCTTGATACTTGCATTGCTTCTTTCTAAGGGCGTCCTCTAAAGGTATCTCTACACGCATCCATAAATTTTAAGAGACTTGAAAAACATAATAATCTATATATATGTGTTGGTATGCACATTGATGTGTATTGGAATGCACATCACTATGTGCATAATCACACGCACCAATAATTTTTATGAGAGCTTGTGCATATTGGTTTGGTTGGTTGGAACCTTCACCTCTTGAGGTGGGGGTGAAGGTTCAACCCATGGCAATGGAAGCAGACATGTAATGAGTCGACAACTTGATATGTCTAACTTTTTCTTTGTAAGATACGAGGGGTCCCACAGATATTATGTTCACCTTCACTTGTACAGTTGTTCTTTTCATTACTTCAAGTTATTTGAGAGAATAAATTTTGACCAAACTTCTTTTGAAAAAAAAAATTCATAAGGAAAATAAACAATAAATAAATAAAAGTGTGTACTAACATGTGTATCGATGTTATAACGTGTGTATCACTGTTAATAGTGATCAAATGTTAAAAAAAAAAAGGATTGTTGTTAGAATGTAGTACATTTATACCTACATCCAACAACAACAAAGGAGCTATGAATGGAATAACAAATAGAGAACAACAATGTTGCACCTCCTCTCCTCTCTTTCAAAGTTTCAACTCTCACGTAGATCATCTCCTTTTCTTCCCCTCTCTCTCACACAATACATCTGCTCTCTCTCTCTCTCCTTATCATTTCCTTTATTTGTCGCTCTTTTACTTAAAATTACCCTTCTCTCTTTTTAAGTTTCTCCATCTCTCTTTCAATTCACCACTCTCCTATTCCTTCGATTCCTCTCTATTCCTTACTTTACGTGATCCCTGAGAGAGCGCCTGTACGATTACGTGAGACGTGAAATGAGAAAAATGAAGAGAAGAAGAAGGAAAAATTAGAAAAGGGGAAAGAAGAAATCAAAGAGGGAGAAAAAGAGAGATAGAATCAATGAGATCAATGAGAACGAAGGAAAGAATAAAGGCGGGGAAGGGAATAAAAGAAAGGTAGAGAGAGGGGGGAAATGTGAGACAAAGAGAGAGGAAGTGAGAGAGAAGGATGGAGTAAATAAGAAAGATAGAGAGGGGGAAACGTAAGATATATTCTATCATCTGGTTTATGAAGTGTGTTTACTTTATTATTTTTGAGTTGGGGCAATACCCTGAACATAATAAGATTTGTTTATAATGAAGTGCATCACTTTATTATTTTTGAGTTGGGGCAATACCCTAAACATAATAAGATTTGTTTGTACAAATATTATCTATAGTAATAGCCATGAAATCCCATGTTGCCTTTGCTTTCACCCACTTGATGGAGTAGCACATGTATCATCAAAATATAGCGTTTGACTCATAGTTGACCTAAAAGGCTTATAGTTCCCATAAAAATCTAACTTTCATTTTTTGAAGGGTTTGCCATCTGACAAATACATGCAATGGTTGATAACATAATCTCTCAAAATGTTTTTAGAAATTGATTAGATTCTTTGAATAGATTCACAAACCATACTTCTTTAGTCATTTTTGAGTCACATTATGACCTCTTGGGGTGTGCTTCATTGTGTATAGCTTAAATGGATTCGTGAACTTTATGAAAGACACTACAACATATGAGGGGCATACCGACGCTGCCTATACCGAGGTCACTCCCAGTATTGGTATAAACATTGGAAAAGTCCACTTAAAGATACCGAGGGTCAAGTGACCGTCGGTATGACCATTTAAAATGGATCGTCGGGATGTCTCGCGACCGTCGGTATGAGCGTCGGTATATGCATCGGTATATCCGTCCGTATGGGCATCAGTATAAGCGTCGATAATTTACTGGAAATTTTCGATGCTCATACTGACGCCCATACCGACGCATATGCCGAGGCCGTGTTTTAAACATACCGGCAACCCGAGAGCAAACTTGAGAGCAAAAATGAACATTTTGCGTGTGTTTGAGTACTGGTTGTCTTCTGTTGAACTTGCATGCACGAACCGAATTGCGACCTGCATTGTCTTGTGCACACACACAGAGATCTCTCTCTCTACACACACACACACACTCTCTCTCTCTCTGTGTTTAGATCTCACATCTTGGTAAGTGGTGCGCATACTCTTAGCCTTTGTCTTTCTCTATGCTTTAGGTCTTATAATTTCTCTTCTCTTTGATTTTGTAGAAGTTCTTTGGCGTAAATTCTTTGGAATTCAAGGATAGATGACATACATTACGCTTTGACGACGACGATCCAAAAGAGGGACATACTTGTAAGTGATTGTTTTATTCTCTATTGATAGAGAGAGAAAGATAGAGAGAGAGAGAAAAAGAGCGAGAGAGAGAAGAGAGAGAGATAGAGAGAGAGAGAGAAAAAGAGAGAGAAAGAGAGAGAGAGAGAGAGAGAGAGAGAGAGAGAGAGAAAGAGAGAGAGAGAGAGAGAGAGAGAGAGAGATCAGAGAGAGAGAGACATGAGAGAGATCAGAGAGAGAGAGAGATGAGAGAGATCAAAGAGAGAGAGAGAAAGAGAGATAAAGAGATAGAGAGATAAAGAGAGAGAGTGAGAGATAAAGAGAGATGAAAGAGAGGAAGATAGAGCATACATACACACACACATCTACACATCTACGCATGCATACATACACACATACATGTACACACATGCATACATACACACATATGCACACATGCATGCTTACATACACACACATATACACACATACATGCATACACACACATAAAAATATACACACATGCATACATACACACACACATGCATACACACATACATACACACACATATATACACATATGCATACATACACATACACACACACATGCATACACACATACATACACACACATATATACACATACATACACACACACATACATACACACACACATACATACACACATATACACACATGCATGCATACATACACACACATATACACACATGGATGCAAACACACATATACACATATACACATATACACATATACACACATGCATACATACACACACATGCATACACACATACATACACACACATATACACATATGCATACACACATACATACACACATATACACACATGCATGCATACATACACACACATACACATATACACACATGCATGCATACATACACACATACACATATACACACATGCATACATACACACACATGTACACACATGCATACATACACACACATATGTATACACATGCATACATACACACATATACAATCATGCATGCATACATACACACACATATACACACATGCATGCATACACACACACATACATACACACATGCATGCACACACACACATGAATGCATACACACATGCATACATACACACACATACACATATACTCACACATGCATATATACACACACATAAGCTAGTCTTTTAATTAAATATATATAATTAAATATATAAAATTTTGATTTTAAAGTTTTTCTTTACATCAAATATATAAAAATGGGATTAGGGTTTTTTGGTTATTTACACATACATACACATATACTTATACACATATATATACACATACACATATATATATACACATGCATACACATACACACATGTTTTAGGTCTAGGTCTTTCGGATTAAGGTTTTAGGGTTTTTACACATGCATAACATATATACACACATACACATACACATATAATACATATATACATGTATATACACATGCATGTTGACAGACACTTGCAGGTGTTGTTGGCTAGTTTTTGGGCAGTGCATTCAGCCTTTAGTGTCATTTAGTGCATATATTGAGCACATACACACCATGTATGCTTCTGTGGATAGCGCTTATGTACGTCCATGTGGTCATTGATATAGCGGTTACGTTTTTTGCACAAAGCCTTTTACGTTTGATAAAGAGGGTCGTGGTGAGGTTTTCTTAACTGGGAGACACCTAGATGTCGGGGTCTCTTTGATGATGTAGGTGGAGGGCTTACCCAACCTCGCCATAGGAGATGTATGATAGTTGTTCATAGGTGCTCGTGCCAGTGTTCTGAGGATGAGCTATAACTTGAACGGCAAAGTCATAACTTCCAACAGTGGTAAATGCCCATTCTTCATTCTACATAAGATTAGGAGACTCTGTTTTGGGTGTACCGGCCTCTGCAACAACCATTCTAGCCTCTTTCTTCCTTGCCTCTTTAGTAGCCGGTTCTAGATAACTCTTTATGACATGATCATTTCATTTACAGTATTTGCAAAACAATTTTTGCTTTTCTGTTTTCTTCTCATCCCTATCATCCTTCTTTGATTGTGTAGAATTAGCAGATTTCTACTTACTAGTAGAAGAGCTCCATTTACCTTTGCCCTTTTGACTAGCTATTAAAGCTTGATCTTCAACACGCATAATGGACCTATTCTACCTAGACTGATCTTCTTGCAACAGAACATAGTACATGATTGCTTGTATTCTTATTTTTATGCAGGTACATGATCCAGATTGGAGCCTCAATTGCACACCCCTTTGTCACCTTGATTGGCTATTATTTTAGCATATGATCATTGATTTGATATCTATTTACGAGCATGATTCTTGGCATATGTGGATGGTGATTCCCACATGGTTATTTTGGTTCTAGAGTCCATTTTATAGAGGAGATGCCGCCAAAATTTTGACGGATTTTATGCTAGAAGAGAGCTCTAGTGGATCTTGGAGCATGTGTGATAGCTTTGGATCATTGCTTATCTCCATTCATTTGGACTTGGTCACAAATTATTTGTGATAGGTTGGACCATCTTGCGCGATTCATTCTTGAGTGGGAGGTACATCACCATTGTATTGGCGTGTATTGCCATCAGTTTTTGGCATGTGTATTTGCCATTATCTTTAATTGGATCAGTGATAGGTGGTGACATGTTACTCATTGTTTTTTTGCTATTGGTTATCTTGTTTGATTGCTCAGTTTACAGGGGATACTCTATCAAAATTTTTTCCAGGATTCTTTCACATCTACTTGGTCAGTTTGGAGAATTGGTGAACAGGCTTATGCTCATGGTTTTATGTGCATGCTAGATGCATGGTTATGTGATATGTGGTTCACATGGTTTTCTTCTCCAACAAGATATTTATGATGTGAGTTATGCATATGGAGTAATCCTATTGGTGATAGAGTATTGTTTCTAGCCTCTTGTTATATTTATAGTCTCTTGGATTGCCAACATGATGTCTTCTCGATTTGATGGCACTAACTTTCTGAGATGGAAAGATCATATGTGGCATACATTGGTTCATGCAGGGTTACACATGTATATGCATAGAGATGCATAGAGGCCTCACGACATGCCCGACCATGTGTGGATTGATATGGATGCATTTGCCAGCTCCACTATCTGATTATAGCTTGTGGATTCTATATATGAGTCTGTTATGTATGAGGAGATGAGTAATGCATTATGGCAGAGACTACATGATATGTATGCGAGTCCATTGACTCATGTGAGACATAGATCACATTGATAGCTTCAATGTTGGCATTGCGATCGTGAGGGCCATATTTGACATCATTGCTTTAGGCGGATGCGATGACAATGTTAGAGATATGCACATGATGCAGGTTAGGTAGTGGTTTCAGGAGAGTCTATGGTAGTTTATTATGCCAGTGATGGAGATATCACTTTCTCCTATGGTTCATCTCAGGATTCTTCTTTTTCATTGGATAGTACACACATGGCTTGGTTGCTTGATGCATTAGTCGGTTTTCATATTACTCCACATTGTGAGTGGTTTTGTCGATTCTCAGGTGAGAGTCATGGATGTGTGCACATGCCTGATGGTATGACATATGGCATTGAAGGTGCAGGAGATGTATGCCTTATGCTACCTAGTGGAGCATCACTTATACTTAGATATGTATGCTATGTGCCTTCATTCCCTATGAGCTTGATTTTAGTTAGTCAATTACAGGAGAGTAGATCTTATGCATTCCTTGGTGAGCATCATTTTCACTTGCAGTTGGGACAGCTTATGCTTGTCAGAGGTGTTAGGATTGGGCACAGGTATCCACTACAGGTACTTCATGTGAGAGACAATCTTGTCTCAGTGGGAGTTTAGCCTTAGGTGCAATGTGAGACTCGTCATGTCTCATTTGTCTACCTACACATAGGTCTATTGACATTCATGATGCACATGTATGGCATGATTCAAGTGCTCAGATGGATGCACATGTAGAGCATGTTTTGGATGCTCATGATGTTTATGTAGAGCATGATATAGATGCTTATGATTCTTTTGCACAGCATGATTTTGTTGATCATATAGATGCTCATATGGAGCACACTTTGAATGATCATTTGGATGCTTTAGAGCATGATGTGGATGCTCATGTAGAGCATTGTGATGATACTCAGTTAAAGTGTGATCATCACTTTGATCTTGGTGTTGATGTTGTGCAGTTAGCTCATATGGAGCATGATGATATACTTGGTGTGGTAGAATAGGATAGCTCTTATGATACACAGTGTATGCCAGAGCATACTAGCTGTCAGAGTGCACAGCTAGACAGATCCTTGGTTGAGAGGATGACTGATTTAGATGTTGATGAGTCAGTGATGATGTAGTCATTTTTGGATTTGCTCATGTCATATGTTGACATAGATATGTTAGGACATGTTGGTCGTGACAATGGTGCTTTGGATGCCTTGGATATAGGCATGGCTGACATCCTTAGGTTAGCCAGGATAGCACATGTTTCATCAATATTTGGGATTATGATGTATGAGTTGTTATGCTCGAGACCAGATATTGTAATTGCTATTGGAGCATTTGCACTTGGAGTTGTCAGTCATTTGATGATTGACACATGCATAGAGTGAGTGGGAGCTTTGCAAGAACTTCATAAGTTCTTGCATCAGTCAGTTAAGTGGGAGATTGTTGGGGATGTAAGGGTCATGTGACCTTACCGCTATATTCATATATATACATCATATATAGAGCATTGCCTCAAGGGAGATAATTATGTGGGTTTTGAGGCTCCCACACATATGCATGCATATCTCCTCTTCTCTCTCTGCTTTCCTCTCCTCCTTGCTCCTTTTGTTCTACACACCAAAGACCTTCAAGGCATGGGGCTGAAAAACATACACTTCTTCATGCAAATCACCATTCAAAAATGTCGTTTTTAATGTCCAACTGATGTACATTCCAACCATGATGAGCTGCAAGTGCACAGATGCTATGAACAGTAGTCATTCGACAAGTAGGAGCAAAGGTCTCATCAAAATCAATGCCTCTTTCCTGAGCGTAACCCTTTGCAACAAGCCTAGCCTTATACCTGTCAACTGTTCCATCAAGCTTACACTTAAGCTTGTATACCCACTTGGTGCCATTGGCCTTCTTGCCAGGAGGCAAGTCACATAAAGACCAAGTACCATTTTTCATTATAGCATCATATTCAAATTGCATAGAAACCATCCAATTTTTTGAATTTTGTACTTCATCAAATGAAACAAGCTCATTCTCATCATAGAGACTAGAGGCATCCATAGCATAGCAATCTGATGAAAAAGAGGCACTATGAGAACCTGAATAAGTATGATATGATAGAGGTGCATAATTTGCTATCAGGCAAAGTCTACACCAGCCATTTTGGCATAGTTTTTGCCTCCTCAATATCAACTCTCTCATCAACAAGTGCATCATGTAAATGTGCATCAGAAATGGAATGGCCTTCATCATCACATGAAACTTGCAAAGGCTGAGAAGTTGCCTCATTAGGACCAACACTAGACTTTCCACCTGTAAAAAGAGGCATCAAGCTATCATACATTTCTTTGGGGCTAACTGATGTCTCCTTAGTACATGAAAGTAGTGGTTGAATAACATCTTCCACAAAAACATCATGGCTAACCAAAATGGATTTTGTATGTGGATGATACAAACAATAGCCATTGATTTCAGAACTGTACCCAACAAAAATACATTTCACTGCTTTATCATCCAATTTCCAAGCCTCATATGGAGTGATAGAGTGCAATGCTTTTGTGGGACACTTGTTCAGTACATATGCTACACACATGACAACCTCAAGCCATAAATTATGTGGTAAAGCTTGACTCTTGACCATACACCTTGCCATCTCCAAGTGACCTGTTCTTCTGTTTAGCAACTCCATTTTGTTGAGGTGTATACAACACTATACACTGATGTTTTATCCCACATTCAGCCAGAAATGCATTAAAGTCAAAGGACATATATTCTCCCCTTCGATCAGAACAAAGGGTGCCCATTTTACATGCTGACAGATCTTCAGCCAAAACCAAAAACTTTTTGAAGCACATAAACACTTTGGACTTTGCTTTCAATGGATATACCCATGCATGCCTGGAAAAATCATCAATGAAAGCCACAAAGTAAAGATAGTTTCCAAAAGAGGGTGTCTGCATAGGACCACGTACATCACTGTGAACAAGCTGTAATTTTTGAGTAGCTTGAATTGAACCATCTTACGAAAAGGAGGAATGCTTCATTTTGCCCAAAATATAGCCTTCAGAGACATGTTTACCGAGTGCCTCAAGTTTGGTCAAAGAGGACACCATTTCAAATTTTTGCAAGCGTAGAAAACTAGCAAAATTCAGATGACCAAAGCGTGCATCCGAAGCTTTGCATCTGACATAGCCTGAGAATCATGTACTGCACATGCTGAATCATTCACAGATTTTCATAGTCTATGAGCTTATATAGCCCATGACATAAAATTCTAGAAACAATAATCACGTCACCATTTGACAGATCATGAATTGTGCATCTGTCATCAACAAATTTCACAACCAAGCCAATCTTGGCTAAAGCTGAAACTAATAACAGGTTCTTCTTGATCCCTAGCACAAATAAAGCATCTGACAATGTAAAAGAACTACCATCAGTAGTATTCAGAATGATCTTACCAACTCCCATGATAGGATAAGAAGAGTTTTTCGTGCATGTGATAGTATTCCCTGTAGGGGTACGCTCGAGTGAAGTGAAGAAATTGTGCTACGAGGTAATATGTTTGGTTGCCCCACTATCAAAGTACTAAACATTTGAGTCTATTGCAGACATACACTGTTCATGAGAAGATGGGTCAAAATGGCAAACAGTAGTAAACACCCATTCTTCATTCTGCACTAGATTAGTAGACTCTGTTTTCGATGTAGAGGCCTCTACAACAACCATTCCACTCTCTTTTTTCTTTGCCTCTTTTGCAGCCAGTTTTGGACAATTCTTTATGACATGATCATTTGCTTTACAATACTTGCAAAATAATTTTTGCTTTTTTTTTTCTTGTCATCTCTGTCATCCTTCTTTGATTGTGCAGAATTAGCAGATTTGTGCTTACTAGTAGAAGAGCTCCATTTACCTTTCCCTCCCGACTAGCCAAGAAAGTTTGATCTACAACACGCGTAATGGACCTATTTTGCCTAGACTGATCTTTCTGCAATAGAACAAAGATAAACTCCTCAAATGTTAAGGCATTTTGATTGCCGCTTTCAAAACCTATTTTTGAAGCATTTTTTGGGGTGTATTTTGGAGCCATTTTGGAGTACTTTCGCACATAGTTCTCTTCACACAGGTCCAAGAACATCAAGAAGAGTGTTCTTTGTACTTCTTCGACAATAAAGATCAACCTTTGGGGCTGTGTTTTCAGCCACACTCGTAAAAATACAGGTTTCTCGAAAGGTTTCTAATTTTGATGGGGGTATCTGCTACAAATTTATGCAAGTTTTTGAGCCTAAAACATCAAAGTTGACAGACACTTGCAGGTGTTGTTGGCTAATTTTTGGGCTATGCATTCAGCCTTTAGTGTCATTTAGTGCATATATTGACACACACACACCATGTATGCTTCTGTGGATACCACTTATGTACGTCCATGTGGTCATTGATATAGTTAGTACTTACGTTTTTTGCATAAAGCCTTTTACATTTGACAAAGAGGGTCATGGTGAGGTTTTCTTAACTGGGAGACACCCAGATGTCGGGGTCTCTTTGATGATGTAGGTGGAGGACTTACCCAACCTCGCCATAGGAGATGTATGATAGTTGTTCATAGGTGCTCGTGCCAGTGTTCCGAGGACGAGCTATACCTTGAACGACAAAGACCATTTTGAGATCGGAAAATTTGATGGCACAAACTTTGCTCTATGGAAGAATCAGATTAAAGATGTCTGATTCAAAGGAGGCAATAAAAGCCAGTAAATGGAATTTCAAAGAAGCCTACTGACATGGATGAAGATGATTGGGATGAGTTAGATGAAATGTCCAAGTCTACCATTCATTTGCACCTGGCAGATAATGTTTACTTTACAATATTAGACTGTGAAAGTGCAGAGGAGCTTTGGAAGAAGTTATGTAATACATATGAAAAAGAGATGGCATCAAATAAAGTGTATTTGGTGAGAAAATTATATGAACTTCACATGGACATAGATAGTGTTGCTGCTCATCTAAATGAGTTTGATGCTATATTCTCCCAGTTATAGGCTCAAAAATGGATATGGATAATGAAATGAAAACAGTATTATTGTTATGCACCTTGCCATAATCATGGGATACAGTTTGCATAGCCATTAGCAATAGTGCACCTGGTGGTAAACTCGTCTATGATAACATATGTGGAGCACTCTTGAGTGAGGAGAGAACCTCTCCCTAACATAATGATAATGCACCTCAATGTGATTAGTGCGAGCATGGAACACATGGTTCCTCCCAAGTGCCAATGCGCTCTGATTGTCAGTGAAGATGGTGGTGGCAGAAGACTAAACAACACCCAAATCAACCATAAGGCATCTGAGCCACACACCTTTTGCAAACATGGCTGCATTCATTTAAGGAATTTTCACATTTAAGGTGAACATCCTACCCACTTTGTTTCCTTCGGCAATTGGTCTTCCATCCTATTTGTACCCTTCTACATATAGCCCATCAGCATTGAACCTGACTTGTAATCCCTGGTCAACCATTTGTCCAACAGAAACTAGATTCTTTGTTATATTTGGAACATGCAGGACATCAACAAGATGTTTTACCTTTCCATCCTCCATAGACAGTGCTATGTTTCCTGTATGCTCGATAGGATGTGATGTGTCATCACTTGTTTCAACATATCCAGGAGCTGGCAATTTCTACAAAGTACTAAACCATTATGCATGACCAATCATGTGATTTGAAGCACCTGAATCAACATACCAACATTATCATTTGATTTTGAAACATCTGTAGATCGTATTCATCATGTGATGTTGAACCATGAATAGCTTCTCAGAATCATCTACACTTGTGGATGCATAGTTGTTTTGATGCATTCTATTATTTTGATTCTTCAACCTATAATCACATTCAAAGTGTCTAAGTTTACCACAGTTCTAGCATCTTTTACTGCCATTACCTAAATCATTTCTTTGGAAATTTATGCGGCCTCTTTGGCTCCCCTTGCCTCAAAACTGTCCTCTACCTCCTGCATGATTCTGTTGTTGACCTTGATCCTGGTTATTGTGCCCTTTTCCACTTCCAAAGCCTCTACCTTTGCCTCTTCCTCTGCCAGAGTAGAATACCTACTCAGAAGTAGGTTTTCCTTGGGGGTTTGAGTCCTCACCAAGATTCGTTTCTTCAATAATTAGCATGGACACCAGATCAGCAAAAATCGGGATATTTTCCTTGGTCTGAATGGATGTTCTAAATTGCTTATATGCAACTCCTAAACCACGAAGGCATACTTCCACCTTATCATCATCATCTACATTCACACCAATAGATGCAAGTGACTCACATATGCTTTTGATTTTCAGGGTGTAATCACTTACCAACATGCCCTTTTTCTCGAGTGTATGCAATTCATTCTTGAGTTGCAATTTTCATGCCTTTATATTGGTCTCATACAATGTGACCAGACTATTCTAAGCCTCTTTTGGAGTCTTGGCATCCTATATGTGCCCAATCATGCTATCCTATATACTAGCAAATAGCCAATACATTACCTTTCGTGCTCCTTGATTCCATTCTTCATACACTCTAAATTGGTCTTTAGTCCGATTCATTCTCTCCTTCGATGTACTTCTAGTAGCCCTTTCCCATCAAGAAATTTATCATTCTGAATCTCCAAGCATGGAAGTTGTTCTTGTCTAGCTTATCGCTCATAAGCTGACTCATTCCATCTGTGTTTACCATTTTTGTAGCAATTCACACATTGCAAAAACACTACAAGCAGTACTTCTGCTTGAACACTATCACACTTGGACATGATAGTTCAATCTTAGAAAAATGCAATTTTCATGTACCAACAATACATAGAATTGCTTGAAATTCTAGGTCTAGAATATATGAGTATTGCCAAAGAAGATGCAAGTTACACTTTTGCAAACTGACTCATTCCATCTGTGTTTACCATTTTTGTAGCAATTCACACATTGCAAAAACACTACAAGCATTACTTCTGCTTGAACACTATCACACTTGGACATGATAGTTCAATCTTAGAAAAATGCAATTTTCATGTACCAACAGTACATAGAATTGCTTGAAATTCTAGGTCTAGAATATATGAGTATTGCCAAAGAAGATGCAAGTTACACTTTTGCAAACTGACCTGATTTTTCTATGTGCCCCACCTTGCACACTCAAAATGGAGGTCAAGATGGCTCCGAAACTTTGATATGACAAAAATGAGTGAACTTAAAGGGATAACTCATGAAGATATTTTGAGGCCTTCTATCATCATGCCAATTTTTGTAGCAATCTAAGGTTGTTTGTGAATCTCACTTTCTCCACGCCTTCTCACAAATTTTTCACTGTCTATCTTCTCCACGAGCTCTTTATAGCCACATTGGCTCTGATTCCATGTCACAAGAAAGGAGATAAGGAAGAGATCTCACACACACTCTCACAATCAAAGAGAATCACACACACAGATTGAGGCAAGGGAGAATGGTCTTCTTCTTCTTCTTCTTCTATTACATAAAAGGAATGTACAAGAATGAGCTAAAAAATTAACAATACAAGTGTCATATATAAAGAAAAATACATGATGAAAACCCTAATGTCTGTGAATGAGTGAGCTGGCAAGAAAGAAATATGCCATCACTCTCGGTAGATAAATCTACTAAAGCTCAATGAAGTATCCCTGACATTTACTGGCTTGACCACTATACATGTCAGAGAAATGAAAACCTGATACGTGTCATCCTTGATCATCACATGTTGAGCTTCATATCCCAACACCTTTTGTGTGAGTGAAGCAAGTATCCGCCCGCCCACCCAAGGCTTTCGACTAAGACGGCAACCAAGGCATAGACCTTGGTATTCCTTGTCATCCAAGTCACTGCACTCACCATTGGCTTCATGCAAGGGAGGACCTCAATGATCAAGATAGTGGTTCCCGATACTTCCCAGGATGTCACCCATCTCAGTACTATTGCACTTGAATCTCACTTAATCGTGGCAATATCTTGCCACTAATCTACACTCTTGTGGTGTCTGAAGAAGGGGAAAGACTAAGGTAACATCACCTTGAACATGTTTTGCTCCCTCAAACCTTCATTCTTTGCTTTCAAAGCCTATTTCTGAAGCATTTTTGGGGTGATTTTTGGAGACATTTTGGAGTACTTTCGTGCATAGGTCTCTTCACACAGTTCAAAAATGTTAGTAGCTATGAGATGATCTTAGGATGTCCTTTCATGCATCAATGAAAGATGGTTCAAGGTTGGGACCAAATTCCTTATATTTGAACCACGTAGATGTAGCCACCAAGATAAACATGAAGTATTTTTCTTTTAGGGATATTGCTCCATTATAATGGAATGCCCTTCATCGACATGAAGAGAAGACCTCTATACATAGTATGCACTCGAAGGGTCCCTCTTTGATGTAGGAAGAAACCAATTTTTTGGTATGTAAAATATCCATAAGAGAATCCAAGAGATAAAGAAAAGGAAAAGAAGGTATACAAAAGAAAATACCTTGAAAAATTGAGGAACCAACATACATGCCTAGGGTCTTTATTGATGAACAGTTTGAATCTTACAATTGGATGCAAATTTTAGCAACATTTGATGTATTAGTAAATGAGTAGCATATGAGTAGCACCTGACAAAATGGTTTGATGTTGAGGGCTATGATGTCTTCATGGTTTCCATTTTTTAAGACACGACATGACTTGCTCACTCATGTTTTGATTCAAACCTAGAGTTTAGCTCAATAGTCATGGAAAATCCCTTTGACAACGATGAAACATTCTTAGAACATGTATGAGCTTCTATTTCACCACATATGTAAGGAGAAGATTGAAAATAGAGTCTCAATGTCAAAAACATAGCACACCTCACCACAAGAAGAAAACAAAAAGACTAGGTCCAAAAAGAGAGTGAACACTCAACCAAAGGAAGAGGAAAGGGATGATTAAGATAAATTAGAATTCTTGAGACTCTAGAGAATTTGAAGAAGTATGAAGTAGAGGACAAGAAAATGCAATAATGATGCCTAAGTTTGAGGCTAAATAAGAAATAAATCTATGATAACATGGATGGAGAAGAGTGATGCACATTCATAGGCAATGATGTGACTACGAATGAAGAAAGGGGCGTTGAAAGTGTTGAGAGATTATCGAGATGTTTTTGTATGCATGTACACTAATCTAAAAGGAGTAGATCCAAACATCTACTTACATAGGATTCCCATGATTGCAGATGTCAGACCGCATAAGCAAAGACTGTACAATCATAATGATACATGTTCTACTAAGTTGAAGGACGAGATTGTAAACTCCTAGTTGTAGGATTCATATATGATATAGAACACACAAAATGGGTGTCACATATCATACTAGTCACTAAGAAAAATGATGAAGTAAGAAATTAGGGGATTATAGATCTCTCATTTAGGCCTTTTAAGCCTTCCAAAAATAGGTCAAATGTAAGCATTCATCCAATGAAACAAGGGCCCATGATTACTTCCAAGCGATTTTTGGTAAAGATGAAAATCCAAAATATGGAATAGAATATTCTTTTCTTGCTACATAAAATACTACATTTATTCAAATTACAATACTAAAATATACGCTCTCATCCCTAGTGACTTTTCTCACACCTAGTAATAAAATATACTATTTGAGTATGAGCCCAAAGGTAAAATATTATTTCCCGAATGTCGATTGAGAATTAAGTATGATATGCGTTGGATTTTAAGTACATTTTTAAATTAAATGATGATGATGGTAAGATTTTAGATATCTATCCTCATCCTACGAGGAATCGAACATGCTGCATTATATTCCATGTAGTCATTGGTTTTCAAATACAACTTCAATACCCCAAGACAAAATCAATGTAGATATGTAAGTCTCATGGTCTTCTCTATGATAATTTTTACAAAGTTAATGCAAAGAATGGAAGATGTAGCCTTGAAAAGATATCGATGGAACAAGATCTATCACTTTTGCTGCATACATTTATGCATGTACGTATTTGAATCCATATATTTCTACATGTGTGTCAAAAAGGGGAGAGAGAGAGAGAGAGAGCAAGAGAGAGAGAGCCCCTAATCATTCATAGGGACAAGAGAATGAAAAACCAAAGATATTTGCAAAAGAAATAGGCCAAATACCGTTAGACTTTCATGATTTCAAGAAACAACTCATTCAAGTGATTAGGCTCATCCATGAACTTTTGATGCCTAATCACTTGAATTGGTCATGTCCCTGACTCATATCATAACTTGGTTTTTTTGTCATTTTCTTATGCGGTTTCCTTTTGCTTCCTGATTTCTTTTCCCCATCACATATAGAATCTTACTATTGTTGTTTTTTTTGTAGCTATTTATATTGGATGGAGACAATTTTCTTAGCAGAGGCAAGGGCACAAGGAAAGCTTTAAAGAATAAAGGAAAATCAAAAGTGGATATATATTCAATAATTCACTATCTTCCAAAATTAAATCTAGATCTATTGTATGTCGTACATAAGCTTTATAGTGAAGACCGTGCTTTTGCACTGTTCTCTTTGAAGTCCATAGCAAAATATATGGGCTATCCCTCATTTCCATTTAATGCATATAGGGTATTGCTTCTTGAGAGAACAACAACATTCAAGATATTTGGTTATGGCCCAAGGATAAATGCTTCAAGAGCTAGTTACTTCCTCTTCTATTCAAGCTATGCACTAACTATACAGGTCTCACATATTAAAAACATTGCTGGCTATAGGAGGAAAGAGCATCTGAGATACGGAGGATATCTAGTATAGTCAAATTCATTCAAAAGAGTCAAAGAAGAATAATGTCCTTTTATGTCATCAATTGTATGGTTTCAAAAACTCTAATACATCCATATGTAGTTTTTGGTTAGAAAAATACATATGGATGTATATAGGGTATTGCTTCTTGAGAGAACAACAACATTTAGGATATTTGGTTATGGCCCAAGGATAAATGCTTCAAGAGCTGGTTACTTCCTCTTCTATTCAAGCTATGCACTAACTACAGAGGTCTCACATATAAAAAACATTGTTGGCTATAGGAGGAAAGAGCATATGAGATACAGAGGATATCTAGTAGAGTCAAACTCATTCAAAAGAGTCAAAGAAGAATAATGTCCTTTTATGTCATCAATTGTATGGTTTCAAAAACTCTAATACATCCATATGTAGTTTTTGGTTAGAAAAATACATATGGATGTATATAGGGTATTTCTTCTTGAGAGAACAACAACATTTAGGATATTTGGTTATGGCCCAAGGATAAATGCTTCAAGAGCTGGTTACTTCCTCTTCTATTCAAGCTATGCACTAACTACAGAGGTCTCACATATAAAAAACATTGTTGGCTATAGGAGGAAAGAGCATATGAGATCCAGAGGATATCTAGTACAGTCAAACTCATTCAAAAGAGTCAAAGAAGAATAATGTCCTTTTATGTCATCAATTGTATGGTTTCAAAAACTCTAATACATCCATATGTAGTTTTTGGTTAGAAAAATACCAAAAGATATTCGAGATCATATTTGGTATCATCTCTATACCTTGAATTTCACATTAGTATGAGATGTCAATCTTCTTGCATTTAATCCAACTTTTTCCTAAAACATTTTTTGTCACATAATCCTAGCATGAGATGGTTGAACCCCACCCTAAGAGGGAGGATTAGGAAGTAATCCTAAACCATAACTTTTGGGGAAATTGGTTAGCCCATAAAATTCCTAGCTAGAAAGTTGTGAGCTAAATTCCGAACATTGGTATCAAAGCCTACTTGAGGAACTTGGGTGAGATGGAGGTAAAAATCCTCATACATGGGCACTTGGGAGGCCCTTCACTGCAAGTGAGTCTGAAACTGACCAAGAAGGAAGATGCATGGGCATTTGGGCACCAAAGGTATCTTGGCTTGGTCCAAAATAGGTCCACACATTGGAATTTGAGGCTAATGGAGGTGCTCAAACATGCAAAGGGGTCCAACTTGGATAGAAGGGTCCACAAGTGAGCATTGAGGATAATGCTCAATCTAAGGGGGAAGGAATGTCACATAATGAGCAGGAGATGGTTGAACCCCACCCTAAGAGGGAGGATTAGGAAATACTCCTAAACCATGGCGTTTGGGGCAAGCGCTTAGCCTATCAAGCTCCTAACTAGGAGGTTATGAGGGTAGCTTGGATCGGTCCAAAATAGGTCCATGCACTCAAATTTGAGGCAAGTGGCATGCAAATGTAGGAAGGGGCCCAAGTTAGATAGAAGGGTCCACAAATGAGCATTGAGGATAATGCTCAATCTAAGGGGGAAGGAATGTCACATAATCCTAGTAGGACACGGTTGAACCCCACCCTGAAAGGGAGGATTAGGAGGTAATCCTAAACCATGGCTTTTGGGGCAAGTGGTTAGCCCATCAAGCTCCTAGCTAGGAGGTTGTGAATTCAATTCGCAATAGTTTTTTCCTTATAGTGATATCTAAATGTCATGATGTATATAGTTTTAGTTTGTTGATAATTTTTGGCATGTGGTCTTTTATATTTTTCTTCTAAAGAACCAATCAAGAAGGTCGATCTTTGAGTGGATTACTTTTTGTCACTCCTCCTTTCCTTGTGCATTTGAAGAAGCTTGTTCTTGCTTGCTAATGAGACTTTTCCATCCCTTGATTGTTCCATGTGGCAAGTGTTCCATGTGGCAAGTGTTCCTTTTTTGCAAAGAATGAACCATGCAAAACTAGGATATTCAATAAAACCATAAAGATTAATTTCATGAGATGTTTATTTGAAAAAGTAATAATGGACTAAATAATCTCTTTAAAGCTCACCAAGCAGTAAGTTATCTCTTTGAGACTCCAAGCCTCTATGATAGTTTTTATAAGCTTTGTGATTGCCCTTTCAAAATCAATCACGTAGACATCACATATAACCTATTGCCTCACGATCTTAAAAAAATCATCTGGTTTAAGCCACACCTTCATTTTTTTCTTTGCCATTTTTGGATTGCTTTTTACTTTTGTTGTAAGCTCGCAGAATTGCTTCAAACAATTCCACACTGCATTTAGTTGTTTTCCATCAGTGTTGCAGAAAAATCTTATGGCTTTTGCACCAATTGACACATCCTATAGTACATCACCTGTATTTTGTGAAAGTTTTGGATGTTTTTTTAGATGATCATCTCCACCATGAACTCCCATTTTTCAAAGCAAAACTTCACAATTTTTTATGTATTCATCTGCAAGATCTATAAGCTTGATGGAATATGCATAATCCAAGTGAAGATGAACCAACTTGTAATGATCCTAAACTTTGCATGCAATGTACGTATGTGTCCATTTGTCATTTGTATTGGAAGTATAGGATTCCAAATCATGCTAAAAGATGAGAAATTCTGTGGATTAACATTTTTTCTAGAAGGAGCTTCCCCAATCTCAGTTCTAGCTATCCACCCTCTTGTACCTAGAGTCTGCATGCATCATAGACAAGGGTACTTACAATTTGCAACCTTGCTTATACCAAACATGCATTTAAGATTCTTTAAGTCTCTACGCAAATTCCACTCAATTTCAAACTTTCCATAGTGCTTAACAACAATAATTCACTTGAATGTTGCATTTTGTTGGGAAAGATGGATGTACACTCCAAGAAAATGAGGAGGTACTGCAAATTCCTGCTTTGTACCAACCCTCTTCCACTTCAGAGTTATGTTGTAGGCCCTTTTAGCTTTCAAATGACACTAAAAAAGTGCCTATGTACTTTGCAAGTAATGATTAATTCAAAATAGAGTTCTCACTTCACAATCCAATGAAAAACTTCTATTTTGGTTCACACACCTGCTACTTGTTAAGCTCAGTGCTTCTAGTACAGTAGGAATTAGAAAACTTCCTTTTGGAAATATTAAATTAACTCAAAGAGCTAATGATTCCAAGTGGAATCACTTAAAATGATTGACTATACACATGGCAATAATTTAGCAAGTGTAGCTTTACCCCCAATCTTTTAGGACCTCTGCACACAACGAACAATGAACACTTCGATGAGATTTTCTTCCAATCCACTGCATGGAATGTCTTCAAAATATTTCAACATGTATTAGACTTAGAGCTGATTTCTATGAGCTATAGAACATTGAAAATGGTGGAGTATTGACTGAGATACAAGCAATACAAAATGACTATTTTGAGTGACAATGACAGAGAGACCAGGAGTTATATGAAATGATCTATTGTATTATATGACAATGTTGTACATGATCTGGCATGCTAATCAATGCCTAATGATAGTGAGAAGTGTAGGCTATGAAGTGGGCCTCACTCTCTTGCAATATGATCAACAAAGACTCGGAGTAGAAGTGATCTATCCCACGAGTTTTACATTCAACTTTTATAGATGATTCATTCAAAATTTGAATTTGAATTCAACTTTGGCTCTCACTAAAAAGTGATCCGCTAATCTAGGAGATATTCTCTCTAAGACCTCGTAGCTTATCAATCCAACTAACTCCATGAGTTTAGTGGATTTTACAAATACACCTTCAAGTCAATTTGACTTTTAAAAATTGTAAAAGGTAAACAATCCATAGCAATGGTTCTCATGGGACTTCAGTTATTCCACATAAGGTCTTCTCATGCATAGCCAAGTGTGTGGGCTTGGCACTTGCATTTATAGCTCCCCCTCAACCAAAACATCTTGGCTTTATCTTCTTCATCAATCTTCTTGTATATCTTGCAATCCAATCATAGATTTAAATATGCAGAGTTTGGTACCATCAAGTGCTTTGGTCAATAAGTCTGCACATTGCATATTAGTTGATACATATGCCAACTGAATTTCCTTGCTCAATAGCTTCTCTCTCAGATAATGATAGTGGACCTCTATATGCTTGGTCCTAGCATGATAAATAGGATTTGCTGCAAGATGTAAGGAACTTGTATTGTCTCCAAAAATCATTGGAGCTATAATATGTAATCCCAAATCTGTATATAGCAATCTAATCCATATGACCTCTTCTGTAGCATTGGCCAATCCTCTATATGATGCCTCTGTTGAGGATAAAGCAACAGTAGGCTGCTTCTTGGAAGACCATGATATAGGCTTATCACCTGCAAAAGATAAATAACCTGATGTACTCCTTCTATTATCCTTGCAACCTACCCAATCTGCATCTGATCAATATATCTTAATATCCAAATCTGAAGTATAAGGAAAATATAAACCTTGATTTTGAGTGCCCTTAAGGTACTTCAAAATCCTCTTGACAACTTCCAAGTGAGGTGCCCTAGGTTTGTGCATAAATTGACTTAAGACACTTACTCCATAAGCAATATCAATCCTTGTCAATGTAGCTTAGTTTAGGCTTCCCACTATGCTTTGGTATCCTCCAATATTAACCTCCATGGGAGTGCTTGCTACCTTGGCATCCTACAATTGAACTTTCTTCAACATATCCTGTACATAATTTCTTTGAGTAATGTAAATGCTAGAGTTCGTATAGACTAACTCAAGTCCAAGAAAATACTTTAGTGACCCTAGATCACTAATTTTGAACTCCAACATCATTTGATTCTTGATCTGCTTGATCCCATTGCCATCATTACCTATAATTATGATATCATGAACATACACACACAGGTATATTACCTTTGAATTACTTCTCTTGATAAACAGAGAAGTATCTGCTTTACTCATGATGAATCCTTGATCCTAAAAGCATGTATTCAACCTATGGTTCCATGCCCTAGGTGCCTGCTTCAATCTATAAAGAGCTTTGTTTAGTTTACACACATGATTTACCTTGCTTGAGTCCTTATAACCACGAGGTTGAGACATGTACACCTCCTTTGAAATCCAACCATTAAGAAATGCATTTTTTACATCCAATTGCTACATATTCCAATTCTTTGATGCAGCCACACTTACCAATACCCTGATGGTTGACATTTTGGCCACAGGTGAGAAGGTTTCTTCATGATCAACTCCTTGGGTTTGTGCAAGACCCTTAGCCACAAGTCTAGCTTTGTACCTGCTTATTGATCCATCAGAATTTCTTTTGATATTGTAGATCCATCTAGAACCAATTACCTTCATAGACTCCTTCTTTGGTACTAGCTCCCAAGTATCATTTTCCTTGAGTGCTTCAATTTCTTCATCCATAGCTTCCTTCCATTCTCTCTTGGTCTTTGCCTCTTCATATGATGATGGCTCTTCAAGTGACAAATCCTTTGCAAGATAAATAGAATGCTTAGTAACTAAAGACGTTTCATACCCATATTTGATTGGCTTCTTGCTTTCCCTTTGTGATCTTCTAATTTCTAGGTTGGATGATTCAGGTATATCCTCCAACTTCTTCATCTTGACTTTGCCTTTGGATTTCCATGCCTTGAATTCTTCTAGGTTGATGATGTCCTCATCATTTGATTTGATGTCTCCAAGCACTCATTGATCTCTACATATTTGCTTTAAAGTTCTCTCACCAATATGCCCTAATCTCTTATGCCAAATTTCAAGCTCTAATAATGTTTGGTCTTCGTAACTACAAAGTGCAATATTCCCTGTATCTTCAATTTCAAAAGTGAATAATCTAACTGTCTTTTCTCATTTGGAAATTCTCTTGAATCCATGTTGGGAATCCTCCACAAATGATCCATATTTGTTGAATGTGACCTGCAAACCCTTTTCCACAATCTGTCCAACACTCATCAAATTCTTGGTAATTGTAGGTACATATAGAACCATGCTCAACAGATTTCTATTTCCATTAGAGGTTTTAACATTTTCTACCTTGATCACTGAGTGCTTGGTGTCATCACCTGTTTGTACCTAATGTTTTCCCTTAGGTTCCCCAAGGTCAGCCTGCATAGTTCGCTTGAGAGGTTGTGCCTTCATCCTTAATCTTCTTGCTTTTCCCTTTCTCTTTAGGCTTGCCTTTATTTGTGTATAGGGCAGAAGAGCTATTACCTCTTGATGAATCTCCATTCTTGTTGAGCTTGGATTCATGGGTAAAGAGTTTCCCCATGAGTGTGGTAAGATCTCGAATCTAAATGTCCATGTACAAGTCCATGTCAATTGTGAAGCTCTCCCATTTGTCATCTACCTTAATACCATTGATCACTTGTCTCACAATTTGCTCCTCTTCAATCTCCTCTCCTATGCTTGCCAATTGGTCAGCCCCATCCTTGACTTTGGTCACATACTCTGAGATGCCTTTCTTGGGTTGCTTCCTTTGAGCGGTAAACTCAATCCATAATTGGTTCTTTCTAGCCCTTGTGTTGGAAGAAAAATATGAAGACAATGTTTCCTAAGTCTCTTGGAATGTCTTACAGTTCCTAATGTGTGGGAGAAGAAAATCAAAGATTGAGTTAAGTAAGTATGACCTTACTAATGCATCTTTGCCACACCATGAATTGAGTCTTTCATGCTCCTCTCTTGTAGGTTGTCCTTTGCTTCTGAAAATGGGCATCTCCTCATCTCCTGAGATGTATCCATAGACAATCCTTCCTTGCAAGTATGTCTTCATCCTCAAGGACCATGCTTGGTAGTTGTTCCTGTCCAATTTATCAATGAAAGAAGGAAAACCATCTCCCATTTTACCTTAGCTTTGCTCTGATACCAACGTTGGGAAAGATGGATGGAAACTCAAAGAAAATGAGTAGGTACTGCAAATTCTTGCTTTGTAACAACTCCCTTCCACTTCAGAGTTAAGTTATAGGCCCTTTTAGCTTTCCAATGACACTAAACAAGTGCCTATGTACTTTGGAAATGATGAAAGTAACGATTAATTCAAAATAGACTACGTCTCACTTCACAATCCAATGAAAACTTCTATTTTGGTTCACACACCTCCTGCTTGTTAAGCTCAATGCTTCCAGTACAGTAGGAATTGTAAGAAAACGAAAATGAATGAAATGAATAATGATTGAGTGGTGGGCTAGTGGTGTAACTCTAATGCCATGTAGAGGTTACCACAACACACATATAAGATCAAGGTTAGATAGAAAGAGAGATATAGTTACTCATGGGAATAACACAAGAGATATGGTGGTAATGGAAAGTAGACACAAGATGAGTAGAAGATGAACTCAACTCAATTCAACTCAAAACTCATAACTCTAATACAATGGAACTCAAACACTAAACAATATATAAATGGTTCTATCCACACATGCACTCCCTATATGGAGCTTAGATGGTGATCTAGATAGAAGCTAGGTGAAGGGCTATAGGCCAACACAATGGGTACTAAGATGGATACCCTAATGGTTCCAAACACACAAACATATAATCCTACATGGGGATGGGAGCATCTTTATAAGGTCCTCCAAGCCTAAGTCGGCCTACCCATGTTATAGGGTCGTGGTAGCTTGATCCATGCCCAAATTAATCTCCACCATTGATCTATGAGGTGAATCAAATGGTAGAAAGGTAGGATCAACAACCATTGTTTGTAGCCCTTGATCTTGCTTAATCCACACTTAGGATCAAGTCTAGATCCAATGGCCCACATCAATTAGACCCTTCCCTAAGTTAAGAAAGCTACTTTTGTTTCTAGCCCTTGATTTAGGTTGATCCTCACATTGGATCAATCCCAAATCCAATGGCTTAGAAGTAACCTTCCTAACTATCCATCTATGGTCTACTCTAGACCTCATCTGACCTCAAAGTCAAGAACGTACCAATGTCCAACACTCTCACATGGCTTCTCCTCATAATGGGGGCCGTACAAATAGAGTGTTATGGAACAATGGTGGTGCTACATAAGGGTGAGGCATTGAGCATATCTAACACCCCCCCTCAATGTCCACCCAATGGTGAACTACCTTCTTGGCGTGATACGAAGTCTTCCATGAGGGTGGAGCATTGACCATGTCTAACACCCCCCCTCAATGTCCACCCAAAGGTGAACTACCTCCTTGGCATCATGCCAAGTGTTTGAAGATGTATCTGAAGTAGATCCTTTGTAAGCACTTTGGTGAGGATACCCCTTGCATTCTTCATGGTTGCATAGTAGACTATTTCCACCATCCTTCTCAAGTGTACCTGCTTGCCCACTCTTGAATGTCCTTCACGAGGTCTATTCCCAAGCCTTCTCAAAAGTCTGACTAGCAAACTGATATCTTGTATGGTACTCCATAAGTAGATAAGACTACCAAAGACCTTCATGTAGCTCCCAATGTCTACCTGCTCATACAATGATCTTAGGGCTTGTTTCATCACATAGAATGCCTTCCTCAATTTACATAATGTGCTCTTTGAATGTGGAGCCTCAAATCCTGATGGTTGAGACACATGTACCTCTTCTTTGAAGTCAACATTTAGACATTCGGATTTGACATGTAACATGAAAACTTCCCACTTCATTTGAGCTGCTACCATTAGTATGCTGCAAATAGTGATCGTTAGAGCAAAAGAATAACAAAAAACCTTCACGAGTGAAAGTCCTTGTGCTATCAATGTGTCTTGATAGCATTCCAAGATCCCTTGTATCATGTGGTTCATTTTCCAGATCCACTTGGTGCTAGTGACCTCCCATGCTTCATTCTTCATTAAGCTATCATAGTTGGCTTGCACAACTTCCTTCCATGCTGGATCTACAAATGCTTCAGCTTCAACTATTGGCTTCATTACTTCCTTCATAATCACAACCATCATGCCTATACTGACTATGCGAGTAGAAGCCCACTTGCGCTCCTCTAATCTCTGTGATCTCTTGGGTCTTTCTGCCTTCTCTTTAATAGTTGTTGGCATAGGATTACTCTGACCATAGAGCTTTTCCTTCACCCATTGCACTGACAACCAATTTGTTTGGGTGAATTTAGGTTGGTAGAATCTCTTCTCACCATCTGATGATGATGCTTCCTCCTGTTCATAGGTAGGGGTGACTCTTGGGTTAGGTACATAGTGAATTACTCCTTTGCTTGATGATAAAGTGGAAAATCCTTTCTTTTCCTCCACTGCATGTGGCTGCTCCATAGACACCACATCGCAACTCCCTTTTATCTTCTTTGCCTCGTGATCATACAATATGAAAGCCCTTTGCTTTTCATTATGACCTAAGAAGATGCATCTCTTTGCTTCTTGGTTCCAACTTGTTCTTTCTTTGACCTGGGACAAGAGCATAGCAAACACTCTCAGTAAATTCTAAAGTGTAAGATGGATGGATTCTTACCAATGTAGACTTCATGATGAATCTTTCTGTTTTGATAAGGAAAACTCATGCCTTCCCTCATACACATTGCTATCTCACCAATGATGTGACTCTTGCATTCCATAATGCCATCATGCTGTGATGTGTGAGGTGTCACTGATTGACACTTTATCCCTTTGCACTTGCAAAAGCCTTCCAACTCCTCTGAGTTGAGCTCACCATCACCTCCTATTCCAAGCTTCTTCACACTTTCCCTGGTTCATTTTCAACAAGTTGTGGTTGTTCTTTAATCTTACCAAAAGCCTGAGCCTTATCACGAAGAAAGTACATCCACATCTTCATTCATTGATAATCACAATGTAGGAAGATCCTCCCAAGGCCTGTATAGACATCTTACCACACAAGTTAGCATATACCAACACTAGAGGAGCCTTTGACCTACTCTTGCTTTCTTGTGGGAATGTCTCTCTATGTGGCTTGCCCATCATACAAGCTCTATAAGGTTCCTTCATTCCATTCACTGTAGGTAAGTGATGAATAACATTATCTTGCTTTTGCATCTCCTTCCATACTGTCCCTGTCACCATGATGGGTTCTTGTTGAGGCTGCATAGAACTAGATTGACCTATATCATTGGTTATTTGATGAGATGCACCATTGTCTAGTACCCATGAATCCACAATTGATTCTTCTTGTGTTGAGGAGCATACCACCTTTGCTTTGGCTCCATGTATTGTCTCCTCCTTCACTTCATCTATCCTCTTGACATGAAAATCTGCAATTGCATGTCCCTTCCTTTTGCAATGGAAGCATTGTCCTTGAAACTTCTTCTTACTACTCCTCCTCCTCTTCTTTTCACTTTCACCTTTGGTTAAGGAACCACCTTTTTCTGATGCATTGTTGGAGAATGTAGCATCTCCATTGTTGCTTCTTTGTTGGGTTTTGAGCTCCAAATCCTCTTCCCTTGATAGTGAATAGAACTCCTCAAATGTGAAAGCTTGAGGTCTCACCTGAGTGTTGAGAGTAGTTATAGTTCCATCATACTTTGGTGGAGAAACCTTTGAGCTAGCCCCTCGCTAGTCTTCTCTATCCCTTCACAAGCCATTCCATCACATGGCTTCTTGATCTGAGTAATGGATGCCTTCATCTTCTCTCCTTCTGCAAACTTCTCTACTTCCAATTGATTTTCTAAATTTTGAATGCCTGTTTGGTTTCTTACCTCATAATGACTCTTCAATATACTCCATGCCTCACTTGCCTTGGATGTATGCTGAATAAGAGGTAGAATAGATTCCATATGATTGTTAGTTATTTAATATAGTGCATTTGCATTCCTTATCTTCCAAGCTTGTAGAAGCTTTGCATTTGGAAGAATCACCATACTCGGATCCAATGGGTCAAAGGTATAGGTTGTGGCTCTTGCTCACTTCCCATCACCATCTCCAAAAGATCATAAGAATCAAGGATGAATGTAATCTTGAACTTCCAAAGAAAATAATTTGTACCATCTAACTTGCCTTCACTAAAGGTTGGTGGAGGAACCCATAGTGTTTACATTTCCAAATCCATTGCAACAACTCCACTTCCACTTCCACGATTAGATGCTCACACCTCCATAGTGTTGAAGCCTTTGTGTCCAATGAGCTTGAAGCTTTGAAGCCTCTACCTCCCAAGAACTCTAGCGTTGAAGCCTTTGCCTCCCACAAGCTATAGTATTGAAGCATTTGTCTTCCAAGAACTCCAATGTTGAATTCTTTACCTGCCAAAAACTTTGGGGTTGAAGCATTTACCTCTCACAAGCTTTAATGTTGAAGCATTCCTTCCACAAATGCTAGAGTTGAATGCTTGGCCTCCATGATCTCTGCAATCTTCTATACCTTCCTGTGCTCTGATACCATGTAAGAAAAAGAAAATGAATGAAATGAATAATGATTGAGTGGTGGGCTAGTGGTGTAACTCTAATGCCATGTAGAGGTTACCACAACACACATATAAGATCAAGGTTAGATAGAAAGAGAGATATAGTTACTCATGGGAATAACACAAGAGATATGGTGGTAATGGAAAGTAGACACAAGATGAGTAGAAGATGAACTCAACTCAATTCAACTCAAAACTCATAATACAATGGAACTCAAACACTAAAGAATATATAGATGATTCTATCCACACATGCACTCCCTATATGGAGCTTAGATGGTGATCTAGATAGAAGCTAGGTGAAGGGCTATAGGCCAACACAATGGGTACTAAGATGGATACCCTAATGGTTCCAAACACACAAACAGATAATCCTACATGGGGATGGGACCATATTTATAAGGTCCTCCAAGCCTAAGTCGGCCTACCCATGTTCTAGGGTCGTGGTAGCTTGATCCATGCCCAAATTAATCTCCACCATTGATCTATGAGGTGAATCCAATGGTAGAAAGGTAGGATCAACAACCATTTGTTTGTAGCCCTTGATCTTTCTTAATCCACACTTAGGATCAAGTCTAGATCTAATGGCCCACATCAATTAGACCCTTCCCTAAGTTAAGAAAGCTACTTTTGTTTCTAGCCCTCGATTTAGGTTGATCCTCACATTGGATCAATCCCAAATCCAATGGCTTAGAAGTAACCTTCCTAACTATCCATCTATGGTCTACTCTAGACCTCCTCTGACCTCAAAGTCAAGAACCTACCAATGTCCAACACTCTCACATGGCTTCTCCTCATAATGGGGGCCTTACAAATAGAGTGTTATGGAACAATGGTGGTGCTACATAAGGGTGAGGCATTGAGCATATCTAACACCCCCCCTCAATGTCCACCCAATGGTGAACTACCTTCTTGGCATGATGCCAAGTCTTCCATGAGGGTGGAGCATTGACCATGTCTAACAGAAATTAGGAAACTTCCTTTTGGACGTATTAAATTAACTCAAAGAGCTAATGATTTCAAGTGGAATCACTTAAAATGATTGACTATACACAGAGCAATCAATTTAGCTAGTGTAGCTTTACCCCCAACTTTTTAGGACCTCCATACAGAATGACTGATGAACACTTTGAGCTATAGAACATTGAAATTGGTGGAGTATTGACTGAGATACGAGCAATACAAAATGACCATTTTGAGTGACAATGACAGAGAAACCAACATTTATATGAAATGATCTATTGTATTTTATGACAATGTTGTACATGATCACTGACATGATAATCAATGCCTAATGATGGTGAGAAGTGTAGGCTATGAAGTGTGCCTCACGCTCTTGCAATATGATCAACAAAGACTCAGAAAAGAAGTGATCTATCTCGCGAGTTTTACATTCAACTTTTATAGATGATTCATTCAAAATTTGAATTTGAATTTAACTTTGGATCTCACTAAAAAGTGATCCACTAATCTTGGAGATATTCTCTCTAAGAATTCGTAGCTTATCAATCTAACTAACTCCACGAGTTTAGTGGCTTTTACAAATATTCCTTCAAGTCAATTTGACTTTTACAAATGGTAAAAGGTAAACAATCCATAGCAATGGTTCTCATGGGACTTCAATTATTCCACATAAGGTCTTCTCATGCCTAGCCAAGTGTGTGGGCTTGGCACTTGCACCAACAGATCCCCCTCAAGCCAAACATCTTGGCTTGATCTTCTTCATCAATTTTCTTGTATATCCTGCAATCCAATCATAGATTTAAATATGCAAAGTTTAGTACCGTCAAGTGCTTTGGTCAATAAGTTTGCACATTGCATATTAGTTGATACATATGCCAACTGAATTTCCTTGCTCAATAGCTTCTCTCTCACATAATGATAGTGGACCTCTATATGCTTGGTCCTAGTATGATAAATAGGATTTGCTGCAAGATGTAAGGAACTTATACTATCTCCAAAAACCATTGGAGCTATAGTATGTAATCCCAAATCTGCATATAGCAATCCAATCCATATGGCCTCTTGTGTAGCATTGGCCAATCCTCTATATTGTGCCTCTCTTGAGGATAAAGCAACAGTAGGTTTCTTCTTGGAAGACCATGATATAGGCTTATCACCCGCAAAAGATAAATAACCTGAGGTGCTCCTTCTATCATCCTTGAAACCTACCCAATCTGCATCTGAGTATATCTTAATATCCAAATCTGAAGTATAAGGAAAATATAAACCTTGATTTTGAGTGCCCTTAAGGTACTTCAAAATCCTCTTGGCAGCTTCCAAGTGAGGTGCCCTAGGTTTGTGCATAGATTGACTTAAGACACTTACTCCATAAGCAATATCAATCCTTGTCAATGTAGCATAGTTTAGGCTTCCCACTATGCTCTGGTCGCCTGCAATATTTTCAAGCACATTACCTTCATGAGGACTTAATTTTTGGTTCACCTCCATGGGAGTGCTTGCTACCTTGGCATCCTGCATTTGAACTTTCTTCAACATATCCTGTACATAATTTCTTTGAGTAATGTAAATGCTAGAGTTCGTATAGACTTACTCAAGTCCAAGAAAATACTTTAGTGACCCTAGATCACTAATTTTGTACTCCAACATCATTTGAGTCTTGATCTGCTTGATCCCATTGCCATCATTACCTATAATTATGATATCATGAGCATACACACATAGGTATATTACCTTTGAATTAGTTCTCTTGATAAACACAAAAGTATCTGCTTTACTCATGTTGAATCCTTGATCCTAAAAGCATGTATTCAACCTATGGTTCCATGCCCTAGGTGCCTGCTTCAATCTATAAAGAGCTTTGTTTAGTTTACACACATGATTTACCTTGCTTGAGTCCTTATAACCACGAGGTTGAGACATGTACACCTCCTTTGAAATCCAACCATTAAGAAATGCATTTTTTACATCCAATTGCTACATGTTCCAATTCTTTGATGCAGCCACACTTACCAATACCCTGATGGTTGACATTTTGGCCACAGGTGAGAAGGTTTCTTCATGATCAACTCCTTGGGTTTGTGCAAGACCCTTAGCCACAAGTCTAGCTTTGTACCTGCTTATTGATCCATCAGAATTTCTTTTGATATTGTAGATCCATCTAGAACCAATTACCTTCATAGACTCCTTTGGTACTAGCTCCCAAGTATCATTTTCCTTGAGTGCTTCAATTTCTTCATCCATAGCCTCCTTCCATTCTCTCTTGGTCTTTGCCTCTTCATATGATGATGGCTCTTCAAGTGACAAATCCTTTGCAAGATAAATAGAATGCTTAGTAACTAAAGAAGTGTCATACCCATATGTGATTGGCTTCTTGCTTTCCCTTTGTGATCTTCTAATTTCTAGGTTGGATGATTCAGGTATATCCTCCAACTTCTTCATCTTGACTTTGCCTTTGGATTTGCATGACTTGAATTCTTCTAGGTTGATGATGTCCTCATCATTTGATTTGATGTCTTCAATCTGGTTTGGTTCTTACTTGGTGAGGCTTGGGAACTCCTCTTGTAAGTCATAAGGCACTTTGCTTTCCTGCATTCACTTTCAAACCAAGAATCATTCTTATCAAAGACATCTCTACTGACCATAAATCCTTTGTTGGAAGGATTGTAAAACCTGTATCCTTTCTAATTTAAGTCATACCCTATGAAGATGCACTTCTCTGCCTTAGGGTCTAGCGTACCTCTGATTTGAGATGGTATATGCACATAAGCAACACATCCAAAAATCTTGCAATGATCAAGTGAAGGTCTTCTACCATGCCATGCTTCATATGGGGTCATCCCATCAAGAGACTTTGATGGCAACCTATTAAGAAGATAAGTGGCAGTAGATACACTTTCTGCCCATAAAAAATTAGCTAATTTTTCCTCATTTAGCATTGACCTAGCTGTTTCAACAATTAGTCTATTTGTCCTCTCTGCCACCCCATTTTGCTCAGGGGTGTACCGTGTTTTAACATTTTCTACCTTGATCACTGAGTGCTTGGTGTCATCACCTATTTGTACATGATGTTTTCCCTTAGGTTCCCCAAGGTCAGCCTGCATAGTTCGCTTGAGAGGTTGTGCCTTCATCCTTAATCTTCTTGCTTTTCCCTTTCTCTTTAGACTTGCCCTTATTTGTGTAAAGGGCAGAAGAGCTATTACCTCTTGATGAATCTCCATTGTTGTTGAGCTTGGATTCATGGGTAAAGAGTTTCCCCATGAGTGTGGTAAGATCTCGAATGCACATGTCCATGTACAAGTCCATGTCAGTTGTGAAGCTCTCCCATTTGTCATCTGCCTTAATACCATTGATCACTTGTCTCACAATTTGCTCCTCTTCAATCTCCTCTCCTATGCTTGCCAATTGGTCAGCCACATCCTTGAATTTGGTCACATACTCTGAGATGCCTTTCTTGGGTTGCTTCCTTTGAGCGGTAAACTCAATCCATAATTGGTTCTTTCTAGCCCTTGTGTTGGAAGAAAAATATGAAGACAATGTTTCCCAAGTCTCTTGGAATGTCTTACAGTTCCTAATGTGTGGGAGAAGAAAATCAGAGATTGAGTTAAGTAAGTATGACCTTACTAATGCATCTTTGCCACACCATGAATTGAGTCTTTCATGCTCCTCTCTTGTAGGTTGTCCTTTGCTTCTGAAAATGGGCATCTCCTCATCTCATGAGATGTATCCATAGACAATCCTTCCTTGCAAGTATGTCTTCATCCTCAAGGACCATGCTTGGTAGTTGTTCCTGTCCAATTTATCAATGAAAGAAGGAAAACCATCTCCCATTTTACCTTAGCTTTGCTCTGATACCACTGTTGGGAAAGATGGATGGAACTCAAAGAAAATGAGTAGGTACTGCAATTTCTTGCTTTGTAACAGCTCCCTTCCACTTCAGAGTTAAGTTTAGGCCCTTTTAGCTTTCCAATGACACTAAACAAGTGCCTATGTACTTTGGAAATGATGCAAGTAACGATTAATTCAAAATAGACTACGTCTCACTTCACAATCCAATGAAAACTTCTATTTTGGTTCACACACCTCGTGCTTGTTAAGCTCAATGCTTCCAGTACAGTAGGAATTGTAAGAAAAAGAAAATGAATGAAATGAATAATGATTGAGTGGTGGGCTAGTGGTGTAACTCTAATGCCATGTAGAGGTTACCACAACCCACATATAAGATCAAGGTTAGATAGAAAGATAGATATAGTTACTCATGGGAATAACACAAGAGATATGGTGGTAATGGAAAGTAGACACAAGATGAGTAGAAGATGAACTCAACTCAATTCAACTCAAAACTCATAACTCTAATACAATGGAACTCAAACACTAAACAATATATAGATGGTTCTATCCACACATGCACTCCCTATATGGAGCTTAGATGTGTGAAGAGATGGATAAGTATGTGTTTGAAGATGAATAGGTGTTGCAAAATCCTTGATGTACACCAGCCAAATGAACTCCAAGAGTATATGGTGGGCCCTTTTAGCTTGCCAATGGATGTATTAGACACCCTATGTACCTTGGAAGATCACTCTCAAAAAGATAGATCAAAACAGATAAGTTGGAGTTAGCTCAGAGGTGAAAACTTGCTATTCTTGGTTCATACACCTGTCCAGTGTTTTACATAATTCTCTGAGCACAACAGCAATTAGCTCAATTCCTCTTGGAAAAGTCTAGGCAACTTAAAGAGCTAACTTTCAAGAGTAATCTCATAAAAAATAATGAACCACACACTGAGAATGAGTTTTAACAAGTGATGACATCATCCCGATTTTCACGGGCTGCTACAGAAATAGACCAGTGAGCAGAACAATCACCATAACTCAAAATGTAGAAATCCAATGATTATGAAAATTTCTATGGTTATACTAAACCGTAATCTGAATCCAACAAGCTTTAAATCACGGAATTTGGATAAGTAACCACTGAGAAATGGCTCTGACAAGATGAGTGAAAAAGTCGGGTACCCGACAGAAAAGTGAAGATGAACAGACCCTGTTGACTTCAAATGATCATAACTGAAGATTGCAACATACAAATGACATGAAAATTTGTGAACATATAGTAGACTTATAGAGCTAACTTTACCAAGTTAAATCATTGAAAATGATGCACCAAGCTCAGAGAAAACATCTCTGCAAGCTGACTGAGAAAACTGAGAGTAATGGCAGTGAGTAGTACACTTCACAAGAACATGGAAAGATGAACTCAAATAATCATGAAAATGAAAGTATATTGCTTGTAAAATACAATGACTTACTGATACATATGTGTGCCTTGTAATCACACCTTGATATGGCGTAAAGCTCAGCTCTTGGAGGTCTTCACATAGGTCTCTCTAACCACGACTAAAACTGCCATCTATTTATAGTTGAGTTTGGGAGGCTAACTTCCCTCAATCACTCTCCAATCAATCAATGATTGATTTGATTCTCTACCTACCACAAATCACGAATTCGTGGCTCCTCTTTCCATTCTTGATCAAGTGGACTCAACCACTTAAGATTCTCTTACTTTTACATTAAGTAAACTCTTCAAAAGTTACAAGAGGTAGTTCACAAGTGAACTTTACATAGTCTTCTTTTTAAAACTTCTTCTAAGACTTTGTGAGACTCAAGCCAATACTTAGGCTTGTCATAGACTTGCTCCAACAAGATGGTGATCTAGATAGAAAAGCTAGGTGAAGGGCTATAGGCCAACACAATGGGTACTAAGATGGATACCCTAATGGTTCCAAACACACAAACAGATAATCCTACATGGGGATGGGACCATCTTTATAAGGTCCTCCAAGCCTAAGTCGGCCTACCCATGTTCTAGGGTCGTGGTAGCTTGATCCATGCCCAAATTAATCTCCACCATTGGTCTATGAGGTGAATCAAATGGTAGAAAGGTAGGATCAACAACCATTTGTTTGTAGCCCTTGATCTTGCCTAATCCACACTTAGGATCAAGTCTAGATCCAATGGCCCACATCAATTAGACCCTTCCCTAAGTTAAGAAAGCTACTTTTGTTTCTAGCCCTTGATTTAGGTTGATCCTCATATTGGATCAATCCCAAATCCAATGGCTTAGAAGTAACCTTCCTAACTATCCATCTATGGTCTACTCTAGACCTCATCTGACCTCAAAGTCAGGAACGTACCAATGTCCAACACTCTCACATGGCTTCTCCTCATAATGGGGGCCTTACAAATAGAGTGTTATGGAACAATGGTGGTGCTACATAAGGGTGAGGTATTGAGCATATCTAACACCCCCCCTCAATGTCCACCCAATGGTGAACTACCTTCTTGGCGTGATGCCAAGTCTTCCATGAGGGTGGAGCATTGACCATGTCTAACACCCCCCCTCAATGTCCACCCAAAGGTGAACTACCTCCTTGGCATCATGCCAAGTCTTCGAAGATGTATCTGAAGTAGATCCTTTGTAAGCACTTTGGTGAGGATACCCCTTGCATTCTTCATGGTTGCATAGTAGACTATTTCCACCATCCTTCTCAAGTGTACCTGCTTGCCCACTCTTGAATGTCCTTCACGAGGTCTATTCCCAAGCCTTCTCAAAAGTCTGACTAGCAAACTGATATCTTGTATGGTACTCCATAAGTAGATAAGACTACCAAAGACCTTCATGTAGCTCCCAATGTCTACCTGCTCATACAATGATCTTAGGGCTTGTTTCATCACATAGAATGCCTTCCTCAATTTACATAATGTGCTCTTTGAATGTGGAGCCTCAAGCCCTGATGGCTGAGACACATGTACCTCCTCTTTGAGGTCAACATTCAGACGTTCGGATTTGACATGTAACATGAAAACTTCCCACTTCATCTGAGCTGCTACCATTAGTATGCTGCAAATAGTTATTGTTAGAGCAAAAGAATAACAAAAAACCTTCACGAGTGAAAGTCCTTGTGCTATCAATGTGTCTTGATAGCATTCCAAGATCCCTTGTATCATGTGGTTCACTTTCCAGATCCACTTGGTGCTAGTGACCTCCCATGCTTCATTCTTCATTAAGCTATCATAGTTGGCTTGCACAACTTCCTTCCATGTTGGATCTACAAATGCTTCATCTTCAACTATTGGCTTCATTACTTCCTTCATAATCGCAACCATCATGGCTATACTGACTATGCGAGTAGAAGCCCACTTGGGCTCCTCTAATCTCTGTGATCTCTTGGGTCCTTCTGCCTTCTCTTTAATAGTTGTTGGCATAGGATTACTCTGACCATAGAGCTTGTCCTTCACCCATTGCAATGACAACCAATTTGTTTGGGTGAATTTAGGCTGGTAGAATCTCTTCTCACCATCTGATGATGATGCTTCCTCCTGTTCATAGGTAGGGGTGACTCTTGGGTTAGGTACATAGTGAATTACTCCTTTGCTTGATGATAAAGTGGAAAATCCTTTCTTTTCCTCCACTGCATGTGGCTGCTCCATAGACACCACATTACAACTCCCTTTGATCTTCTTTGCGTCGTGGTCATACAATATGAAAGCCCTTTGCTTTTCATTATGACCTAAGAAGATGCATCTTTTGCTTTTTGGTTCCAACTTGTTCTTTCTTTGACCTGGGACAAGAGCATAACAAACACTCTCAAAAATTCTAAAGTGTAAGATGGATGGATTCTTACCAATGTAGACTTCATGATGAATCTTTCTGTTTTGATAAGGAAAACTCATGCCTTCCCTCATACACATTGCTATCTCAACAATGATGTGACTGTTGCATTCCATAATGCCATCATGCTGTGATGTGTGAGGTGTCACTGATTGACACTTCATCCCTTTGCACTTGCAAAAGCCTTCCAACTCCTCTGAGTTGAGCTCACCATCACCTCCTATTACAAGCTTCTTCACACTTTCCCTGGTTCATTTTCAACAAGTTGTTCTTTAAGCTTACCAAAAGCCTGAGCCTTATCACGAAGAAAGTACATCTACATCTTCATTCATCGATGATCACAATGTAGGAAGATCCTCCCAAGGCCTGTATAGATATCTTACCACACAAGTTAGCATATACCAACACTAGAGGAGCCTTTGACCTACTCTTGCTTTCTTGTGGGAATGTCTCTCTATGTGGCTTGCCCATCATACAAGCTCTATAAGGTTCCTTCATTCCATTCACTGTAGGTAAGTGATGAATAACATTACCTTGCTTTTGCATCTCCTTCCATACTGTCCCTGTCACCATGATGGGTTCTTGCTGAGGCTGCATAGAACTAGATTGACCTATATCATTGGTTATTTGATGAGATGCACCATTGTCTAGTACCCATGAATCCACAATTGATTCTTCTTGTGTTGAGGAGCATACCACCTTTGCTTTGGCTCCATGTATTGTCTCCTCCTTCACTTCATCTATCCTCTTGACATGAAAATCTGCAATTGCATGTCCCTTCCTTTTGCAATGGAAGCATTGTCCTTGAAACTTCTTCTTACTACTCCTCCTCCTCTTCTTTTCACTTTCACCTTTGGTTGAGGAACCACCTTTTTCTGATGGATTGTTGGAGAATGTAGCATCTCCATTGTTGCTTCTTTGTTGGGTTTTGAGCTCCAAATCCTCTTCCCTTGATAGTGAATAGAACTCCTCAAATGTGAAAGCTTGAGGTCTCACCTGAGTGTTGAGAGTAGTTATAGTTCCATCATACTTTGGTGGAGTATTTTGGAGAAACCTTTGAGCTAGCCCCTCGCTAGTCTTCTCTATCCCTTCACAAGCCATTCCATCACATGGCTTCTTGATCTGAGTAATGGATGCCTTCATCTTCTCTCCTTCTGCAAACTTCTCTGCTTCCAATTGATTTTCTAAATTTTGAATGCATGTTTGGTTTCTTACCTCATAATGAATCTTCAATATACTCCATGCCTCACTTGCCTTGGATGTATGCTGAATAAGAGGTAGAATAGATTCCATATGATTGTTAGTTATATAATATAGTGCATTTGCATTCCTTATCTTCCAAGCTTGTAGAAGCTTTGCATTTGGAAGAATCACCATACTCGGATCCAATGGGTCAAAGGTAGGTTGTGGCTCTTGCTCACTTCCCATCACCATCTCCAAAAGATCATAAGAATCAAGGATGAATGTAATCTTGAACTTCCAAAGAAAATAATTTGTACCATCTAACTTGCCTTCACTAAAGGTTGGTGGAGGAACCCATAGTGTTTACATTTCCAAATCCATTGCACCAACTCCACTTCCACTTCCACGATTAGATGCTAACACCTCCATAGTGTTGAAGCCTTTGTGTCCAATGAGCTTGAAGCTTTGAAGCCTCTACCTCCCAAGAACTCTAGCATTGAAGCCTTTGCCTCCCACAAGCTATAGTATTGAAGCATTTGTCTTCCAAGAACTCCAAGGTTGAAGCCTTTACTGTTGGGGATGTAAGGGTCATGTGACGTTACCCCCATATTCATATATATACATCATATATAGAGCATTGCCTCAAGAGAGATCATTATGTGGGTTTTGAGGCTCCCACGCATGTCCGTGCGTCTCTCCTCTCTTCTCTCTCCCTCCATCTTCTCCTTCCTCCTCTTGTTCTGCACACCAAAGCCCTTCATTGATATCAGAGCATGTTGAAGGCTTGTGTGCAAGAAGCTTAAATGGAAGCTTAGGTGAGAAGAGGTAGAAGTGCAGGTCGGCATCTCTTGACATTAGTTCAGTATTTTGGTCATAACTCGAGCTAAGAAGCTTTGATTGATGCGTTTTAAAGTTCTGTGCATAGCTAACATAGAGGGCTACAACTTCACAGAAGGGCGCAGAACCTGGTTCGGACTTTTAGAGTGCTGAAAATTCGAAAAACGCAAACTGTTGTACAAAGCGAATCTACATTCAATAAGACAGCAGGTCAGTTTTTGGATCATAACTTGAGTTCTGCAACTCGGAATTTGATGATTCAACTTGCTGTGTGTAGCTTGGAAAGATAGCTACAACTTTGTAGAAGAACTCTGATCCAGATTCTGAGTTTTAGGTTGCCTAAATTGCAGAATACAGAGCAGTACTGTTGCAAGTGAAAGTGAAATTGACACCAGGTGTTTGTTTTGAGCATATCTTCAGCTACGCACCTCCGATTGAGGTGTTCTTTATGTGGTTACGTAGCCAAGAATTAGATCTTGAAGTTTGCTGAAGACCAAAAGTTCAGATTCAGAGGTTGTCACCTCTGAAATAGCAAAACATAGAGCAGCACATTTTTGTCATAACAACCCTAGTTGCGTTTGGAGTTTCATTTTGGTTTGGAACTTCTTCGAGAGAAAATTTTTGGTGTGCAAGCTCTTATTTTCAGAGCTTCAAGACATTGTACATGTATGATCATTGTGTTAGCTCCTCCATATGAGAGTAGAGCATGATATTGTCATGTGTTTGGCATGTAAAATGACATTGTGGTATACTCTTTTTGAGGTTTATGTCATCATGAGTTCGATCATGGATGTATAGTGGCATTGTGGTCTACATCTTGCTTATGCCACTTGGTTATGGATTTAGTTACCAGTTGCACACAATTCTGTGAGAGTTGATTATGGATCTTGGTTGGTACTTGTATCTTTGTTTTCTTTGCAGGTACAGGATCCAGATTAGAGCCTCAGTTACACGTTTGTTTGTCACCGTTATTAGCATTTGGTCATTGATTGATATGTATTTGCCAGTGTGATTCTTGGCATATGTGGATGGTGATTCCCACATGGTTTATTTGGTTCAGAGTCCATTTTTCAGAGGAGATGTTGCCGAAATTTTGACAGCTTTTATGCTAGAAGAGAGCTCTAGTGGATCTTGAAGCTTGTGTGATAGCTTTGGATCATTGATTATCTCCATTCCCTTGGACTTGATCACACATTGTTCGTGACAGGTTGGACCATCTCGCAGGATTCATTCTTGAGTGGGAGATACATCATCATTGTATTGGCATGTATTGCCATTAGTTTTTTGGCACATGTAGTTGCCATTATCTTTTTTATTAGATCAGTGACAGGTGGTGGCAGATTACTCATTGTTCTTTTGCTATTGGTTATCTTGTTTGATTGCTCAGTTTACAGGGGATACGCTGTCGAATTTTTCCCTAGGTTCTTTCACATCTACTTGATCAGTTTGGAGAGTTGATGAGCAGGCTTATGCTCATGGTTTTATGTGCATGCTAGATGCATGGTCATGTGATAGGTGGTTCACATGGTTCCTTCTCCATCGAGACATTTTTGATGTGAGTTATGCATATGGATATGCATGCGTGATCCTATTGAGTATAGAGTATTGTTTCTAGTCTCTTGTTACATTGCTAGTCTCTTGGATTGCCAGCATGGTGTCTTCTCGATTTGATGGCATGAACTTTCCGAGATGGAAAGCTCAGATGTGGCATACATTGGTTCGTGCAGGGTTACATATGTATGTGCATAGAGATGCACAGAAGCCTCGTGACATGCCCGACCATGTATGGATGGATATGGACGCATTGGCCAGCTCCACTATCCGATTACAACTTGTGGATTCTATATATGAGTCTATGATGTATGAGGAGATGAGTAGTGCATTATGGCAGAGACTACATGATATGTATGCGAGTCCATCGACTCATGTGAGACATAGATCACATCGACGACTTCGATGTTGGCATTGTGGTCATAAGGACCATATTTGACGATGTTGCTTCAGGCGGATGCGACCACGACGTCAGAGATATGCACGTGATGCACGTCAGGTAGTGATTTCAGGAGAGTCTATGGCAGTTGATTATGCGAGTGATGGCGATATCACTTTCTCCTATGCTTCATCTCAGGATTCCTCCTGTTCATTGGATAGCACACATATGGTTTGGTTGCTTGATGCATTAGCCAGTTTTCATGTTACTCCACATCGTGAGTGGTTTTGTCGATTCTCATGTGAGAGTCGTGGATGTGTGCACATGCCTGATGGTACGGCATATGACATTGAGGGTGTAGGAGATATATGCCTTATGCTACCTAGTGGAGCATCACTTATGCTCAGACATGTACGCTATGTGCCTTCATTCCCTATGAGCTTGATTTCAGTTAGCCAGTTACAGGAGAGCAGATGTTATGCATTCCTTGGTGAGCATCATTTTCAGTTACAGTTGGGACAACTTATGCTTGTCAGAGGTGCCAGGGTTGGGCACAGGTATCCACTGCAGGTACTTCATGTGAGAGACAGTCTCGTCTCAGTGGGAGTTCAGTCTTATGTGCGATGTGAGACTCGTCACGTCTCATTTTGTCTACCTACACATATGTCTATTGACATTCATGATGCACATGCATGGCAGGATTCAGATGCTCAGATATGTAGAGCATGTTTTGGATGCTCATGTAGAGCACACTTTGGATGATCAGTTGGATGCTTTAAAGCATGATGTGGATGCTCATGTAGAGCATTATGATGATACTCAGTTAGAGTTTGATCATCAGTTTGACCTTGGTATTGATGTTGTGCAGTTAGCTCATGTGGAGCATGATGATACACTTGGTGTGGTAGAGCAGGATAGCTCTTATGATACACAGTGTACGCCAGAGCATACTAGCTCTCAGGATGCACATCTAGATACATCCTTGGTTGCGAGCATGGTTGATTTAGATGTTGAGGAGTCAGCAGTTATGCAGTCATTCTTGGATTCGCTTATGCCAGATGTTGACACAGATATGTCAGGACATGTTGGTCTTGATGATGGTGCTTTGGATGCCTTGGATACAGACATTGCTGACATGCTTAGGTTAGCCAGGATAGCACATGTTTCGTCAGCATTCGGGAGTTTGATGTACGAGTTATTATGCTCGAGACTAGATATTGCAGTTGCTATTGGAGCATTTGCACTTGGAGTTGTTAGTCGTTCGATGATTGACACCGGCATACAGCGAGTGAGAGCTTTGCAGGAACTTCATCAGTTCTTGCATCAATCAGATGTGAGTTCGACTCTTACCGATATGAGTCTAGAGCAGTTTGAGGTTCATGGATACACCTTGTTCGAGGCAATTGGTGTAGGCTGATCTGGTAAGGGTAGAGATCCGGACTCTTCCTGTACATTATTGTATAGTCCTACATCATTCTTTGTATATGCTACCAGTTATGGTCACATTGACCCTTAAGTGGGAGATTGTTGGGGATGTAAGGGTCATGTGACCTTACCCCCATATTCATATATATACATCATATATAGAGCATTGCCTCAAGAGAGATCATTATGTGTGTTTCTAGGCTCCCACGCATGTCCGTGCGTCTCTCCTCTCTTCTCTCTCCCTCCATCTCCTCCTTCCTCCTCTTGTTCTACACACCAAAGCCCTTCATTAACCTGCCAAAAACTTTGGGGTTGAAGCATTTACCTCTCACAAGCTTGAATGTTGAAGCATTCCTTCCACAAATGCTAGAGTTGAATGTTTGGCCTCCATGATCTCTGCAATCTTCTATACCTTCCTGTGCTCTGATACCATGTAAGAAAAAGAAAATGAATGAAATGAATAATGATTGAGTGGTGGGCTAGTGGTGTAAATCTAATGCCATGTAGAGGTTACCACAACACACATATAAGATCAAGGTTAGATAGAAAGAGAGATATAGTTACTCATGGGAATAACACAAGAGATATGGTGGTAATGGAAAGTAGACACAAGATGAGTAGAAGATGAACTCAACTCAATTCAACTCAAAACTCATAATACAATGGAACTCAAACACTAAACAATATATAGATGGTTCTATCCACACATGCACTCCCTATATGGAGCTTAGATGGTGATCTAGATAGAAGCTAGGTGAAGGGCTATAGGCCAACACAATGGGTACTAAGATGGATACCCTAATAGTTCCAAACACACAAACAGATAATCCTACATGGGGATGGGACCATATTTAAAAGGTCCTCCAAGCCTAAGTCGGCCTACCCATGTTCTAGGGTCGTGGTAGCTTGATCCATGCCCAAATTAATCTCCACCATTGATCTATGAGGTGAATCCAATGGTAGAAAGGTAGGATCAACAACCATTTGTTTGTAGCCCTTGATCTTGCTTAATCCACACTTAGGATCAAGTCTAGATCCAATGGCCCACATCAATTAGACCCTTCCCTAAGTTAAGAAAGCTACTTTTGTTTCTAGCCCTTGATTTAGGTTGATCCTCACATTGGATCAATCCCAAATCCAATGTCTTAGAAGTAACCTTCCTAACTATCCATCTATGGTCTACTCTAGACCTCATCTGACCTCAAAGTCAAGAACCTACCAATGTCCAACACTCTCACATGGCTTCTCCTCATAATGGGGGCCTTACAAATAGAGTGTTATGGAACAATGGTGGTGCTACATAAGGGTGAGGCATTGATCATATCTAACACCCCCCCTCAATGTCCACCCAATGGTGAACTACCTTCTTGGCATGATGCCAAGTCTTCCATGAGGGTGGAGCATTGACCATGTCTAACAGGAATTAGGAAACTTCCTTTTGGACGTATTAAATTAACTCAAAGAGCTAATGATTTCAAGTGGAATCACTTAAAATGATTGACTATACACAGAGCAATCAATTTAGCTAGTGTAGCTTTACCCCCGATTTTTTAGGACCTCCGTAGAGAATGACTGATGACCACTTTGAGCTATAGAACATTGAAAATGGTGGAGTATTGACTGAGATACGAGCAATACAAAATGACCATTTTGAGTGACAATGACAGAGAAACCAACATTTATATGAAACGATCTATTGTATTATATGACAATGTTGTACATGATCACTGACATGATAATCAATGCCTAATGATGGTGAGAAGTGTAGGCTATGAAGTGTGCCTCACGCTCTTGCAATATGATCAACAAAGAATCGGAAAAGAAGTGATCTATCTCGCGAGTTTTACATTCAACTTTTATAGATGATTCATTCAAAATTTGAATTTGAATTTAACTTTGGATCTCACTAAAAAGTGATCCACTAATCTTGGAGATATTCTCTCTAAGAATTCGTAGCTTATCAATCTAACTAACTCCACGAGTTTAGTGGCTTTTACAAATATTCCTTCAAGTCAATTTGACTTTTACAAATGGTAAAAGGTAAACAATCCATAGCAATGGTTCTCATGGGACTTCAATTATTCCACATAAGGTTTTCTCATGTCTAGCCAAGTGTGTGGGCTTGGCACTTGCACCAACAGATCCCCGTCAAGCCAAACATCTTGGCTTGATCTTCTTCATCAATTTTCTTGTATATCTTGCAATCCAATCATAGATTTAAATCTGCAAAGTTTAGTACCGTCAAGTGCTTTGGTCAATAAGTTTGCACATTGCATATTAGTTGATACATATGCCAACTGAATTTCCTTGCTCAATAGCTTCTCTCTCACATAATGATAGTGGACCTCTATATGCTTGGTCCTAGTATGATAAACAGGATTTGCTGCAAGATGTAAGGAACTTGTACTATCTCCAAAAACCATTGGAGCTATAGTATGTAATCCCAAATCTGCATATAGCAATCCAATCCATATGGCCTCTTGTGTAGCATTGGCCAATCCTCTATATTGTGCCTCTCTTGAGGATAAAGCAACAGTAGGTTTCTTCTTGGAAGACCATGATATAGGCTTATCACCCGCAAAAGATAAATAACCTGAGGTGCTCCTTCTATCATCCTTGAAACCTACCCAATCTGCATCTGAGTATATCTTAATATCCAAATCTGAAGTATAAGGAAAATATAAACCTTGATTTTGAGTGCCCTTAAGGTACTTCAAAATCCTCTTGGCAGCTTCCAAGTGAGGTGCCCTAGGTTTGTGCATAGATTGACTTAAGACACTTACTCCATAAGCAATATCAATCCTTGTCAATGTAGCATAGTTTAGGCTTCCCACTATGCTCTGGTAGCCTGCAATATTTTCAAGCACATTACCTTCATGAGGACTTAATTTTTGGTTCACCTCCATGGGAGTGCTTGCTACCTTGGCATCTTGCAATTGAAATTTCTTCAACATATCTTGTACATAATTTCTTTGAGTAATGTAAATGCTAGAGTTCGTACAGACTAATTCAAGTCCAAGAAAATACTTTAGTGACCTTAGATCACTAATTTTGAACTCCAACATCATTTGAGTCTTGATCTTCTTGATCCCATTGCCATCATTACCTATAATTATGATATCATGAACATACACACATAGGTATATTACCTTTGAATTACTTCTCTTGATAAACAGAGAAGTATCTCCTTTACTCATGATGAATCCTTGATCCTAAAAGCATGTATTCAACCTATGGTTCCATGCCCTAGGTGCCTGCTTCAATCTATAAAGAGCTTTGTTTAGTTTACACACATGATTTACCTTGCTTGAGTCCTTATAACCACGAGGTTGAGACATGTACACCTCCTTTGAAATCCAACCATTAAGAAATGCATTTTTTACATCCAATTGCTACATGTTCCAATTCTTTGATGCAGCCACACTTACCAATACCCTGATGGTTGACATTTTGGCCACAGGTGAGAAGGTTTCTTCATGATCAACTCCTTGGGTTTGTGCAAGACCCTTAGCCACAAGTCTAGCTTTGTACCTGCTTATTGATCCATCAAAATTTCTTTTGATATTGTAGATCCATCTAGAACCAATTACCTTCATAGACTCCTTCTTTGGTACTAGCTCCCAAGTATCATTTTCCTTGAGTGCTTCAATTTCTTCATCCATAGCTTCCTTCCATTCTCTCTTGGTCTTTGCCTCTTCATATGATGATGGCTCTTCAAGTGACAAATCCTTTGCAAGATAAATAGAATGCTTAGTAACTAAAGAAGTGTCATACCTATATTTGATTGGCTTCTTGCTTTCCCTTTTTGATCTTCTAATTTCTAGGTTGGATGATTCAGGTATATCCTCCAACTTCTTCATCTTGACTTTGCCTTTGTATTTCCATGCCTTGAATTCTTCTAGGTTGATGACGTCCTCATCATTTGATTTGATGTCTTCAGTCTGGTTTGGTTCTTCCTTGGTGAGGCTTGGGAACTCCTCTTCTAAGTCATAAGGCACTTTACTTTCCTGCATTCACTTTCAAACCAAGAATCATTCTTATCAAAGACATCTCTACTCACCATAAATCCTTTGTTGGAAGGATTGTAAAACATGTATCCTCTCTGATTTAAGTCATACCCTATGAAGATGCACTTCTCTGCCTTAGGGTCTAGCGTACCTCTGATTTGAGATGGTATATGCACATAAGCAACACATCCAAAAATCGTGCAATGATCAAGTGAAGGTCTTCTACCATGCCATGCTTCATATGGGATCATCCCATCAAGAGACTTTGATGGCAACCTATTAACAAGATAAGTGGCAGTAGATACACTTTCTGCCCATAAATAATTAGCTAATTTTTCCTCATTTAGCATTGACCTAGCTGTTTCAACAATTAGTCTACTTGTCCTCTCTGCCACCATATTTTGCTCAGGGGTATACCTGGTTGTAATTTCTCTTTTGATTCCTCTATCATGCAAGAATGCATTAAATTCATTTGAGAATTACTCACCTCCTCCATCTGACCTTAGTCTCTTTAGGCTTTGTCCTGTTTGGTTCTCAACAAGTGCAAGATACTTCTTAAAGCAACTCAATACTTCATCTTTGTGATTCATAAACTATAAGATAGTCCACCTATTGAAATCATCAATAAAAGATACATAATACCTTGATCCAAAAATTGTGGGATCCTTACTTGGTCCCCATACATCTGTATGGACAAGCTCTAAGTAGTCCTCATGCATGTAGCCTTTCTTTGAGAAGGGTAACCTGTGAGACTTTCCAAACTGACAAGCACCACATTTATAGATCATGTGTTGTTTGGATACATTGGGTACCCCAAGCACTCATTGATCTCTACATATTTGCTTTAAAGTTCTCTCACCAATATGCCCTAATTTCTTATGCCAAATTTCAAGCTCTAATAATGTTTGGTCTTCGTAACTACAAAGTGCAATATTCCTTGTATCTTCAATTTCAAAAGTGAATAATCTAACTGTCTTTTCTCATTTGGAAATTCTCTTGAATCCATGTTGGGAATCCTCCACAAATGATCCATATTTGTTGAATGTGACCTGCAAACCCTTTTCCAGAATCTATCCAACACTCATCAAATTCTTGGTAATTGTAGGTACATATAGAACCATGCTCAACAGATTTCTATTTCCATTAGAGGTTTTAACATTTTCTACCTTGATCACTGAGTGCTTGGTGTCATCACCTGTTTGTACCTGATGTTTTCCCTTAGGTTACCCAAGGTCAGCCTGCATAGTTCGCTTGAGAGGTTGTGCCTTCATCCTTAATCTTCTTGCTTTTCCCTTTCTCTTTAGACTTGCCTTTATTTGTGTAAAGGGCAGAAGAGCTATTACCTCTTGATGAATCTCCATTGTTGTTGAGCTTGGATTCATGGGTAAAGAGTTTCCCCATGAGTGTGGTAAGATCTCGAATGCACATGTCCATGTACAAGTCCATGTCAGTTGTGAAGCTCTCCCATTTGTCATCTGCCTTAATACCATTGATCACTTGTCTCACAATTTGCTCCTCTTCAATCTCCTCTCCTATGCTTGCCAATTGGTCAGCCACATCCTTGACTTTGGTCACATACTCTGAGATGCCTTTCTTGGGTTGCTTCCTTTGAGCGGTAAACTCAATCCATAATTGGTTCTTTCTAGCCCTTGTGTTGGAAGAAAAATATGAAGACAATGTTTCCCAAGTCTCTTGGAATGTCTTACAGTTCCTAATGTGTGGGAGAAGAAAATCAAAGATTGAGTTAAGTAAGTATGACCTTACTAATGCATCTTTGCCACACCATGAATTGAGTCTTTCATGCTCCTCTCTTGTAGGTTGTCCTTTGCTTCTGAAAATGGGCATCTCCTCATCTCCTGAGATGTATCCATAGAGAATCCTTCCTTGCAAGTATGTCTTCATCCTCAAGGACCATGCTTGGTAGTTGTTCCTGTCCAATTTATCAATGAAAGAAGGAAAACCATCTCCCATTTTACCTTAGCTTTGCTCTAATACCACTGTTGGGAAAGATGGATGGAAACTCAAAGAAAATGAGTAGGTACTGCAAATTCTTGCTTTGTAACAGCTCCCTTCCACTTCAGAGTTAAGTTATAGGCCCTTTTAGCTTTCCAATGACACTAAACAAGTGCCTATGTACTTTGGAAATGATGCAAGTAACGATTAATTCAAAATAGACTACGTCTCACTTCACAATCCAATGAAAACTTCTATTTTGGTTCACACACCTCCTGCTTGTTAAGTTCAATGCTTCCAGTACAGTAGGAATTGTAAGAAAAAGAAAAGGAATGAAATGAATAATGATTGAGTGGTGGGCTAGTGGTGTAACTCTAATGCCATGTAGAGGTTACCACAACACACATATAAGATCAAGGTTAGATAGAAAGAGAGATATAGTTACTCATGGGAATAACACAAGACATATGGTGGTAATGGAAAGTAGACACAAGATGAGTAGAAGATGAACTCAACTCAATTCAACTCAAAACTCATAACTCTAATACAATGGAACTCAAACACTAAACAATATATAGATGGTTCTATCCACACATGCACTCCCTATATGGAGCTTAGATGGTGATCTAGATAGAAGCTAGGTGAAGGGCTATAGGCCAACACAATGGGTACCAAGATGGATACCCTAATCGTTCCAAACACACAAACAGATAATCCTACATGGGGATGGGACCATCTTTATAAGGTCCTCCAAGCCTAAGTCGGCCTACCCATGTTATAGGGTCGTGGTAGCTTGATCCATGCCCAAATTAATCTCCACCATTGATCTATGAGGTGAATCAAATGGTAGAAAGGTAGGATGAACAACCATTTGTTTGTAGTCCTTGATCTTGCTTAATCCACACTTAGGTCAAGTCTAGATCCAATGGCCCACATCAATTAGACCCTTCCCTAAGTTAAGAAAGCTACTTTTGTTTCTAGCCCTTGATTTAGGTTGATCCTCACATTGGATCAATCCCAAATCCAATGGCTTAGAAGTAACCTTCCTAACTATCCATCTATGGTCTACTCTAGACCTCATCTGACCTCAAAGTCAGGAACGTACCAATGTCCAACACTCTCACATGGCTTCTCCTCATAATGGGGGCCTTACAAATAGAGTGTTATGGAACAATGGTGGTGCTACATAAGGGTGAGGCATTGAGCATATCTAACACCCCCCCTCAATGTCCACCCAATGGTGAACTACCTTCTTGGCGTGATGCCAAGTCTTCCATGAGGGTGGAGCATTGACCATGTCTAACACTCCCCCTCAATGTCCACCCAAAGGTGAACTACCTCCTTGGCATCATGCCAAGTCTTCGAAGATGTATCTGAAGTAGATCCTTTGTAAGCACTTTGGTGAGGATACCCCTTGCATTCTTCATGGTTGCATAGTAGACTATTTCAACCATCCTTCTCAAGTGTACCTGCTTGCCCACTCTTGAATGTCCTTCACGAGGTCTATTCCCAAGCCTTCTCAAAAGTCTCACTAGCAAACTGATATCTTGTATGGTACTCCATAAGTAGATAAGACTACCAAAGACCTTCATGTAGCTCCCAATGTCTACCTGCTCATACAATGATCTTAGGGCTTGTTTCATCACATACAATGCCTTCCTCAATTTACATAATGTGCTCTTTGAATGTGGAGCCTCAAACCCTGATGGCTGAGACACATGTACCTCCTCTTTGAGGTCAACATTCAGACGTTCGGATTTGACATGTAACATGAAAACTTCCCACTTCATCTGAGCTGCTACCATTAGTATGTTGCAAATAGTGATCGTTAGAGCAAAAGAATAACAAAAAACCTTCACGAGTGAAAGTCCTTGTGCTATCAATGTGTCTTGATAGGATTCCAAGATCCCTTGTATCATGTGGTTCACTTTCCAGATCCACTTGGTGCTAGTGACCTCCCATGCTTCATTGTTCATTAAGCTATCATAGTTGGCTTGCACAACTTCCTTCCATGTTGGATCTACAAATGCTTCATCTTCAACTATTGGCTTCATTACTTCCTTCATAATCGCAACCATCATGGCTATACTGACTATGCGAGTAGAAGCCCACTTGCGCTCCTCTAATCTCTGTGATCTCTTGGGTCCTTCTACCTTCTCTTTAATAGTTGTTGGCATAGGATTACTCTGACCATAGAGGTTTTCCTTCACCCATTGCAGTTGGGTGAATTTAGGTTGGTAGAATCTCTTCTCACCATCTGATGATGATGCTTCCTCCTGTTCATAGGTAGGGGTGACTCTTGGGTTAGGTACATAGTGAATTACTCCTTTGCTTGATGATAAAGTGGAAAATCCTTTCTTTCCTCCACTGCATGTGGCTGCTCCATAGACACCACATCGCAAATCCCTTTGATCTTCTTTGCCTCGTGGTCATACAATATGAAAGCCCTTTGCTTTTCATTATGACCTAAGAAGATGCATCTTTTGCTTTTTGGTTCCAACTTGGTCTTTCTTTGACCTGGGACAAGAGCATAGCAAACACTCTAAAAAATTCTAAAGTGTAAGATGGATGGATTCTTACCAATGTAGACTTCATGATGAATCTTTCTACTTTGATAAGGAAAACTCATGCCTTCCCTCATACACATTGCTATCTCAACAATGATGTGACTCTTGCATTCCATAATGCCATCATGCTGTGATGTGTGAGGTGTCACTGATTGACACTTTATCCCTTTGCACTTGCAAAAGCCTTCCAACTCCTCTGAGTTGAGCTCACCATCACCTCCTATTCCAAGCTTCTTCACACTTTCCCTGGTTCATTTTGAACAAGTTGTGGTTGTTCTTTAATCTTACCAAAAGCCTGAGCCTTATCACGAAGAAAGTACATCCACATCTTCATTCATCGATGATCACAATGTAGGAAGATCCTCCCAAGGCTTGTATAGACATCTTACCACACAAGTTAGCATATACCAACACTAGAGGAGCCTTTGACCTACTCTTGATTTCTTGTGGGAATGTATCTCTATGTGGCTTGCCCATCATACAAGCTCTATAAGGTTCCTTCATTCCATTCACTGTAGGTAAGTGATGAATAACATTACCTTGCTTTTGCATCTCCTTCCATACTGTCCCTGTCACCATGATGGGTTCTTGCTGAGGCTGCATAGAACTAGATTGACCTATATCATTGGTTATTTGATGAGATACACCACTGTCTAGTACCCATGAATCCACAATTGATTCTTCTTGTGTTGAGGAGCATACCACCTTTGCTTTGGCTCCATGTATTGTCTCCTCCTTCACTTCATCTATCCTCTTGACATGAAAATCTGCAATTGCATGTCCCTTCCTTTTGCTTCAGTTGGCATATGTATCAACTAATATGCAATGTGCAAACTTATTGACCAAAGCACTTGACGGTACTAAACTTTTCATATTTAAATCTATGATTGGATTGCAGGATATACAAGAAAATTGATGAAGAAGATCAAGCCAAGATGTTTGGCTTGAGGGGGATCTGTTGGTGCAAGTGCCAAGCCCACACACTTGGCTAGGCATGAGAAGACCTTATGTGGAATAATTGAAGTCCCATGAGAACCATTGCTATGGATTGTTTACCTTTTACCATTTGTAAAAGTCAAATTGACTTGAAGGAATATTTGTAAAAGCCACTAAACTCGTGGAGTTAGTTAGATTGATAAGCTACGAATTCTTAGAGAGAATATCTCCAAGATTAGTGGATCACTTTTTAGTGAGATCCAAAGTTAAATTCAAATTCAAATTTTGAATGAATCATCTATAAAAGTTGAATGTAAAACTCGCGAGATAGATCACTTCTTTTCCTAGTCTTTGTTGATCATATTGCAAGAGCGTGAGGCACACTTCATAGCCTATGGCATTGATTATCATGTCAGTGATCATGTACAACATTGTCATATAATACAATAGATCATTTCATATAAATGTTGGTTTCTCTGTCATTGTCACTCAAAATGGTCATTTTGTATTGCTCGTATCTCAGTCAATACTCCACCATTTCTATAGCTCAAAGTGGTCATCAGTCATTCTCTACGGAGGTCCTAAAAAATCGGGGGTAAAGCTACACTAGCTAAATTGATTGCTTTGTGTATAGTCAATCATTTTAAGTGATTCCACTTAAAATCATTAGCTCTTTGAGTAAATTTAATACGTCCAAAAGGAATTTTTCTAATTCTTGTAAGACATGGTCAATGCTCCACCCTCATGGAAGACTTGCATCATGCCAAGAAGGTAGTTCACCATTGGGTGGACATTGAGGGGGGGTGTTAGATATGCTCAATGCCTCACCCTTATGTAGCACCACCATTGTTCCATAACACTCTATTTGTAAGGCCCCCATTATGAGGAGAAGCCATGTGAGAGTGTTGGACATTGGTAGGTTCTTGACTTTGAGGTTAGATGAGGTCTAGAGTAGACCATAGATGGATAGTTAGGAAGGTTACTTCTAAGACATTGGATTTGGGATTGATCCAATGTGAGGATCAACCTAAATCAAGGGCTAGAAACAAAAGTAGCTTTCTTAACTTAGGGAAGGGTCTAATTGATGTGGGCCATTGGATCTAGACTTGATCCTAAGTGTGGATTAAGCAAGATCAAGGGCTACAAACAAATGGTTGTTGATCCTACCTTTCTACCATTGGATTCACCTCATAGATCAATGGTGGAGATTAATTTGGGCATGGATCAAGATACCACGACCCTAGAACATGGGTAGGCTGACTTAGGCTTGGAGGACCTTATAAATATGGTCCCATCCCCATGTAGGATTATCTGTTTGTGTGTGTGGAACCATTAGGGTATCCATCTTAGTACCCATTGTGTTGGCCTATAGCCCTTCACCTAGCTTCTATCTAGATCACCATCTAAGCTCCATATAGGGAGTTCATGTGTGGATAGAACCATCTATATATTGTTTAGTGTTTGAGTTCCATTGTATTATGAGTTTTGAGTTGAATTGAGTTGAGTTCATCTTCTACTCATCTTGTGTCTACTTTCCATTACCACCATATCTCTTGTGTTATTCCCATGAGTAACTATATCTCTCTTTCTATCTAACCTTGATCTTATGTGTGTGTTGTGGTAACCTCTACATGGCATTAGAGTTACACCACTAGCCCACCACTCAATCATTATTCATTTCATTGATTTTCTTTTTCTTACATGGTATCAGAGCACAGGAAGGTATAGAAGATTGCAGAGATCATGGAGGCCAAGCATTCAACTCTAGCATTTATGAAAGGAATGCTTCAACATTCAAGCTTGTGAGAGGTAAATGCTTCAACCCCAAAGTTTTTGGCAGGTAAAGGCTTCAACATTGGAGTCCTTGGAAAACAAATGCTTCAATACTATAGCTTGTGGGAGGCAAAGGCTTCAACGCTAGAGTTCTTGGGAGGTAGAGGCTTCAAAGCTTCAAGCTCATTGGACACAAAGGCTTCAACACTATGGAGGTGTTAGCATCTAATCGTGGAAGTGGAAGTGGAGTTGGTGCAATGGATTTGGAAATGTAAACACTATGGGTTCCTCCACCAACCTTTAGTGAAGGCAAGTTAGATGGTACAAATTATTTTCTTTGGAAGTTCAAGATTACATTCATCCTTGATTCTTATGATCTTTTGGAGATGGTGATGGGAAGTGAGCAAGAGCCACAACCTACCTTTGACCCATTGGATCCGAGTATGGTGATTCTTCCAAATGCAAAGCTTCTACAAGCTTGGAAGATAAGGAATGCAAATGCACTATATTATATAACTAACAATCATATGGAATCTATTCTACCTCTTATTCAGCATACATCCAAGGCAAGTGAGGCATGGAGTATATTGAAGATTCATTATGAGGTAAGAAACCAAACAGGCATTCAAAATTTAGAAAATCAATTGGAAGCAGAGAAGTTTGCAGAAGGAGAGAAGATGAAGGCATCCATTACTCAGATCAAGAAGCCATGTGATGGAATGGCTTGTGAAGGGATAGAGAAGACTAGCGAGGGGCTAGCTCAAAGGTTTCTCCAAAATACTCCACCAAAGTATGATGGAACTATAACTACTCTCAACACTCAGGTGAGACCTCAAGCTTTCACATTTGAGGAGTTCTATTCACTATCAAGGGAAGAGGATTTGGAGCTCAAAACCCAACAAAGAAGCAACAATGGAGATGCTACATTCTCCAACAATGCATCAAAAAAAGGTGGTTCCTCAACCAAAGGTGAAAGTGAAAAGAAGAGGAGGAGGAGTAGTAAGAAGAAGTTTCAAGGATAGCTTCTCTCTCACATAATGATAGTGGACCTCTATATGCTTGGTCCTAGTATGATAAATAGGATTTGCTGCAAGATGTAAGGAACTTGTACTATCTCCAAAAACCATTGGAGCTATAGTATGTAATCTCAAATCTGCATATAGCAATCCAATCCATATGGCCTCTTGTGTAGGATTGGCCAATCCTCTATATTGTGCCTCTGTTGAGGATAAAGCAACAGTAGGTTTCTTCTTGGAAGACCATGATATAGGTTTATCACCCGCAAAAGATAAATAACCTGAGGTGCTCCTTCTATCATCCCTGCAACCTACCCAATCTGCATCTGAGTATATCTTAATATCCAAATCTGAAGTATAAGGAAAATATAAGCCTTGATTTTGAGTGCCCTTAAGGTACTTCAAAATCCTCTTGGCAGCTTCCAAGTGAGGTGCCCTAGGTTTGTGTATTGACTTAAGACACTTACTCCATAAGCAATATCAATCCTTGTCAATGTAGCATAGTTTAGGCTTCCCACTATGCTCTAGTAGCCTGCAATATTTTCAAGCACATTACCTTCATGAGGACTTAATTTTTGGTTCACCTCCATAGGAGTGCTTGCTACCTTGGCATCCTGCAATTGAGCTTTCTTCAACATATCCTGTACATACTTTCTTTGAGTAATGTAAATGCCAGAGTTCGTATAGACTAAATCAAGTCCAAGAAAATACTTTAGTGACCCTAGATAACTGATTTTGAACTCCAACATCATTTGATTCTTGATATGCTTGATCCCATTGGCATCATTACCTATAATTATGATATCATGAACATACACACATAGGTACATTACCTCTGAATTACTTCTCTTGATAAACATAGAAGTATCTGCTTTACTCATTATGAATCCTTGATCCTAAAGGTATGTAGTCAACCTATGGTTCCATGCCCTAGGTGCCTGCTTCAATCCATAAAGATATTTGTTCAGTTTACACACATGATTTACCTTGCTTGAGTCCTCATAACCAAGAGGTTGAGACATGTACACCTCCTCTAAAATCCAGCCATTAAGAAATGCATTTTTTACATCCATTTGGTAAATGTTCCAATTCTTTGACGCAGCCACACTTACCGATACCTTGATGGTTGGCATTTTGGCCACAAGTGAGAAGGTTTCTTTATAATCAACTCCTTGGGTTTGTGCAAAACCCTTAGCCACAAGTCTAGCTTTGTACCTGCTTATTGATCCATAAGAATTTATTTTGATCTTGTAGATCCATCTATAACCAATTACCTTCATAGACTCCTTCTTTGGTACTAGCTCCCAAGTATCATTCTCCTTGAGTGCTTCCATTTCTTCATCCATAGCTTCCTTGCATTCTCTCTTGGTCTTTGCGTCTTCATATGATGATGGCTCTTCAAGTGACAAATCGTTTGCAAGATAAATAGAATGCTTAGTAACTAAAGAAGTGTCATACCCATATCTAACTGGCTTCTTGATTTCCCTTTGTGATCTTTTGATTGCTTGTTTGGATGATTCAGGTATATACTCCAACTTCTTCATCTTGAGTTTGCCTTTGGATTTCCATGCCTTGAATTCTTCTAGGTTGATGATGTTCTCATCATCTGATTTGATGTCTTCAATCTGGTTTGGTTCTTCCTTGGTGAGGCTTGGGAACTCCTCTTCCAAGTCATAAGGCAACTTTACTTTCCTGCATTCACTTTCAAACCAAGAATCATTCTTATCAAAGACAACATCTCTATTGACCATAAATCCTTTGTTGAAAGGATTGTAAAACCTGTATCGTTTATGATTTAAGTCATACCCTATGAAGATGCACTTCTCAGCCTTAGGGCTAGCTTACCTCTGATTTGAGATGGTATATGCACGTAAGCAACACATCCAAAAATCTTGCAATAATCGAGTGAAGGTCTTCCACCATGCCGTGCTTCATATGGGGTCATCCCATCAAGAGACTTTGATGGAAATGTGTTAACAAGATAAGTGGCAGTAGATACACTTTCTACCCACAAATAATTAGGTATTTTTTTCTCATTTAGCATTCACCTAGCTGTTTCAACAATTATTCTATTTCTCCTCTCTGCCACCCCATTTTGCTCAAGGGTGTACCTTGTTGTAATTTCTCTTTTGATTCCTCTATCCTGCAAGAATGCATCAAATTCATTTGAGAAGTACTCACCTCCTCCATATGACCTTAGTCTCTTTAGGCTTCTTCCTGTTTGGTTCTCAACAAGTGCAAGATACTTCTTAAAGCAATTGAATACTTCATCTTTTTGCTTCATAAAATATAAGACAATCCACCTACTGAAATCATCAATAAAAGATACATAATACCTTGATCTAGAAATTGAGGGATCCTTACTTGGTCCCCAAACATCTGTATGGACAAGCTCTAAGTAGTCCTCATGCATGTAGCCTTTCTTTTAGAAGGGTAACCTGTGAGACTTTCCAAACTGACAAGCACCACATTTATAGATCATGTGTTGTTTGGATACATTGGGTATCCCAAGCACACATTGATCTCTACATTTTTGCTTTAAAGTTCTCTCACCAATATGCCATAATCTCTTATGCCAAATTTCAAGCTCTGATAATGTTTGGTGTTTGTAACTATAAAGTGCAATATTCCTTGTATCTTCAAGTTCAAAAGTGAATATTCTACTTGTCTTTTCCCCTTTGGAAATTCTCTTGAATCCATGTTGGGGATCCTCCACAAATGCTCCATATTTGTTGAACCTGACCTGCAAACCCTTTTCCACAATCTATCCAACACTAATCAAATTCTTGGTAATTGTAGGTACATATAGAACCCTACTCAATAGATTTCTATTTCCATAAGAGGTTTTAACATTTGCTACCTTGATCACTAAGTGCTTTGTGTCATCACCTATTTGTACTTGATGTTTTCCCTTAGGTTCCTCAAGGTCAGAGAGAAGAGCTACATTGCTTGCCACATGGTTTGAACATCTTGAGTCAATGTAGAAGAGATGGTCATTATTCATACCTTGCGTTGAAGTCATATTCATAATCAGAAGGGAATCCTCTTGTTCCTCTGTATAATTGTTGTAGTCTTTCCTTGACTTGTAGCCTCCTTGGTAGTTTTTTTTTTTGTAATTGTTGTTGTAGTTGTTATTGTAGCCTTGATGATGGTTGAATCTTCCTCTTGATTTTGTATATTCACCTCTTTGTAAACCTCTACCTTTCTGATTCTTGAAGTTCCTGTAACACTTATTTGTAGTATGAACCACAAACATTACATGGGGAAGAGTTGAAAGGTCTCCCCATACCTTGCTTACCTCCTCTGCCCCTACCTCTTGAGTTTCTACCTCTCCCTGCATAGTTCGCTTGAGAGGTTGTACCTTCATCCTCAATCTTCTTGCTTTTCCCTTTGTCTTTAGACTTGCCTTTATCTTTGTATAGGGCAAAAGAACTATTACCTCTTGATGAATCTCCATTCAGGTTGAGCTTGGCTTCATAGAGAGAGAGAGAGAGCATTGTGAGCCAAACTTGGTTTCTGCCTACATTTATTATGTGCCCAACCAATGGTTTCTACTTATGTTCTCTGAAGTAGGTAATGGCCTCTTAATTCATAAAAAGGGGAGAGAGAGAGAGAGATAGATAGAGAGAGAGAGCCAAACTTTTTAAAGGGAAGTATTGAGATCCAATAATTTTCTTAATTCATCGGCTCCGTTCAGTCAGTCGTTTGATGTTCTGTTACGGATAGAGATGATACGGATAGAGATGGATATAAGAGATATAAAATAGGAATAAATGTTGTTGAGTTACACATGCACATTGCATTGAGAAGGACTCCTCAACAAAGCAAACTAAGAACGACTCTCTCTCTCTCTCATCATAGCAGCGATATTGACTAAACAGATCAACAGAGAGAACTGTTAAGGAATCGCGTTCAACACGCAGCAAGCGAGAAGCAATTGTAGATGAGAAGAGAGGTATATTGAGAATTCTTCGTCCTCTTTGTTATCTTCTAATACATAAGAATGCCACTATTAAATGTTTCAAATTTTTTGTTACATCTCCCATGATGTTTACAGGTCCTCTATACTCAAGTCTACATTAGCCTTTGTAGAGAGTACATGCATGGTAGCAAAAATAAAAAGTAACAAATACTCACAAAATGAAAGAGTGTGAGAGACTCAAGGTGAGTAGAGCAAGCAATGGGTAAACTCACATGGATTAGAAATGAGCTTACCAAGATCATGGAGTAGGCTCCTAAAGATTCTAACCAAGTAAAAAATGGGAGAGAGGCCCTCCTTATGTAGAGTTGGAGGAGGCTCTCCAAATTACATCATATGTGGGATAATTCCCCTTGAAAGAGAATGAATACATTGGTAGAAGCAAATGGCAAGGTACCCAAATACAATAAGGTATAATTTAAAATGGAAATGAAATGGAAATGGAGTGTCTCCTATATAAAATGGAGATGCACTCATGCGGATACAAATGGAGATGAAGTATGAAAAATCATAGCATCAACACCCGTCTATAGTTCTATTTTGGAGAGGTTGATTGCTACAGAAATCCACCAAACATTGGAGCAAAATTGGAGGTAGAGCCTTCGTGAGCATGCCGCCAAGTTCTCTTGAGAGGTATACTACTCCTGAGTAATCTCATGTGATATGAACTTTTCACGAATGAAATGGTACTAGATCTCGATGTGTTTTGTCCGAGCGTGGAGCACTAGATTCTTGGAAATGGCCAAACTTTCTTGGCTGTTAGTATAGATACATGTGAGAGCAACCTAAAAAAATACCAGTGTCAGATAATAAACATTGAAGCTAGATGGCCTCACATGCTGCAAAGTTGAATGCTCGGTACTTGACCTTGATGGATGACATAGCAACTGTAGGCTTCTTCATACTTGCCTAAGCAATAGGTCTTGAGCCAAACAATCTAAATCCGAATATCCAATGAGATTTATGCCCGCTCTGTATCAAAGACCATGATGTCTAGTGAGGGTTGTTAAAAAAATAACAACACAGTGGAATAGACTAGTAGATAGATTTGAGAAAAAACATAGGCAAAGATAGATGCAAATTGAGATATAGAGGACTCAAATTCTCAGATTGCTAAGAGTAAGGCAGTTACGATGATGGTGTTGTCCACCCATGCACTCCCAATGTGGAGCTTAGATAGTGCCTCTAGAGAGACTCTAGATGAAGGGCTTACTAGTGTGCAATGCTCTAGAACGCTCAAGTTGGGCAATGTTTACATCACTTTTACAAAGGGAGTTAGTATAGATAAACGTAATTTGGAGATACAAAATAGTCGGCAAAATATACAATCCAGTAGTATGTCCATGACCAGAAGTCCTACCATCTCGGTCCTATGGGCTAGGGGGATAGGTCCCTCAAACCCCACAGAAGGGGAAAAGCCCCCCTTTGCACTCTCCCCAATAAGGTTCTATGGGGAAATCGCATGGCACCACAAGGACTTTATTTTCACCTTGATTGGCAACCCAATGGCCCAAAAGTTTATGCCCTACCTAACCTAATGGCTAGGCTCACAAAGATCATCTATTACCATCAACAATCACACATAGACCTCATCTAAATTGGAAGTTAGGGTTCCACAAATGTTTGGGCTCTCACAATGGCTTCTCCTCATAATGGGGGCCTTACAACTTAGAGCACCATGGATCATTTGTGGTCACTTGAGGGTGGATTATTGAGCATATCTAACACCCCCCCCTCAATGTATACCCTGCGGTGAACTACCTTCTTAGTCCAATGCCAAGCTTTGGAAAGTGTCCAAGAAGTTGCTCTCTCCCAAGAGCCTTGGTGAAGATGTGTGCTCCATTTTCTTCAGTTGTACAATAGCTTATCTTCATGAACTTGTCCTCAATCAACTCAAGCGGATAGTGATAATGAATTTCTATGTGCTTGGTACATGCATGGAAAAAAGGATTCTTGGAGATGGCCATGCAACTTTGGTTCTCACACTTCAACTTTGTAGCCTCCTATCCTTGTATTCCTATGTGCCATAGGATCCTTCTCAACCATACCGCTTCACATGTTGCAATACATGTAGCTTTGTAATTAGCTTCAGTAGAAGATAATGCTACAGTCATTTGCTTCTTACCGATCCAAGAAAAAATCCCTGATCCTAAAGAAAAGCAATATCGAGAAACTAATTTTCTGGTATCAGTATCTCTTGCCCAATTTGAGTCATAGTATTTTACCAGAGGTGATCCTTCTATATAAATAATACCATAATCAGTGGTTCCTTTACTCAAATATGCATGCTTTCCTTCTAATGAGTTTGGCAAGGCTTATCAGAGAACCTGCTTATTGTTCCAACAAAAGAGATATCTGGTCTGTTATTGCACAAGTAGATGCGACTTCCAAGTTGGTGAAGATATTTTGTACATAGATAGTACTTGTAGCAATCATACATCATATAAGAAGGATTATTTCAGTAACTTATAAATAAAAAAGAACTAAGGAAATATAGAAACAAGTTACAATCAAATAAAAGTAGTTAAAAAGTAAGAGGTAGTATCTTTAAAGGCTAATAAATGTAAAATTTCTTATTAGATGTATTTTGTGTTCCTTCTATCACAAAACATTTGATGTGAATTAAACAAATTTTAGAGAAATGTTACTAGCTTATGTTCAATGAAGAGGATTCAGGCTCATGGAAAAAGGAATACAATAAGGGATAATTCTCACTATAGAGATAAATTATTCATATCAATCAATGGATGTGCAATATGGAGACAAGAGGATGAAAAGATTTGACACATTACATTATAGATTGTGTCACATTTGCTGAAGGAAATGCCAAGGAAAATATAGATTTTTGCATAAAATATGTGCGGCCTTATAACTAAGAAAACAATCAAGGTTTTAGTTCAAGAAGAGTACATATGTGAGTGCCAACACTCAAGGCCTCATTCATAATAATGTTTGACGCCTAACAAGATAATCATCACTTTTTGGAAATAGATTTTATGTAACCTTTACTCATTTATAATCAAGGAAAGTTTTGTTACATTGCATGAGAAAAAACTATATGTGCTCCATTACTTCAAACAATTTAAGGCATATGTTGAGAAGGATTCATATAAGTATATCAAGGGAATTATATTTCTCTCATGAATTCTACAGTTTTTTCCAAAATTTTCACTAAATTATGATCTAGTAATAGGTATATCCCTAAAATAATGGGGAGATTGAGAAAAAGAATAGATACGTAACAAAGATGGCAATGCTCATTCTCAATCACATGAATGATCCACATTTTTCATAGGGAGAGTTTGCATGTACAAACACATACATAATGAATAGGTATCAGACATTAGATATAGATAATTTAACCCTTGAGTAACCATCCAATTGAATGAATCCTTGATATAGATAATTTAACCCTTGAATAACCATGTAATTGAATGAATCCTTCATACATTAGTATCTTTGGATGCGTTTCCTATGTAAATATAATACAAGAATAGATGTCAAATTTCAAAGATGTTTCTTTTTCAGATGTTCTATGAGGAAATGGACAACATACGCTACAAGGTCATGAAGAAGGGACTATGGGTAAATACAAATTTTGTCCTTGATAAATTTAAGCCTTGGTATGCAAGTACAATTTCATTGTGGTTTGAAGCAATGGAAGATATGGATAGGAAAAATTATGAAAGATTCAAAGAAAGCTTTGGAAGAATAATGGAGAGAGATGGAATGACACCTCAAGTAAATGAAATGAGACACAAAAAGACTAAGATATGAAGTTCAGGGTCCTACATTTTATAATTTTATTATAGCATTATGTATATATTACTTAGTAAAGGACAAAGGGTTCACAAGCTATGAAGAAATAAGGATTGCAGAGAATGAGAAGACGAAATTAATACATGAAGCTTAGTGAAAACTATACATGAAGCTTGGTACAAAAGGAAGAAGACATAAAAACGAATGACAAGACGAAATCACGAAAGGACTTAATGTGCTTAGTGAAAACTATACATGAAGCAAGAAGACATAAAAGTCACAGGAAATATTTGGGTTATGAAAGTAAACGAAATATAGAGTGCCCCATTTGTAGGTATAAAGTTAGGTCGGTGGAAAAAGGCTTATCCCATTACTCTAGGATTGGTTATGAAGAACATTTCAGCCCCATAAAGAATTTAGAAACCACTTGGAAATGGATCTTATATAAATTTGATGTGAGGAATGATTTAATCAATGGACAAATAGAAGATGTCGTCCACATCCGTAATCTTCTAGGGTTTGCTAATCCTCAATTTCCAAATCACATTTGCTACTAAAAGAAGTCTTTATATGTATAAAAACAAGCCATTGGATTATTTATCAAGTCAAATATAAGGAATTTTTTTTGAATCCCTACATGAATATGCAAGTAGAAAAGGCGATAAACATATGCATTTATGTGAATGATTTGATCATCACAAGAAGTTGTTAGGCTGCCGATTACATATTATTTGTAATTTTTCATAATTTTTGATGAAGCATCATATTGGCCTAAGATTTGTAACTTACTTATGAATTAATACAAAGCAAGGTTGTAGTCGTGTGGCACCAAGCATGTGACGAGTCCGTAAGACCATGCGTGGTGGATCAGCATGGTGCAAATAGTTTCAATCTAATTGTGTTGTTCTATTCGGTACTCTGTCGACTCTTGTTAGTTGAATCATTTAACATTAAGTGTGGTGATTAATTAAGTCTTGTTGAGAATCATTGTTAGAAGTTAGTGCAATGAAGTATTGTTGTTAATAACCGTGAATAGTAATCTAACTATTGATCTTGCGCACGGTCGTTTGTAAGTGAATCAGGTGGAAGGATTATATGATTGGATAACAAAGTGTGACAATGCACATTTATGAAGTAACACATTAGTAGTGCAGAGTATTGTAATATGATGACTTGTGAAAATCAGTACTGGTTAAATGTTTAGAGGAATGTGCTATAGAAGAGATATCGGTGGTAGTGTGATTTAGTAATTAGCTCCACTGATTACCTTAGAAATACAGATTGGGAAAATACCAAAGGGCTCTATTTATAGAATCATGCCATCCCAAGGATCTTGATAGCCTGTCCTCTTCACTGTAGTCTTACCGGACACATTTGGATTAGGAACAGAGGTTAACACTGGTGCCCTCTATGGGAAATGGAATTTAGTTTCTAAGAGAAGATTAGCATACACTTTCTGAGTGGAGATTATTTTCTACATGCTGATAACACACTTGGGAGAGACTTACCCCAAATATTGAAGCAATAAACAACCCTTGAGAGTGAATAGTGCACTATGGATGCCGCCATGGAGTAATAATGAAGGTGTTACAACTAAAGGGAAGGGCGCAACGAGTAGCAGTGGATCAATACCACAATATTTCCTCATTTTTTATCTACAAAGTATATCGGAACTCAGTTCGGTACCATCTAATGCTAGTTCAATGTCCAATGTTAATAACAAATTTGTTGATAGTCCAATACCCTCCGATAATGGTTTGGCACCTGATGTCGATACCGAATTCTATGGTAGTGCGATGTAAGCCAAAACAACATAAGAAGTTAAAGAGGATTTGTCAAAGTTCTAGAGTGATAGAAAGCTCTCTACTTCAATTTCCTATGTGAAGAGTGGAACCTAACCTAGAAATTAAACCTTAAACTTCCAAAAAATGTGTTTCCTATCAAATTAGAGTTAGCGGATCCCTTGAATCAGAACTAGTAGACCCAAGTGCAAAAGCCATGGCAAATACATAGAATGATCAGCAGGGGTGACAATCAGGAGGTCACCAGAGACAAATAATTGTGGGAGTAACATACGCCAAATTCGGTGGATTTCCAAGTGACATCCCGGATGCACATGTGCACACCTTCAAAATCAATTACATAGTGCTGAATAATCTAGAGGATCCAGAATATAAAGCCATAGTATTCCCGTCCACCTTAGTCAATGAAGCGACAAGATGGATCATTGAGTTTGACCTCAATCATTTTTGGTGGTATGAAGATGTTAAGAAAACATTCCTGTAGCACTTTTGATTAAAGAAGAACGTCCTAGAAATATTTGATTACTTACAAACTAACAGACAAAAAGTGAATCAAAGTGTACATGACTATGCCACCCTTTTCCACACACACCTATGATAGTTATCCCAAGCCCATGCCAATTTACCCAATGACGTAATCAGGCACTGGTTTTTTAATCATCTTAACCTACAATTAAGACAAGTCATGATCATCTGCTGTGTCAGTGGCATGATGTTTGATGGAATTGTTGCAAAGACATTACAACTAGAGCATAAAGTTGGAGGATTTAGATAAGACTTGGAATTACTGAAATCTGGTCAAAATAGAAGTGATGACGCGTTGAAGTAGATATACTGTACTAAATGTAAAAATCCCGACCATGTGGCAAGCAATTATGCACTTAATCAAATCTATCATGCCATTTGTAACACTACCAGTCACTCTACACAGTCCTTTCCATATAATGCTAAAATGCAAGATTGATTGGCCATCAATGCAGTAATTCAAGAACAACTTGAGAACCAACTACCAGTTATGTACCGTCACACTTATGAAACATAGCACATTCTGCTTATAGCAATTACAGAGCATCGTGAGCAGGGAATTTCAATCAACCTCGATTGAACTAGGGAGAGGCTGGTAGCAGTATGGTCATACGCCCACCACGATGTCATTTCCACGGAGAAGTTGGCCACATCTATCGACATTGCAAGGAGGCTCGAGAATATGATAAATGCAAAAAGGATAGGCAAAATCCTATGGCGAATATGGTTTAAATTATAGTAGCAAACACTCAGACAACATTAGTACATACATGATCTGGCAAAATACTCCACCCTGTTGTAGAAGTTTTCAAGCCAGGTTTAAAAGAGCAACAATGAACATTTGCTAAAGCATCCAAGTGGGCTCAAGCGAAATGACGTGTTTTTCCAAACTCCATCCCTCTAACTCGAGAAAAGGGTGAGTAGCCAGCGAAGTTTGTACCAGGACTAGTAACAGTATAACCAGTGGCCTCACTCAACACCACACCAAAATTGCCTCATCGTAATATGGTGTGGGACATTTTAGCAAAGGTATCGATCACTATTCCATTAGGATAGTTATTAACTTTGGTCCCTAGTATTTGACAATAGTTTCAGCAACAAATTGATCCAAGTCCGACTGGAGCACCAGCCACGGCTACTATCAATCTGGAGTCCAATTCTATGGTAGATCACGTAGTGCCACTAATCACCGTATGGTTTGAAAATCATAAAATTTCGCAGGTCCTTATTGATGCCGGGTCCAAGTTAACATAACCACTGCAACAATATGTAAAAAGTTAGGTTGGAATCACATAGAACTCATTAATTTTTTTGTTAGAATGGCTAACCAGGCAAGAGTCCACCAGGTGAGTTTATTGCATGATATTCCTATCACACTGCAAGGGGTGGTGTTCAAAATGACTTTTGTCATTATGGAACTCCCTAAATCTAGTCTTGATTACAACCTTTTGTTTGGGTGGCTTTGGCTAAAGCAGGCCAAAGTCCTCCAAGACTGGTCATCCCACAAACTCATCTTTGAATACAATCATCGCAAATATGTTGTCCCTTTGGATGATATTAAACCATGTGAAATTCATGCACGATCGTACATAGTTGAACTTGTCCATATGTTGGATGGACTCTTTGATGACAAAGAAGAGGCTTTTCCGGCCATTAAAAAGGACTTATTGTCTCTCGATATAGTAAATTTATAGTAGGTACTAGGCCATTGGTCTCCACCCACCTGTACAGTACAACCTTCTGTGCATGAATTTGTAGATGAAGCCCAAGAATTAGTGGACATTATGGATTTTCAGAACCCCTTTCAGTCTAAGAGTGAGCCTTCTATAGCACGACAATTCTACGTGCGAGAAGATCAGTTGGTAACTTGTCACTTGGGAGATGACACTAACCCATAACCTATTAAAATCAAAGCTGGTCTAGATAATACCTTTCAAGGTGACCTTTTGAATCTATTAAAGGAATTGACGGATGTGTTTGCATGGGAGTACTAGGATATGAACGGCCTAGATACTAGAATTTATCAGCACCGATTTGTATTGAAATTGGATGCTCGTACGATAAAAAAACAAAGTTATCAAATGAATCCCAATTATGCTCATCAAGTTAAGGAGGAGATAGAAAAACTAATTTGAGTTGGATTTACTGTTATACCCAAAAAGAATAAGTAGCTTCACATATGTGTAGATTATAGAAAATTAAATGCAGCCACTATCCCTGATCCATTTTCGTTACCATTCTTAGACATTGTGTTAGATGATGTAGCTAGAAGAGAAATGTATTTCTTCTTAGATGGATATAGTGGTTACAATCAAGTCAGGATGGCCAAGGCCAATATACCCAAGACTATGTTCATCACTAACTGGGGGTTTATATGTGTACGGTAATGTGGTTTGGTCTGTGTAACACACCAAGTACCTTTCAATGATGTATGCAAGAAATCTTTTCACCATACACGGCAAGTTTTATGCATGTTTACCTTGATGATTTTTCCTTGTCTAGTGATATTAATGCTCATTTCGAGCATCTTCACTATTTCTTTCGTAAATGTCAAGACTAGTGTCTTTGTTTGAATCCCCATAAGTCTATCTTTGTAGTTGCTAGTGGTAAACTCCTAGGACATATCATTTCTAAACAAGGAATATAAGTAGATCTTGATAAAGTACATATCCTAAATGCACCACCTCCCAAAATTCCTAAGGAAGTTATGTGCTTTCTAGGCCAAATTCACTGGCATGGTTGGCATCTCTGGTGGCTAGCTTATCTGACTATCCCCCTCATCTGACTGACCACCATGTCTGCTCATCAGTTCCACTAGACTGAAGAATGCCAGCTTAGTTTTGAGCACCTCAAAACTCTTCTTACACAGGCTCCGATCCTACAGGCATCAAATTAGCAATTACCTTCTCATGTTTTCATTGACGCTTCAAATATTTCCATAAGTAGTGTCTTAATGCAATGCCACGACATGTGGTACTGCCACATCTATTATGCCAATCGCCACCTTTCCATAGCCGAACAAAGTTACTCTATCACTAAGCCGGAGTGTTTGGGGTTGATCTATTCCATCAAGAAGTCTCGCCATTACCTCTTGGGAGAAAGTTTAGTTTTCATGTGGATCACTTTGCATTAGTTTATTCGGTTAGGTATTAGCATTTGGGAGGTCGTTTGGCTCATTGGGTTTTACTTTTGCGAGAATTTGATTATGATGTTGTTCACGGTCGGGGTTCTTCACATGCCATTGCTGACTTCTTATCCATGTTCAATTTTGGTGAAGCTCCAGTGGGGGTTGATGATTCTTCTCTAGCCATCTATACGACTACCACTCCTAGCTCATCAAGAGTACCTTTACCAATTGTTGATTCTTAATAAGACACGTTAATGATCTTCCTCACTACTAGCTATCCACCTAGTTCTCTCCCAAATACAACCCGACAAAAGTTAGCTATTTATAGTCAATATTTTTGCATCATTGTTGTCCAACTTTATTATGCCGACCCTTTGAGTGTTTGGCTTCGATGCATTCCTACCCATGAATTTTAGTCTATGATTGTGATGGCTCACTCTATACCCTCCGGTGGTCATTTCTTTGTGGATTTGACCTATCATAAAATTTTACAGAGTGGCTTCTGGTGGCCCACTATGCAACACGACATCTATGCTTATGTTAAACAATGTGATGCCTGCCAATGCACTAGCCAACCCTTGCATCAACACCATTTCCATCTTCAGCCTATTTTACCATTAGAACCCTTCCAGAAGTGGGGGTTAGACTTTGTGGGGCTTATTACTCCACCGACCATTTCAACTAATAATCGATATATATTAACATGTACTAATTATGCCACTCATTGGGTTGAGGCTTGGGCTGTTCGCTTCACTACGACTCAGGTTGTTGCCAAATGTCTCACCCATGATGTCTTCCCTAGGTTTGGGTTACCTTTGGAAATCATTTCTAATCGTGGAACACACTTTGCTAATAGCCTCATGCAAGCTTTAACTTAGTCCTTTAATATTATTCATAAATTTAGTACTCTCTATCACACGTATGCCAATGGATTGGCCAAAAGTACCAATAAAACTATGCTTATGATGCTTAAAAAACTGATCACTGAATGTCCTGAATGGTGAGATCAGTTGCTTCCTTCTGTTCTCTAGGCATATTGTACAACTTATAAAGTCTTTACTGGATATATACCATTTAAGTTAGCTTACGCACTCAAAGCTATTGCTTCAATCGAAGTGGTCATGCCCAACCTACGCATCACCATTGAAAAGAAATTACTGTCGGCTGACTCTTTTTATGCTGGCCTCAATGATTTGCGTTCACTAGATGAATAACGATTTGAAATTTTTTTGTTGCTGCAAGAAGTTTTCAACTCTGTTACGCGATGACACATGATCGCTTCTCACAAACTCTTGGTTTTGAAGTGGGATAATTACTCTTGTTTTATAATTCTAAGCCTGATAGAGCTACAGGGAAATTTAAGCAATGTGATGCCTGCCAATGCACTAGCCAACCCTTGCATCAACACCATTTCCATCTTCAGCCTATTTTACCATTAGAACCCTTCCAGAAGTGGGGGTTAGACTTTGTGGGGCTTATTACTCCACCGACCATTTCAACTAATAATCGATATATATTAACATGTACTAATTATGCCACTCATTGGGTTGAGGCTTGGGCTGTTCGCTTCACTACGACTCAGGTTGTTGCCAAATGTCTCACCCATGATGTCTTCCCTAGGTTTGGGTTACCTTTGGAAATCATTTCTAATCGTGGAACACACTTTGCTAATAGCCTCATGCAAGCTTTAACTTAGTCCTTTAATATTATTCATAAATTTAGTACTCTCTATTACACGTATGCCAATGGATTGGCCAAAAGTACCAATAAAACTATGCTTATGATGCTTAAAAAACTGATCACTGAATGTCCTGAATGGTGAGATCAGTTGCTTCCTTCTGTTCTCTAGGCATATTGTACAACTTATAAAGTCTTTACTGGATATATACCATTTAAGTTAGCTTACGCACTTGAAGCTATTGCTTCAATCGAAGTGGTCATGCCCAACCTACGCATCACCATTGAAAAGAAATTACTGTCGGCTGACTCTTTTTATGCTGGCCTCAATGATTTGCGTTCACTAGATGAATAACGATTTGAAATTTTTTTGTTGCTGCAAGAAGTTTTCAACTCTGTTACGCGATGACACATGATCGCTTCTCACAAAATCTTGTTTTTGAAGTGGGATAATTACTCTTGTTTTATAATTCTAAGCTTGATAGAGCTACAGGGAAATTTAAGCTCCAGTGGTTCAGCCCGTACCAGATTTCCGCACAACTGGGTTCGATAACATTTTGGTTGGCAACTCTCATCGAAGAGTTGATTTCCAATCTGGTGAATGGATCCAAGTTACGTCCCTTTTGTCCACCTCTTGTTTCATCATGACTTGTAATGTATACCATTAGGAAAAAAAGTGAACCCTGCATGGGCCTTGTAAGGATTCCTTATTTTTAGGGATTGAGCTTAATCTTGTACTTTGTTAAGGGGACAAAGTGCATTTAATAGAGCACTTTTTGGTAGGCTGAAGTAGGCTTTTTTTTAGGCTGAGCTAGGACCTTCTCTCTCTTCTGCACATAGAGAGAGAGAAAAACCACTTTCCACCTCATCAAATCCTTCCATCTTTATGAATAAAAAAATGAGTTTTCTAAAAAAGTCTCTTTTTCAGCTATTCTTTATTCAAAATGGCCCATACTTTTATGTATATGTCAGAACTTAATTTTTTTAGTCTTATTTTTATAAAAAATACTTAAAAAACATACTTTTCAAAATTCCTCCAAAAGTTAAGTGCCACATCATCAAACTCGTAACTTTGGTTGCCCCAAAACATGAATTTTTGAAAAAACACTCGTTTTCCCTCTAACATATTGAAAAAAGTCATTTTGACCTATCCACATACCAAAACACACTTTTTTTCTTGCACACAGCTACTATACTAGCCATTCCAGCCATCTCTGTGCTTCTTCCCATTCGGTGCTGGAGTTTTGGAACATCATGGTGCTCACATGTATTACGAACATGACACCAGCACCAACGCATGCTCCTCACTCAAAGAGTGTACATGTTCGTGTTCCTACAGAATTTGCACCAACAACTAGAGGTAGCAATGACATAGATTCTCAAAATGCACGACGTGCAGCTGGAGAGAAGAATATTGATCTTTGGGTCCATGGTGCTTTGTATCCCTTGGATCCAATGGCTATTGTTCATCCTAGATTCCATACTATCTCCACATTTCTACAATTCCTTGGTTGCGGTGAAGATGGACTGCTAGGCTATTGCAAGCGATTGTCTAACCATTCTACATCTATAGCAAATTATTGGATGCAACAATGTCATCACAACCATTTCAAGATACACAGTTTAGAGAGTGCTATACACACTTTAGAAAGTCCTATCAAATCTTTGGATGAGCACAATAATAGACTCCAACAAGATGTGGAAGAAAATGAGAGCACAGTTACAAAGTTAAAAGCCAAACTTACACAACTAAAAGAGACTCCACTTGGGATGAGATTTAGGAAACGACCATTATCATCCTTTCAAGCTCTTTCAACTGGTGGTGGAGCACGGAAGCGACATGTTTACGCACTTAGGTATGTAATTGGAATCCCATTATTCCATTCCCTTTAGTCAATGTCCACTTTTGCACCTTGCATGCCTTCATGAGAATTTTTGATAGACTATTGAAGCTCCATATAGAATATGCATTTGCCATGAAGCCAATTGATAAATCTATACAAGCTATAAAGAAATTGGAGGAACTTCTTAATTCAATTGGTTGTCATGGTGGAAATGTAACCCTAGTTGTTAAGAAAGTTGGAGAATCTCAAGATAGCTTGCAACAAGTGTCAATGACAGGGAATAAAGCAAGACATTTTTTTAGAAGAGGTACTAGCACTCAAAATAATGAACATTATGAGCTGTGGAAAGACCTATGCATGATCACAACAGACAATGACTCTCAAGTTGATCTTTGTAATAAGAGAAAGAAAGTTTGGTCGAGCTTTGATAAGTTGGTAGGCTTAATGGGTCTGACTAGGTCTAGTGCTATTCAACGTCAAATGTTTCAAGAAACATTAGTGGAGTTCACCAAGTGTTTCATTCAATCTTGGGGAGAGAGAAATATAACACACTACATTGTAAGTGTAATCTTCTTCTACAAGTGTTCATTGCACTTACCTTTTTCCAATGTACTTAACAATTTTTAGCATATTTTGTTTGCACATGGAGCTTTTTTCATGCATCGATATGGGTGATTAGAGATTTTCAATACCCAAGGAATGGAAAAGTCACACTACAAAGCGAGGGGTGTCTACTTCAAAAACACCCGACATGGTGGTGGCCCAATGCAATCAAACTACATGGAGGAGATGTTTAATTGGTTTTACCGCACTACATTCTCGAGAAAGTTTTTTGTGGAACGACTTAGGGATTCAAAATTGGCAAAACTTGCAAGAACGATGCAACACAACATTGTCAGTGAGAAATGGAAGTCATCGTTAGGTCCTCTTCATCATGCTCAGTGGCGTGCAAGGAGACAACGAGAAGGCTCAGCTTGGAAGTAAAGTGAATTCGTTATTTCCCATTATGTGGTAATACCTATAATTATTGTAATATTGGTTTCAATGTGTTATTATTTAATATATAATATTCTGTATGGTTTTAAATAGGTTTTGTCCATTCTAGTGTGAACAAACAATTTTTTAAAAAACTCTATAAATAGAGAGAACTCACTTCATTTCACACTTTTTGCAACTCAAGAGAATGGCACGCACCAAGCAAACTGCAAGGAAAGATCGCGTCTTCTTTCCTAGCCCTCATCTAGGGACACAACGCCCACCATGGTTGCAACCCCCCCCAAAGACCTCGAAGTGGTTCCCAGAGCACATCTGTGCCTGTGTCACATGATGGCACACCACCTGGGAGCCATTCAGTGCGAGAAAATGAAGTGTCCAATAGACAAGAGTATTACACTCCAGGACGATCACAGTCCATTTCAGATGATGAGCCACCAACAAGGACACCCATCAAATCAAGACCCAAACAGAAGTTGATCAGAAGGAGTGTACCAGAGAGCGAAGAAGAGTCATCCCCGAACGAGGAAAGCAGCAATCAACCACCATGGAATTATATGCAAATTCCAACGAGCCATAGGGTGACACATGGAGGTAAGACACTTCCACAAGGACAAGGGCAAATACCAACAGAGGAGGAAAGAGAGCAAAGTCAACAACCACATCAACAACAAAATGTGCAAGATGAAGCTGGGCCCTCACATCGTGTACATCAGAGAAAAAAGAACTATCAACCATGACGTTGACCTCAACGCCAGCCAAACATACCTCCCAACACAAGAGCTCCACAAAGACGAAGGAAGCACTGCAGGGCTTTTGCAGAGATACGACACTACCAAAATTCCGTTGAACTACTCATACCACGAAGAGCTTTTGCAAGGGTAGTGAAAGAGGAACTACAAAGCTACCAGGCAGGTCTAAGAATACAAGGGATAGCACTTGAAGCACTTCAAGAGGCAGCTAAGGCCTACCTCATCTCCATGCTTGAGGACTCTAACCTCTGTGCTATCCATGCCAAGAGAGTAACCATACAACCGAAGGACATTCAGCTAGCAAGAAGAATTAGAGGAAATAACCCACGATGTGTATATTATACCCTATGATAGGCTACTTTGCGATGTAATACAATGGATAATAGAAAATTTTGTTTTGTCTTATATTCTTTGTCTCTTTTTTCTCTCTCACTCTCTCTCTCTCTTTCAGTCAGTTATATATGGATTCAGTTAAACATGCATGCACTTGCCTATTGTTTTGTGACTAGATATGTTCCTTTTCTACCTATTGATGTGCAACATGTCCTTTTCATACCAAAAAACCCCTAGCCACAGAAACGCGGGATTCAACCCTGCAAAATTTTTGCAGGGCTGAATCCCGCGTTTTTGTGGCTGGGGTTTTTTTTGCAATATTTGGTCTTTTGTTAGCATAAAACATATGGTAGAGATGCAATGGTCTAGTTATTAAGAGGTTATACCCTACAGGTAATCATTGTATGCATAAAAGGTATGGATGAGATCTTTATCTAGTTAAAGCTGAGTTTATACCCTACTGGTAATCTTTGGTCCTGATTCTACCAAAACTAAGTGAAAATCTAGAATTACATACTTTCCTATGTTTTGTAGCACCTAAAAACACTAGATAAGGCCAAAAAAGCCCCAACCACAGAAACGCGGGAAACAACCCTGCAAAAATTTGCAAGGTTGTTTCCCGCGTTTCTGTGGCTGGGGCTTTTTTGGCCTTTTTTATGCATATAAATATACAAAGGACCAAAGGACAATACAAAGACCCCCAATTAGATACAATTTGTGGAGAGAAGATAAGTTCAATTTTTTAGCACATTCATATACAGAACTAGACAAATGATGAAAAAAAAAGTTTGTATTATCAAGACATTACATCATTTCTCAGCTGCCTTCAATTTCTCTACAACTTTCTTTCTCCTTTGTAGAGATTGAGGCAGCTGGTAAGTCAATATAGATCTTGATATTACATGGGGGTCTTGCATTCCAAGACCCATGGCGATACCTATTTGCCCTAATACTTTTCCTCTAAAATTAAGTCCTAATGTAGTTACAACTAAGGATTTCCTAACCAAAATGACACAATTAGTGCCTTGGGTAATTGTACATAAACACAAAATCTTGCTAAGGGCCTTCAAGCACCAAGTCATGAAGTGCCCATCCAGACTGTAGTCTTTGTGTATGATAACAAAATCATCCTTTGGCAACTTTCAGATGTAGTTTGCCAAGGATGCACCACTCCCACGAGAAACTCGATCCCCACCAGACCTTGCTGCAAACTTGTCGAGCTCAATTGCTTCCTGTTAAGAACAAATGAGAATTCAAGCTCTTACAATGTTAACTTAAATTATCGATTTATTTAATTCAATTACCACTTACATCATGAAGCTTGTCTTCTTCCTCCCCTCTTCCAGGGGCATCAAGATCAATGCTAGAGTGGGCCATGCCACTCTGCTCTGCTACAGGGAATGTAGGAATTTTTGCTTCAGTATCCTCTCCCGTGCTGCACTGAACTCCTCCTCCGTAGTAGAATTGTTGTCATCATTTAAAATATCAGCACACACCATTGCTATGGTGTCTGCCACAGAATCCCCAAGTGGGATGGACTTCTTTTCAAGTATGTTAGATGTGTTGTCAAGTGGAACATCTGACATTGTTGAGAAAATACTCAAGCATTCATCTAGATGTAGACCGAAAGCCTTCTCAATGTCATGAAGTAAAATAAATTCCTCTCCATCCACAATGATGCTGGAGAGATATTCAAGTTCCACCTCTGGTAATGTGGGCTCAGAGGGGTTGAGATTTCAAGGGGGGGCCTCCTCCATGCTTGATTGCGCAGGTAGTTTATCCTCAACACCACCAGGAAATTCTTGGTGGATTATAATGCTTTCTTTGGCAAAATTATTGGCCTCTGGTTGAGGCTCATTCTTCTCCTTAACAAAACCCCCAGTGACAAGGTTGGGGAGCTCAACAGGTGTAGGTTCGGGCTCCTCATTAATAATAAAATATGTTGTTGCAATGTAGGATAGGTACTTTGTACCCATCCTCTTCTTTTTGTTAAGTTTTTTTTTACTAATGGCACAGAGTCATCTAGTAAGTGCCCTGCAGTTTCAACAATTGCCATGAAGCGCTTAAGGTGCTTCATGAAGGCTTCATCGCCTCTGTGTATGTAGAGTAGAAGGTCACATGGAACCCATTTACCCTCATAAGGCGGTATTTCTATAGAGAAACACAAGATGTAGTACTCAAGGAACTCTATGATTTCCTTGAGCACATCAGAGTTCAGTTGAATTGTTTTGTCTAGATTAGGGACTCTAGACAGTAGGTCATACAAGTGGTTTTGACCTTTGAACTCAGTTGATTCCAAGAACTCATTGAAGAGTTCACGTGGACGTTTGGGTTGCAGGGTACTAGAGGATGCGGCAGCCATTGCGCGTGATGCTAGCTTGTGTGCATCCGCAAGTGATTGTAGCTCTTCTTGGTTGCAAAAGTGAGAAATGAGAGAATAAGTGTTGCTTTTATAGTAGTTTCAAAATTTTAAAGTGAGTGGGACCCATACCTTCAAATAAAACAATCATGCACAGAACTCTCAAAAAAAAAACTTTTGCTCATAAAAAGATTGAACAGAATCATTAACCAGAATAAGATACACGACAACACAATAGAAAAAATAAATTCTCAGAAATTTAAAATTATAATAAATTGCCGTTGGAAAAACCAAAGATTTGGCAAATTGTACATCATATTGAGATCAAAAAATTTTACATGCTACATGTCTTGCATGTTAAATACATTGTTGCAGACGTAGGATTATAAATGGAACATAGGTTGCGTGTACACTGTAGCACTCAAATAGTTCTTGAGCTATGACAATGAAAGTTGAGTTCCATCCACACTCCATTCAAGGAGGACTTAATTTTATCCTCCAACCTCTTACCAATCTGCAGACAAATAGAAAACTTTAAATGAACATATTTGAGTGTAAGAATTTGTATAAACAAAAGAAGAAATACCATATGCTACTTACCTTATGCCCTTGTATTCTGAACTTTGATTGATCCAGATCCTCAAATCCCATGATTACTAGATGTTCTCTCACGTTGGCAAGAGTCCAATGATGATTTACTGAAATAACTTCCATTTCGTTGTTGGGTAGATTTATCTTAATTTCAAATGAAATTAAAACACCGTCAGAACTTTGTAATGGTATCCATTCACCAAGTTTACACGTCCAAAGATCATAATAGAATCTAATGTACAATGAAGTACGATGTTTCAAGTATCGAAATCCTATGCCTGTTGCACCAATTTTACAAATGTATCTATCCCCTTTGGTGCATCCTTCTACAAGTCCCCAATTTTCACCTAGCAAACCCTCTACCTGCTCATACGTGATATCTCTTAACATGAACATTGTTGAAGTCTCTAGAATTGTGAATATCTGAAATAAATGTACAAAACAATGAACAGGAACACACCAATATAATCCTATAGATCTTGAAACTCTTGTAAATTTCAAAGAGTTGTGTATGTCCATCACCATCTTATGCTTGAAAGATGTTAATGTCCATACATCAGGTTGCGGCCACTCGAGCTTTAAGAGAGAAGCAGACCTTAATCATCTCTAACTTGCCAAAATCATTTGATGAAGAGGGTACAACATATGTATGTGTGTAAAAGAAAAATCTCTCACGTAATAGTTGAGCAGGACGGACTTGTGGAAAGACTATCGACCCAACATCTGCATGCAATGCTTGGAAAGTACCTGTAAGACTATGAAGTGGTTGTTCTTCCACCAAGGTAGAAGGAAATATGTCTACAACAAAAAACTACACAACTTAGCTAGGTATATTATGAAATTTGGACAAAAGTCAATGAGTAATACTTACAATTGATAGGATATCTCATTTTGTTTGAGTTTTCCAATTTCATGTTTGACATTGTGAACACATGTTGTACAATGGCAACAGTTTCACCATTTTTGAGCTTTTTGAAGCCTAGTAACTTCCCTTTCCAATGAAGATCCAAGTTTCCACGATCTCTCACACGGTGAGGACCAACACCAGACGGTTGCATGTACACCCATGCACCTTTGCAGAACTCCTATCCTAACCAAAATCCTTCTGGAGCCTTGATATTGTGACATTTTATCGCGATAACCTCATCTTTTGGACGTCTATGAGATTTAGGTTTCTCCATTGGAGATCAGGCTATGGAAGTGACAGTAGGACTTCAAAGAAGATGATGCATAGAGAAAGAAATGGACATGAAGGAGCTGCAATGGTGTGCTAGGGAGAGAAAGTAGTGGAAAGAGATGACTTTTTGGGACCTGGGTATGAAAATGTGAGGTTTTGGAGGGAGAAAGTTGCATTTTGAGTTATTTTTGAAAAAGTCACTTTTTTCACTTCAGTTCATGCACGGATTTTGATTTAGAACCCAAAAATAGCACTTTTGATTCTAAAAAGTGGTTGGGGGACCATTAAATGGTGTTATGATGAGTTTTATAACTTTTTGAAAATTTTGAATTTTTGGGACCAGGTAGGTTACGAGATTCCTTTCTCTCTCTAGAGGCAAAACCTGAACATAGGGGAATCCTGTCCCCTCATCCCCCTTCAGCCTAGTGATTTATAGGCTATAGACTGTGTCCACCACCCTCCTCTCATTGGTCCATCACTAATCACTCCTTAATCCAAAAGGCCCATGCAAAGTTCATTTTTTTCCCTAATGCAGGCTAGTAGTTCAAAATGTTGTATTCTCCATTAATAAGGGTAGTAAGACCTCCCACTATTCCATTTTTGGCCGCTATTGCATGTATAGTGCCCCGATCATCTTTCAGTTGACCAGTGGACTGTAAAAAATTACATGAGTGCTAGCTCCTTGTTCACCGCATCACTCCCAGAAGAGCAGACACAAGAGGACTCATTTCTTTTGATGAACATGACCATGATGCAAGGTAAAGTAGATGAGCATGTATTCTATATAGATTTTGGGGGTTTCAATCATGTAGCAAGGAATGTGGCTCTACTATCAGATGAGCATGATTACAACAATCACAATGAAGCGCAGACACAAGATGACTCACATCTATTGATGAACATGACCATGATGCAAGGTAAAGTAGATGAGCATGTATTCTATATAGATTCTGGTTGTTCCAATCATGTAGTAGGGAATGTGGCTCTACTATCAGACTTGGAAGATCCAAGGAATAGACATGAGGTTCATACAGAAGATGACACAAGGAACTCAGTTGAAAAGATTGGAAATGTGAAGACTCCAGATGGAAATATGTATCTACTCACTAAGGTATTTTATGTACCTACCATAACCAAGAACTTGATAAGTGTTGGACAAATTGTAGAAAAAGGATTGTAGGTAAGGTTCATAAGGAATGCAACATTTGTGGAAGACCCTCAACAAGGATTCAAGAGAATTGCAAGGGGAGAAGAATCAGGTAGACTCTTTACATTTGAATTGCAAAATACTAGAAATATAGCTCTATTCAATTATGGAGGACAAACCCTATCAAAATCAGAGATGTGGCACAAAAGATTAGCTCACATTCATGAAAGATGTTTGAAGAAAATATGCAAGGATCAAAGTGTGCTTGGCCTGCCTAATATATCCAAGCAACATATGATATGCAAATGATGCTTGTCAATTTGGGAAGTCATATAGACAACCCTTTATGAAGAAAGGTTACATCCATGATGATCTATTGGAGCTAGTCCACACAGATGTTTGGGGACCTAGCAAAGAACCACCAATTTCAAGATACATATACTATGTATCTTTTATTGATGATTATAGCAGATGGACCATCCTATAGTTTATGGAGCACCAGGATGAAGTACAATTGTTTCAAGAAATATCTTGCCCTTTGTTGAAAATCAAACAGGAAAAACATTAAAGAGGCTATGGTCAGATGGAGGGGGGGAATACTTCTCCCATGAATTTGATGCCTATCTTCAAGATAGAGGCATCTAGTGAGAGATCACAATCAGGTACACTCTAGAGCAAAATGGAGTGGCAGAGAGAAGAAATAGGACCATAGTTGAAGCTGCAATGTCCATGCTTAATGAGAAGAAATTACCCAATCATCTATGGGCAGAGGCTATGTCTACAACAACCTATCTCATTAATAGACTCCCATAAAAGGCATTTGATGGGATGACACCCTATGAAGCTTGGAATGGAAGAAGACCTAGCCTTGATTATTGCAGGATATTTGGCCGATGCATAGCCTATGCACATGTTCCATCACAAATAAGAGGTAAATTGCATCCTAAGGCAAAGAAATGTGTATTCATTGGATATGATCTAAATAAAAAAGGGTACAAGTTGTATAATCTAGGCACTACAGGCTTTATTGTTAGTAGAGATGTTGTCTTTGATGAGAAAAACTCTTGGTTTGAAGATAATTATAGGAAAGTCAAGCTACCTTATGACCTAGAGGAGGACTTATCTCAATGATTTTGATCAATCATTTTTTCTATGTATACTCATCCATTTGATGTGATTCAACTCGGAGTACGTAACATGATTTGTCTTCTTGTCCCATGTAAATTTTCACATCATTTAGTTCATTAGATTGTGAGATAAATTCTCTGCAAGCAACCTATGTCTGCTCACTGGCATCTTCCTAAAAAGTCGGGATTACACCCCCAACGTCTTAATATTATTTCTCATCATATACTCATCCTAAATTAGTGAAAAAAATTCTTATATTAAGCTAAGGTCTTCATTTAGCTATGTCTAAAAGCTCTCGGGTCAATTGTAAATAATGAGTGAGCATTGAGTATTTTTTTAAGAGGAACCTAGTACATAAATAACAAGTTTTTGGAACCCTTCAACTCTGAAAGTTATCTGTTGTGATATAACTATTCGAGGATGATGCTCAAAGGTACATAGTGGGCTCAAATGCATATTTGGGAAGCTAAAGATGTCTACTAAGGTACTCTGGAGCTCAATTGGCAGGTGTAGAGCAAGATTTGTACAACACCACCTCATCTTTGGAATGTATCCAACCATCTCCTCACAGTTTGTACATGCAACCTCTCCATATAAAAAATACGGATTATTCATGTGATTGAGAATGAGCATTGCCATCTTTGTTATGTATCTATTCTTTTCTCAATTTCCCCATTATTTTAGGGATACATCTATTACTAGATTTGTAATTTAGTGAAAATGTTTGGAAAAAAATGGAGAAGTCATAAGAGAAATATAATTCCCTTGATATACTTATATGAATCCTTCTCAACATATTTCTTGAATTGTTTGAAGTAATGGAATACATATAGTTTTTTCTCATGCAATGTAATAGAACTTTCCTTGAATATAAATCAGTAAAGCTTACATGAAACCTATTTGGAGCAAATGATGATTATCTTGTTAAGCCTCAAACATACTTAAGAATGAGGTCTACAATGTTGGCACTCACATATGTAATCTTAGTTATAAAGCCACACATATTTTATGCAACAATTGAGATTTAAAATTGGATAGAAACATTGTCAATATTTTCTTTGGCATTTCCTTGATTGTTTTCTTAGTTATAAGGTCACACATATTTTATGCAACAATTGAGATTTAAAATTGGGTAGAAAGAATATCAGTATTTTCTTTGGAATTTCCTTGAGCATTAATGTGACACAATCTATAATGCAATGTGTCAAACCTTTTTATCCTCTTTTCTCCATATTTCACATCCATTGATTGATGTGAATAGTTTATGTCTATAGTGAGAATTATCCCTTATTGCATTCCTTTTTCGATGAGCCTAAATCCTCTTCATTGAACATAAGATGGTAACCTTTCTCTAACATTTGCATAATCCACATCAAATGTTTTGTGATAGAAGGAACACAAAATACCTCTAATAATAAAGTTTACCTTATTTAGACTTTATAAATACTACCTCTTGCTTTTTGAGTGCTTTTATTTGATTTGTAACTTGAATCTAGATTTCCTTAGTTTCTTTTTTATTTAAAATTATTTAAATGATCCTTCTTGCATGATGTATGATTTCTACAAATGCTACATATGTACAATATATCTTCAATTTGATTAAACATAGATGTGTAGAGAAAGTATGGATATAAGAAGACACAAAAATAGAGATGCATATGAGACAGAGAAAGAACATAGTATAGGGTATGATCTCCCCACATGCACTCTATTTGACATGCCCTAAAAGTTTGTGTTCTTATATATTTTCATTACATATAAAGATAGAGGTTACACTAAGGGAAAGTGCTTAGAAAAAAGTAGACTCATGATAAAAAATGGTCCTTTTGTGGTGACACGTAGCTTTATTTACATATTTTTCTTTTTATAGAGATTTTTATCTTGAAACAACTATTATCAAACTAACTAGATTCAAATCTCTGTATGGATCTTAATTTATAGAACATATGGAGAATATGATGGTGTTCAAACACATCCAATTGCAATCGAAGATGAAAAGATGAAAGAAAAAGCTTCACATCAATGAGATGGTAGGTTCATAAATTTGTCATATTATACTTAGTAATTCTCCTTGTATCCTCTTGATGTACATCGTATGTAATTACTCTATCATGACGTCCCCTTCTCATCTACAAGTGCTTCTCACTTGCTGCATGTTGAACGCGATTTCTTAACAGCTCTCTCTGTCCATCATGCAAAACCCACATCAATCTTTTTACAAACGTATCTGTTTTTGTCGTACATCGCTGCTATGGAGAGAGAGAGAGAAGTTCTTCGTTCGCTTTGTTGAGAAGTCCTTCTCAATGCGATATGCATGTGTAACTCAACAACATTTCTTCCCATTGCATGTCGTACATCGCTGCTATGGAGAGAGAGAGAGAGAGAGCGAGAGAGAGAGAAGTTCTTCGTTCGCTTTGTTGAGAAGTCCTTCTCAATGCGATATGCATGTGTTACTCAACAACATTTCTTCCCATTTTATATCTCTTATATCCATCTCTATCTGTACGGACGAATCAAGAAAATTATTGGATCTCAATACTTCCCGTTAAAAAGTCTCTCTCTCTCCTCTCGTAGATAACAAGTTGAAACCCAAATGGGTCCCCCATGAGGGAGATGATAGTTTTGTACACCTCATTTGTAATGCCCTCTAGCTTATCGAACTCGTCCCCTGCTTTGTGGGATTGGGGGGGTCCCATGGGCACTAGTCCCACTCACGTGTAACTTTTCTTCTTTATTTTAATTAAAGTTCGGGAGAATAGGCCATGGCCGAACTTCCTTTTATAAAAAAAAGTCTCTCTCTCTCTCTCATTTTTGTGCATTACGAGGACATTACTGCTTCATAATCCATACTTCAGAGAACATAAGTAGAAACCGTTGGTTGGGCACAGAATAAATGAAGGCACAAACCAAGTTTGGCTCACAATGCTCACTCTCTCTCTCTCTCTCTCTCTCTCTCTCTATATATATATATATATATATATATATATATATATATATATATATAGAGAGAGAGAGAGAGAGAGAGAGAGAGAGAGAGAGAGAGAGAGAGAGAGAAAGAGAGAGAAAGAGAGAGAGAGGAAATAACCTACTTCATGATCCATACTCTAGAGAAAAGACGTAGAAATGGTTGCACACGGAATAAATGAAGAGAGAATGAACATACAATAAATAAAGGACAAGATCAAATGGGAAATTTGTGCTATCCCAAAGTACACGGGTGGTCTACGCATCCTTGATGTGGATGCCTTGGCAAATAAGCTAGTGGCCAAATGGATGGTCCAAACCATAAGGGTGAAAAACAACAAAAAATGGGCCATGTAAGCATTTCAATTAGTTACGCTTAATCTAGATTAACCTTGTCAAATCAACTTTAAAATTTTCATATAGGTTCATTTCAAACGTATCGTACACAAATATATTAGTTTTGGAAGAGAGAGAAAGTTCGTGTGAAAATCATGAAAAGCAATATGCCTCAAAATTTGTGTACATCAAACATTCGGAGAATTTGAACTTCTTCCTCTAGTCCTTCGAGGTATATAATGTGTTTTTCGTATGTGTTCCACTTTTTCACTCTACTCTCCAAAGCAAACCGACTTCTCTCTTTTTCATAGTTCTAGATGTTGGAGAATTCCTTTCCTATTCGTAGCGAAAAGTGTAGAAGACCTTCTCACAATAAGGACTTTTGCCCACAGTTGAACCTTCAAATGAAAACTGGTACCAATTGAAAAATGCAATGCACTTGAAATTTTGGTTACTCAAACTAGACACTTATAGCTTTCAAATGAGCTATAAAAAACTTAATTTGGAGTAGTTTTGGGTTGGCAACTATTTGCCTCAAAACAGGCTACCTGTCCACTTAGTTAAGCTAAAAACTGGACTTCACTAAAACACAAGTAGACTACCCAGAAATTGGTATGCGATTGGACATAATCTATGAGAGTGAAGAGAATGAAATGACTCAAACCAAATGAACTAGCTACAAGGGGACTTCCACGCTTTTGTCCTCTATCCTTGAGTGTCCTTCCTTGCCTCTTTTATAGCCAATTGACCAAAAACTCTCATGATGAGTTTGAGAGCTCTTCTCCATAACTCTTCCACTACTTTGAGTAGTCACTCCTCCTCCAGTTTAGCTTTTTTGGATTTGATTCTCTTTTGTTTGATTCTCTTTTGATCTCCACTACTTGCTGAAGTAAATGCTTCTATTTTTCATTTTTGTATTTTCCTTCCATTTGAAGAAAATCCTTTTTGCAAAGATATATATGACCTTACTTCTTTATTTTTAACACTCCCCCTCAAGCTCACATGTGAGCTTGCACCTTCAGCCATATCCCACAAGTTGATTTCATCCTTGAACCTCTTTAGCTTAGAAGCATCTAAGGACTTTGTAAACATGTCTACAACCTGGTCATTAGTTCGAATGAACTTTATATCCACATCCTTGCTCAAAACTTTTTCCCGAACATAATGATAATGCACTTCTATGTGCGTACTTCGGGCATGAAACATTGGATCATTTGTCAAGTGCATGCTTGACATGTTGTCACCATAAATTGGAATGGTCTCCACCTGCACATCAAAATCAGCCAAGAGCTTCTTAATCCACATAGCTTCACAAGTTGCAAAGGCTAATCCTCTATATTCAGCTTCTGTAGATGATAGTGCAACAATAGGTTGCTTCTTCGAGCTCCATGTGATAGGTTTGCTACCTATCATGAACACATAACCTGAAGTGGATCTTCTATCTTCCTTCGAACCAGGTCAATCAACATCACTGAAGCCCTTTACCTGCAATTCTTCATCATATATATATAAAACAAGGCATGATTGATTGTGTGCTTCACATATCTTAGCACTCGTTTGGCTAAATTTAAATGTTCACTTGTTGAAGCTTGCATAAATTGAGAAAGAACTCCAACAATATAACACAAATTTGGTCTTGTGATCGTAGCATAGATCAATGAACCTATAATACTTCTCTCCATCATTTGAGCATAGCTTCACATTTGTGTCCATAGGTTGACTGAGTGGTTTGCATTCACTCATTCCAAATTTGAAAAGAACATCCAGCAAGTACTTTCTTTGCATCAAGTAGATGCCATCTTTCCCATAGATTATGTCAATGCCTAAAAAGTATTTCAGCTCACCAAGATCTGAAATTTTAAACTCCTTATCAAGTTTTCTTTTTATCTCTTGTATTCCTACAACATTACTTCTTGTTATGATGAGATCGTCAACGTATATGCAATTATATACCTGCTTGCCTTCTTCTTTCTTCATGTAGAGAGAGGGATCTGCACTAGTTGGACTATAACCACACCTTGTGAGGTACTCAACCAATCTTTGATTCCAAGCACGTGGTGCTTGCTTCAACCCATACAAAGCTTTGTTCAATCTACAAACAAAATCTGGATGCTTCTATCTTCAAATCCGATTGGTTGACTCATGTATACCTCTTCTTGAAGTTCACCATTGAGAAAAGCAGTTTTTATGTCAAGTTGGTACAATGGCCATCTCCTTGTTGCACTCACTGCAATCAAGGTTCTAATTTTTCCCATCTTTGCAACCGGGCTGAAAGTCTCTTCATAGTCAATGCCGTGAGTTTGCTTGAATCCTTTTGCTACTAGTCTAGCTTTATGCCTAGCTAGAGAACCATCAGCATTTCTCTTTATTTTAGACACCCATTTATTTGGAACAATCCATCTATGGATAGCTAGTTCCAATGGCTGGAACAATCCAGCCATTGGAACTAGCTTCCATGTGTGAGTGTCCTTGAGAGCTTTTATCTCTTCTTGCATAACTTCTTGCCATTCTTTTTGTGTACATGCTTCTTCATATGCATCCGGTTCTTTATCTTTGACCACCTGTGTCATATATGCAAAATGCTTTGCAATAAAACTATCATAGCTCAGCCTTTGAGTTGGATATCTTGCTCTTGAAGACCTCCTTTCATTTCCTTTTGAATATTGCTTCTTCAACTGGTTCAACTTTACCTTTGGTGTAATCACCTCTTCATACTCTTCTTCACTTGCATTTGAATCACTATTTTGGGCAGCACTTTCAACTTCAAATCTTCCATAACCTGATGTTGGTGATGAGGAATGACTCCTTAGTCTCCCCTTCCATGTTGAGAATTCTCCAAGTGATGTAGAAGCTTCTGGACCTGACATTTGAGTGCTTGTTTGCTGAAATTAATCTTGGACAGCACCTCCATCATCTTCGCAATCTTCTTCAAGAATCTTCTCTTTCCCTTTGTCTCCAAACCATGGTTTTAGCTCATCAAATACCACATCTCGTGAGACTCGTAGCTCCTTTGTCACCGGATTGTAGCACCTGTATCCCTTTTGCTCCGATGAATATCCAATGAAAATACATTTTTTTGACTTTGCCTCCATCTTTGTTCTTAGTTCTTGAGGGATGTGAACATAACACACACATCCAAAAACTTTGAGATGTGTAAGGTCAGTTTCTTACCGGAATAAACCTCCTCGGGAGTTAGATTATGCATTCCAGCCGTTGTGCACTTGTTCATCAAATAAACAGCCGTACTAGTTGCTTCAGCCCAATAGTTTAGTGGCATCTTCATCTCGTTGAGCATGCATCTTGCAACTTCTGTGATATATCGATTTTTCCTTTCAGCTATTCCATTTTGTTGAGCCGTGTCTCTACATGTAAGTTGTCTATTGATGCCATTTTCATAAAGAAAATCTGAAAATTCTTTGGAGAAATATTCTCCTCCTCTATCAAACCTCAAGGTCTTTATGTAGCGTCTTGTTTCCTTTTCTACCTGTGCTTTAAAACTTTTGAACATGGAGAACACATCTGATTTTTGTTTTATGCAAAACATCTATACTTTTCTTGAATGATCATCAATAAAAGTGACATAATATCTATTACCAGCCACCGATGGTTGTTGTGATGGTCCCCATACATCCGTGTGTATCAAGTCAAGGACATTCCTTGCCACATAGTTGCTCCTCTTGAACGGTTGTTGAGTTTGCTTTCGTAGTTGGCATGCTTCACAAAACTCATGTAGTCCAACATCATTGAATCTTGGAAGACCTCTTACCACTTCATGGTTGCTCATGTCCTTGAGCTTGGGAATGTTGATATGTCCAAACCTTTTGTGCCACAAATCGATTTCAACAATCCTCTTGTTTCCAAACTGAATATGCATCACCTTTCCATGTGGTTGTTGAATGTCAAAAGTGAACATCCTACCTTCTCTCCTTCCTTGAGCAATGACCTTGAATCCTTCTTTTGGATTCTTTATAAAGCAACCGTTTTAATTGAAGATAGCATGATATCCTTTCTCTACCATTTGTCCTACTGAAATCAAATTCTTTGCAATAGTAGGAACATGAAGAACATCAGCCAATACCTTCTTATCTCCAAGCTTGATATCTCTTACATGCTCAATTGCATGTTGAGTTTCATCACCGGTCTCCACATATCCTTTTCCACTTGGAGCTTGTAGCATTGAGAATAAATCTCCTTTGCATGTCATATGGTTGCTGCAACCTGAATCTATGAACCATTTTTTATCATCACTTCTCAAGTTGTTGTACTCATGCTTCATGGCAAGCATGGTTTGCTAGTCTCCTTCACTTCATGTACTCCCATAGTTATTTTGGCTCCTTTGGTTGCCTCCATTCAGCCTTCCATTCTTTTTCCAACAATCATTTGCATAATGTCCTAGTTTACCACAATGATAACATGTTATACCTTTATGAGGATTGTATGAACCTCAACCTCTTCCTCTATTTCTTCCTCAACCTCTTCCATGTGTGTTGTCATTTGAGTTGTCCTTGTTGTCCTCCGAGTTGTGTTGGCTAGAATTTGTGTTGGTGTAGCTTCTTTCTCTTCCTCTCGAGCCTCCTCTTGAGTTCCTTCCTCTACTTCATCCTGCATATAACATTTGACTATGGCTGTCCTTACCTTTGTTGCCTTCTCCTTGTTGAGAAACCTCTTCAGCCACAAGGTTTGGTATAATCTCGTCAAATGTTGGTAGAGGGTCTCTATAAAGAATGTTTGTGATGAGGGGCTTCCACTTTTCTTCACTCCTCAAGCCATTGAGGGCTATTTGGACGATGTCTTCCTCTTCTATCTTGCATCCAACTGATGCTAGCTGATCTCGAAGCTCCTTGATCCTCAATGTATACTCACTAATGCTTTGGTTTGAGCTTTACTTCATGTTGTTGAGCTCGTTCTTGAGTTGCATCCTTCGAGACCTTGTTGAGGTAGCATACACCTTCTCCAATGCTTCCCAAACCTCCTTGGCTGCTTCTAAACTTTGCACATGACCAATCATAGTGTTAGAAATAACTTGTGAAATGAGGAACATCACCCTTCGATTCCTCTCTTCCCAATCAGCAAATTGTCTCCTTTGTGCCGGAGTAATGTTGGGATCTTGAAGGTCCACCGGTTGTGGATCATCTCCAGTAACTAGACTCTATAAACCTTTATCTTTAAGGTAATTTGTCATTCTATACCTCCAAGATTGAAAATTATCTTTGTCTAACTTCTCAACTTGTTGTCCTAAATCAGCCGTTGAAAACTTCCAAGATTGAAGTCTACCTCAAATATGTTGTGGTGCTCTTCCTTGACTTTACGAAGATCCCCCTTGATTTGTAGCTTCTCCTTTGCTTCACTTCAGTTCCAATTCTTTTCCTCTTCAAACTCCAATGCTCTGATACCAATTGTTGGAGAATTCCTCTCCTATTCACAGTGAAAACTGTAGAATACCTTCTCAGGATCAAGACTTTTGCCAACAATTGAACCTTCAAATGAAAACTGGTACCAAATAAAAAATACAATGAACTTGAAACTTTGACCACTTAAACTAGACACGTATAGCTTTCAAATGAGCTGTCAAACACTCAATTTGGAGTAGTTATGGGTTGGCAATTCTTTGCCTCTAAATAGGCTATCTATCCACTCAATTAAGCTGAAAACTGGACTTCACTAAAACCTGAATAACTTATAAAACATAAAGAATTTGATAAAACTGTTCTAAAAAGAGGAAGTACTTGAGATAAGCTTTCCAAAGAATGTTTAAACTCTAAAATTGAATACTTATATTGAGAGATATGACTCTTGTGAAGAGATGGATAGGTATGTGCTTGAAGATGAAGAGGTGTTGCAAAATCCTTGATCTACACCAGCCAATTGAACTCCAAGGGTATATGGTGGGCCCTTTTAGCTTGCCAATGGATGTATTAGACACCCTATGTACCTTGGAAGATCACTCTCAAAAAGATAGATCAAAACAAGTAAGTTGGAGTTAGCTCAGAGGTGAAAAACTTGCTATTTTGGTTCATACACCTGTCCACTGTTTTGCATAATTCTCTGAGCACAACAGCAATTAGCTTAATTCCTCTTGGGGAAGTCTAGTTTACTTAAAGAGCTAACTTTCAAGAGTAATCTCATCAAAATTAATAAACCATACACTGAGAATGAGTTTTAACAAGTGATGACATCATCCCGATTTTCACGGGCTGCTACAGTTTGAGACCAGTGAGCAGAAACATGAACATAACTCAAAATGTAGGAATCCAATGATTATGAAAATTTGTACAGTTATACTAGACAATAAGCTGAATCCAAAAATCTTTAAGTCATTGAATTTGGGTAAGTAACCACTGAGAAATGGCTCTAACAAGGTTAGTGAAAAAGTCAGGTACCTGACAGAGAAGTGAAAATGAACAGACACTGTTGACTTTAACTGAACATAACTGAAGATTGCAACATCCAAATGACATGAAAATTTGTGAGCATATAGTAGACTTATAGACCTAACTTTACCAAGTTAAATCACTGAAAATGATGCACCAAGCTTAGAGACACCATCTCTGCAATCAGACTGAGAAAACTCAGAGATATGGCAGTGAGTAGTACACTTCACAAGAACATGGAAATATGAACTCAAATGATCATGAAAATGAAAGTATATTGCTTGTACAATACAATGGACTTACTCATACATATGTGTGCCTTGTAATCACACCTTGATATGGCATAAAGCTCAGCTCTTGGAGGTCTTCACATAGGTCTCACTAACCACGACTAAAACTGCCATCTATTTATAGTTGAGTTTGGGAGGCTAACTTCCCTCAATCACTCTCCAATCAATCAATGATTGATTTGATTCTCTACCTACCACAAATCACAAATTCGTGGCTCCTCTTTCCCTTTTTGATCAAGTGGACTCAACCACTTAAGATTCTTTCACTTTTACATTAAGTAAACTCTTCAAAAGTTACAAGAGGTAGTTCACAAGTGAACTTTACATAGTCTTCATTTTAAAGCTTCTTTTATGAATTTGTGGGACTCAAGCCAATACTTAGGCTTGTCATACACTTGCTCCAACAACTCTCACACATAGACTACACAGAAATTGGTATGCGGCTAGACATAATCTATGAGAGTGAAGAGAACGAAATGACTCAAACCAAATGAACTAGCTACAAGGGGGCTTCCACACCTTCTTCCTCTGTCCTTGAGTGTCCCCCCTTGCCTCTTTTATAGCCAATTGACCAAAAAATCTCATGATGAGTTTGAGAGCTCTTCTCCATAACTCTTCCACTACTTTGAGTAGCCATTCCTCTTGTAGTTCAACTTTTTTGGGTTATATGTAATGTGTATGTGATTGATTTCAAAGGGCAATCACAGAGCTTATAGAAACCACCATAGAGGCTTGGAGTGTCAAATACATAATTTACTACTTGGTGAGATTTAAATAGATTATTTATCCAAATATTACTTTTTCAAATAAACATCTCATGACCTTAATATTCATGGTTTTAGTGCATATCCTATTTTTGCATGGTTCATTCTTTGCAAAAAAAGGAACACTTGACACATGGAACAATCAAGGGATGGAAAAGTCTCATTATCAAGCAAGAACAAGCTTCTTCAGATGCACAAGAAAAGGAGGAGTGACAAAAAGTAATCCACTCAAAGAGATTTCTTATTGGTTCTTTAGAAGAAAAATACAAAGAAGCACATGCCAAAAACTATCGACATATTGAAACTATACACATCATGGAATTTAAGTATCCGTGCAAGGAGAAAACGGTTGGGAATGGAACTCACAACCTCCTAGCTAGGAGTTTGATGGGCTAACCACTTGCCCCAAAAGCCATGGTTTAGGATTACTTCTTAATCTATCCTCTTAGGGTGGGGTTCAACCATCTCCTGTTCGGATTACATAACATTCCTCCCCCCTTAGATTTAGCATTGTCATCAATGCTCACTTGTGGACCCTTCTATCTAATTTGGGACACTTCCCACATTTGAGTGCATCCACTATTCTCAAATCTCAGTGCGAGAACCTATTTTGGACCTATCAAAGATGCCCTAACAACCTCCTAGGTAGGAGCTTGATGGGCTAACCACTTGCCCCAAAAGCCATAGTTTAGGATGACTTCCTAATCCTCCCTATTAGGGCACGGTTCAACCCTCTCTTGCTAGGATTTTGTGATATTCCTTCTCCCTTAGATTGAGCATTGTCCTCAATGCTCATTTGTGAACCCTTCTTTCTAACTTGGGCCCCTTCTCGTATTTGAGTGCCTCCACTAGCCTCAAATTCTAGTGCATGGACCTACCCAAGATGCCTCTGGTGTCCAAATGCCCATGCACCTTCCTTCTTGGCTAGTTTTAGACTCACTTGCACTCAAACGCCTCCCAAGTGCATATCTATGAGGCTTCTTACCTCCATCTTACCCAAGTTCCTCAACTAAGCTCTAATGTGAATGTTGGGGATTGAACTCACACCATCTTTGCTAGGAGTATTATGGGGCAAGTTTCATGGTTTAGGATTACTTCCTAATCCTCCCTCTTAGGGCGGGGTTCAACCATGTCCAACTAGGATTATGTGATAAAAACTCTATTAGGACAAAGTTGGATTAAATACAAGAGAATGACATCTCATACTAATGTGAAGTTGAAGGTACAAAGATGCTATCAGATAGGATTTTGAATATCTCTTGGTATTTTTCTAACCAAGGACTACATATGGATGTATTACAGTCTTTGAAACCATATGATTGATGACATAAAAGAACATTATTCTTCTTTGAGTCTTTTGAATGAGCTTGACTCTGGAAAATCTCCTCCGTATCTAAGATAATCTTTCCTCCTATAGCCAACAATACTTTTTATATATGAGACCTCTCTAGCCAGTGCATAGCTAGAATAGAAGAGGAAGTAACTAGCTCATGAAGCATTTAGCCCTGGGCATTGTTGGATACAATGTCCAAATGTATCTGACAGTATAGCATAATATGAAATCCTTAGAATACATTACACAAGAAAAACCATGTGGAGACTTGGCAAAGTCAAAGCACACTCAAACGGGTGATCTGGGTTCAAATCCTGTCTGTCATAGTGACTAGGAAAAGAAAAAGCTAATTTTTGTGGAGGTTTATTAGTGCCAAAATTCAATGATTTTTGAAATCGCTAAATCTAGTAATAATGGGATTTTTGATGCGATCATAGATTGGGGGAGATCTTGCTTTATCTATTGCTTTTTGCTTTTCAAGGCTTTAAAACTATATAAGAGAGGCTTATGCTCACTTGTAATCATCACTCAAGGAGCAATCTTCTCAAGCTACTCTGAGAGATCTTGGAGGTGATCAAGGAGGAGGTCCTCTATGTGAGAAGGAGTTTTGCAATATTTGGAGGAGATGCGCTCTACATCTATACATATCTACCCATGTTCCTACTTTTGCCCAATAGGAGGTTAGTGAAGAAGAAGGAACAACTTCATTATCAAGAGTCAGTGGTACTACTACCAAATTACTTCCTATAGAAAAGAAATCCAAATGGGAATCGAGGGATGCACTAGCACTATCATATATTGGTATGAGAGTCAAGAGGCATATTATACCTCAAATTAGGTCTTGCAAAACCTATTATCGGGCTTGGTTGGAGTTAGAGAATCTTTATCAGAGCAGAAACCCTGATAAGAAAGCTCATCTAAGGAGACAACTAGCCAACACAAGGATGAAAGTTGGTGAGTCAGTTTAGACACAAATTTTGAAGCTTAAAGATTTAGGAGATTAGTTACTCAATGTAGAAGTGAAAATTTCAGATGACGAGATGGTAAACACACTTTTAAACTCACTTCTATCTACATATCATGCTTTTGTTACTTTCTTACCTCTCTCTACAAGAGATAGAGTGCTTTCATTCAAAGAGCTACAATTCCTATTACTTCAAGATGAAGATAAAAAAAAGGGTATGGAAGAGAATGATGAAGCCATGTTATCATTGTCAAAGGGAAAGAAGAAGAAGGAGACAAAGAAGGAGAAGAAGAATCAACAATCCAAGAAGGAAAGTAAGTCTTCTACTCCTAAAACTTTTAGTCCTTCTCCTAATGCTTCCTCTACACCCAAAGAAAAGTCTTTGACTACATCCGATTCAAAGAAAGAAGTATGCCATTATTGTAAGAAACTAGGTCATTTTATAGCAGAATGTAAAGAAAGGATTTTTTAATAAGAAGAAGAAAGCATCAGGTAATATTTTTGAAGATGATTCAAAATCTAAACCTTCAAAGGTAGATTCATATGCAAGTTCAAGGTATGGTGGAGATTTTGCCTACTTTTGCTTTACTAGATGATGTAGTCATGTGAAGGATGTCTTGAAGGAAAGCTTCACAAACTACCTTTCAAGAAGCATGGATATATCACATCCACAAGGAAGTTGGAGATCATACATTCTGATGTGAATGGTCCAATGAGAACATATTCTATTCAAGGTTTCAGGTACTTTGTTATGATGATTGATGATTGCTCAAGATATTCATGGATTTATGGTCTTAAAATGAAGTGAGAGGTTTTTGATACTTTCAAGAAGTTCTTAGCTATGGTTGAAAATGAAAGTTAGTCAAAGATCTAGATTTTGAGAAGTAATAGAGGAGGAGAATACATGTCTAAATACTTTAAGTCTTTATATCAAACCTGGAAGGACAATGGTATAAAAGAATACACTGAAAGAACCAAAAGGCAAACATGGAGACAACAAACACACCAAGTAAATTATACAGAACATTTTGAGATTCATAATATTTTAGCTTATACTTCAGATGAGAATGAACCAACTAGTGTTCAAGATGCACTAAAAAACGATATGATTATCATAGCTCCCAAAGTTTTAGATCTTCAGTTGTTCAAAGGACAACTTAAGCATACATTTGATATAAATGATTTAGGTATTTTGCATTATTATTGGGTTTGGATTCATATACAGAGGTGAGTGTATCTACATGACACAACATTGAGAAACTATTGGGAAGGTTTGAGATAACATATTCCAAGCCTATGCAAACACTTATGGATGCAATGTGTCATTCCAATCGGAAGCAGATTCAAAACCATTTTATGCTACATTATCTTGTCAAGTAGTTGATTGCTTGATATATCTATGTAATACACCTCCCGATGTTTAGTTTGTAGTTTCTCAAGTATCCAAGTTCATGCAAAATCAGCTCAAGATTCAGTGGAAATTAGTTAAGAGATATGTGCACATACATGGTGTTTTTCATGTTATTAAACCTTGTACGATTAAAATAGTGAGAGATGCACTTACCCACCTACCAATGCTTCATCAACAAAAATCAACTGCTCCTTCAAATCTTTGATGTTTGTCAAAAAACTGTCCATGGAATCTCCTTCATTCATGTGCTCACTCTCCAACTATTTACCAAGGTAAGCAACTTGAGCCTCATTCCTTGCGTGGTATAAAGTGGTATGTGTATCCCAAGCATCCTTTATTGTTTTGAAAGAGCCAATGTGATGAATAATGGCATGCTTGACAAACAATGCTATCAATGCATGTGACTTAGAATCTTTGCCATCCCAATGAAGTTGCTCTATAGTAGGTGCAGCAAGAACTGCAATACAAACAGGAACCTGAAGAGTATTGCCATCTTCAAATGCCATCTTGATCACCTTCTGTAACTATATTTGTAGGTGTCATGTGACATTTTTCAACACCTTGTACAATGTTCCACAATCATTTTGCAACCAATACATGATACATCATTTAACCCCATAATGGATAATTGGTATCATCCAACTTATCCTCAACAATGGACATATGGAATACATCACTACTATTAGCCATGGCCACTGACGAAAATACCCTGATGTAGAAAAATGATTGTATCTCAAAAAGTCAAATAGAACTACCCTATCAACTTCTACTAAACCTGTAAGAGACTTCGAGATGCTTATACTCGTGAACCAAACCTGTATATATCTTTGGCACAAAAGATGAAATTTCTTGCACATGCACTATCATAGTGCCTTCAAAGGCCAAAGTGAGACTAGATCACGATTTTGACACAACATAGCAAAGCTGTTTTGAACTCCTAATCGCCTTGAGGATGCTCACCAAATTTCATGTGATTCTGAGACTATCATGAGAGGGGTGTCAATGATGCCCTGGATGAAGCAGCACCCTGCTCTGATACCAATTGGTGGAGTTTGAGGTCTATGGAAGCATGCAAACAACATAAGGAAGAAGAAGAAGCTAGGCGCACAACACACAATATTGAATGTATTACCAAGAGAATGTAAAAAGATAAATGTCCCATTAGGGTTATAGGCATATATACAATCTGGGGAAAAAACCCTCCTAGGAGGGAAAAAAGTGCCCCGATGGTCCTAGTGTGTTCACATACATCACTACCTAAATATAGCAACAAAAACAAGGTATAAGATCATGTTAAAAATATTTAGTCTTTTAGTATTAAAAAACTAAACAAATACTTTTGTTTGTTTAAAATTGTGAGTTAAAAACTATTGTGATTGTTTGACTCAATGTTGAATCTTACTACACAATAGTATATGTACTGTGTGTATGATTGTGAGTAAAAAATGTATTGTGATTGTTTGAATCAGTGTTTGTTTCTTATTTCACAATACTATGTGTATGTGTATATGCATGTATGTCATATGATTGTGAGTGAAAATCTATTGTGATTGTATACATAGGTGTGTATGTGTTGTATGATTGTGAATTAAAATCTATTGTATGTGTTGGAAAAGCTTTTATAATCGTTTTGATAATTCAAGGGTTGAGAAGGTGTTAATAAGTGAACTAGAGCTTTTTAGGTCTCTAGATGGCTTTGTGTTGTAGGCTTATTAACACCTTCTCAGATCCCTTGAATTGTAAAGGGATCCAACACAGTTTCATCCAATAGCATGTATATGTGCATATGAGTGTATAATTGTGAATGAAAATCTATTGTGATTGTCAGACTCAATATTGACTCTTACTTCACAATAGTATGTGTAAATGTATGTGCATATGATCGAGAATTTAAAATCTATTGTGATTTTCTGACTCAACAGTGATTCTAACTTCACAATAGTATGTGTAAGTGTATGTGTGTGTATGGTTGAAAATTAGAATCTATTGTGATTGTTTGAATCAACATTGATTCTTACTTCACAATAGTATGTGTAAGTGTATGTGTGTGTATTATTGAGAACTAAAATCTATTGTAATTGTCTGGCTCAACATTGATTCTTACTTCACAATAGTATGTGTAAGTGTTTGTGTGTGTATAATTGAGAATCAAAATCTATTGTGATTATCTTATTCAACATTGATTCTTACTTCACAATAATATGTGTAAGTGTATGTGCACATATGATTATAAGTTCAAATCTATATGTCTATATGAAGAGGTAGAAATATAAACAGATAGGTAGATAAATACATAGATTAATAGATTTCAAACTTTAAGAGAGATTCAAAGTAGTTTGTATATATTTTAAGATATACATTTAATGGAATGTATATCTTATTTGATATTGATTTATGTTGTATTTTTGTAGATATAAAGTCTTCAAAAGCATCGAACTCCTATATGGTGGAAAGAGTATGGAGGTGAAGTAGTGGAGTTCCAACATATAGCTATGAGATTGCTTTCAGTAACAGCTTCAAGCGGTAGTTGTGAACATAATTAGAGCGCATATGATTCTCTTCATTCAAAACAAAGAAATCGCTTAAGTGTATCATGTGCCAATGATTTGGTATACGCTTTTTGTAATATGAATTTGTTACATGATCCATCCAAGATAGCTTCTACGACAATTCTTTTGGAGAATTTCAAACTCATGAAAGTTTAACAAATGATTCATAGAGTGATCATGATTTAGATGTAGATCACAATGATGGTTCAGACATGGAACAAATAGATGACATGGTACTTATAATAGATGATGAGATTCAAAATGAAGAAATTCATGTACTTTGAATACTTTGGATAGATTCAATTGCAAAAATGATGTCTTTATCATAAAGTGATGTCTTTGATTACAAAAAGTGGCTCGTCAATTTAGTGTTTTGTAGATTGAATTGAATAATTCATTGGCAGTGAACCGATCAAAAGATGATGATGCATCTAATAGTCTTCCATATCTTTTCTCCTATGCATTGAGACATATTTGTAAAATTTTCACTTGATTTTCTAAATCATCAATTCTCTTTTGCTAATCATCAATTGTTCTTCGTAATCTAGGAATTATTAATCCTTCATTGTATAATTCTACTCCCTGTGATGATAAATCATGGATAAGGTTATGTTCTTCATGTAGCAAAATATAGGTATGCTTTAGGGCCTTCTGTCCTTGATTATGAAATTGTGCACGATTTTGAGGATGGCCCAAACCTATACCTACATTCTTCGGCCGATCATCCCAATCCACATGCCCGTGAAGAATATCTTGTACAAAAACTTTTTCAATGCAATATAGTGCTATTTGATTATTGTTTAGAAATGATCTTTCAAATTGAATAAAGCATTGAAGTAGAGTTTCTACTAATCCTTAAAGTTCTAAGTCAGAAAGCTTTATTTGTGCTGTTTCTTTTGCCCTTCTTGTAACTCAAAAGAGAACATCATGAACAAAATGATTTGGACATAGCTTTTTTGTCTTCTTTCTTTGATAATGGTTCTCCTTCTAATCCCTCTGGTTCTAAATCTTGGTGGAATATAAATGCTTATCCGGATTGTGGAAATTGAATATTCTATTAAGACAAAACCCTTTGAGACTCGGCATGATCAAGGTCATTATTCACATATGATATTCTTGCCATGTTTTAATTTCAAATCTGCAAAACAAAAACATTAATTTTAACTCGAATGAATTGACATTATTTAATCACAAAATTCAAATTATGAATCCAAATCATCTATTCCACATAATTCAAATGATACAATATCATTTCATCCACTTAATTCAAATAAAACAACATAAGCTCAAACCACTTAGTTCAAATGAATCCACATCATTTAATCCACATAATTCAAATAATGAATCCATATCATTTAATCCACATAATTCAAATGAAACAACATCATTTAATCCACTTAATTCAAATGAATCCACATCATTTGATCCACTTAACTCAAATGGATCTGCATAATTCAAATAAACCCACATCATTTACTGCACATAATTCAAATGATTACACATCATTTAATCCAGTTAATTCAAATGAACCCACTTGATTCAAATGAATCCACATCATTTAATCCACTTAATTCACATGAATCCACTTAATTCAAATGAATCCACATCATTTACTCCACATAATTCAAATGAATCCACATCATTTAATCCACTTAATTCAAATGAATCCACATCATTTAATCCACATAATTCAAATGATACCACATTATTTAATCCAAATAATTCAAATGAATCCACATCATTGACTCCACATAATTCAATTGAATCCACATCATTTAATCCATTTAATTCAACTGAATACACATCATTGAATCACATAATTCAAATGATACCACATATTTTAATCCACATAATTCAAATGAATCCACGTCATTTAATCCACATAATTCAAATGATTCCATATCATGTATCCACTTAAATCAAATTAATCCACATCATTTAATCCACTTAATTCAAATGACACCACATCATTTAATCCCCATAATTCAAATGAGTCCATATAATTCAAATGAATCGACATCATTTACTCCACTTAATTCAAATGAATCCACACCATTTAATCCACTTAATTCAAATGAATCCACATCATTTACTCCACATGATTCAAATGAATCCACATGATTTAATCCGCTTAATTCAAATGAATCCACATCATTTAATCCACTTAGTTCAAATGAATCCACATCATTTAATCCACATAATTCAAATGAATTCACATCATTTACTCCACTTAATTCAAATGAATCCACATAATTCAAATGATTGCACATTTTCTTCAATATGATCTTAAACCATCAGTAATGTGTAAACCATACCAAACTAGATTGGAGAATAGTCTAAGTAATTCATGTGCGTCTACTGTTTTTGATACATCGCTATCACATCCTAGTTCTAAAGCATATTTAAACTTATAAACCCCATTTCTATCAATGGGGTAACTATCTAGATCTATGTATTTAAGAAGTTCCAACAAGAGTATTGAAGTTGTATAGGTCTCCTGGCATTTATTAAATGGTGAAGGGCTAGTGGATATACATTCCGGTGCAATCCATCAATACTTTCAAATCCACTCATTTCTAATTGATATTTTGAGATCAGGTAGCTTTGGAATTTTTTTTTTGTTGGTAAATGAATTGCTCTTCCAAAGTTACATAGTTTGATACAAGAATGCTCACCTTGAATATGCAACAGTATGTTGCCTGGATAGAGAGAATACCCAAAACAGAAAATAAGTGAGAAAAATAGATAACACTCAATGTTTGTGTTTCATTCAAGATGAAATATTAGCTTTATTGGTGACTAAAAAAGGGCAAGGCTGATTGTCTTGATCACTTTAGGTGGAAGGAAGGTAATCCAAGATTATGTTTTCTCTTATCTAATGTTTACCACTGCACCATCAATTGAGAATCTAAACTATTGTGAAACCTCATCAAGGTACTCTACAAGCTGTCTAAAATTTTTGAATTGCCAATTTTCAATGATAATTATTTTCCTAGTTTGTAAATCTGAGTGCATTTGTAATTCTAATTCAAATTCTAGACTGTTCTCTTCTGAACCCAAGGGTATCTAGTCTTGAGCTATTTCTTCCACCTTGTGTAATCATATCCTGACACTAGAGATTGTTGAGGTATTTGATATGAAATTGAAAGAGAATTGGGACTAACTTTACATAAAATTATGTCCCCTATTTTTTTAAATTTGTTTCCATTCCTTACCTAAAACATCATCAATCTTTGAAATTGAAACTCTCAGATTCAACCACGTTGATTTTGTTTTCTCCAATAAGATTTTTTCAAAACATGCCACAGAAAACGTGAGGAGGCAAAAACCATTGAATCTTACTCTGAGAAATCTAGGTTGGTGACATTGCCCTTTGAATGCCATCTTTCATTTTGGATAAAAACTTGAAACTCTCCATTGATCAGGACACAAAATAGACAAATCACTGCATGCTACTGAAAGATGTAACATATTTGTTTGCATACATTAATTTTTCATAGTCCTTATGAACAACTTTGAATGTTCCCATAAAAAGTTCAATAGCTTGTCACTCTAGAGCATTGAAAGAAAAAATATATGCAATACAAAAATATGTATCTTGAAAAACAAAAACAGTTGAAAATGTTTAAAAGAGCTTTAGTGTAAAACTTCAATTATAGTATAATGGAAAATGTAGACACTTGTTTAGCACCAGATCTTTAGCATTGTACACATGTTTAATTATTGCAAACCAGCCATGTCTTCTTAATTTGAAATTGAGGATGTGACCTTTCCAATGATTCTTTTGTCATCTCTTTTAGCTCGTTTCAATTTATGGGCATCTTTCTAACTAGGTAGCATACTCATCCAATCATTTATCTACACAGAAATAGGTTTTCGTAAGGAATCCTCTCTTCTACTATAAACTTGACATGAGGTTACATTATTGGAAGGATGATGTGAAATAGAAGACATTCAAACACACAGAGGATAGAGAATATTCAAAGCAAAAAAATTGGGACTCACAAACTTCATGAGTATTTGTAGACAAAAAATTTTGATGTATAGGTGGAAAACTGAGACTCACAAACCCTTAATTTGATGTATCAAGTGTGACCAAAAAATCATAGGATTTTGTAAGATAAAAAATATTTCATATCTTCAAATATCTTTTCTCTTGAAAAGTCAAATATTTGAATTGTGTTCTGTGCAAGAATATTCATTTTCATTTGAAAACAAAGAATATTACACTGAATACAAGAAATTTCATCTTCTTAGCACTGCTTTTAGAGCACATTTACTAAAATGGAACCTTTCTTTGTAGGATTAAAAGAGACAAGAATGTTACATTTTTGTACATGTGGAAAGACTCTATTTGTGGATTTTCTTAATCCTTCATTAGGAAACGACACCTTTTCGATCACTTTTTTCCATAATGCCTAGTGTGATGAAAAATCATCTTGGGCCTAGATAATTTTCAAAAAGAACACCATTTTCTCTCTCACTGGGACGCAGAGATGGAAAGAGATTGATCTAATCATGCTCTTGTCCTCTCCTTTACCTAGTTGTCCCCAAGGGTTTGGATCTAGTGCGATCTTGATGGAAAGGATCAAACAACTTGAAACACCTTTGCTCCATCAATGATGATTGGAAGTAGGGTAGTCACATTAAAGAGCATGATTCTATTTTGTTATTGATTAAGGGTATTCTCACATTATGAGGTACTATTATGCATTACTTGGGATGAACCATTCCTTATGATGAGTTGGCATGTATTACCGTCTGGCATCTTCAAGATGCATACCCTTTTAGGAAGGTAGAAGAATGGAGAGAGTAAGTGTATTGAACACGGTTGGGTGGTTAGTACAAAGAAGGTCCCTATGTGTGTGTCTTGTTGAGTCATTGCATGAGTTTAATGGGCAAAATGATTGTAGTTATTCCACAATTTGGTACTAGAACGTGTGGGACATCATTTTTGCAAGCCTGTGGGATTTGGGGATGGAACCCACATGTGTACCTAAGTCAAGAAGTCTTAGGGACTTGTGCCAAACAGACTAAATCTCATTTGCCACACAAGTGCGTATAGTGGGGAATTGACACACGCTTATTTGTCAATCCGATGAACCGACCTAACCAAGCGTATGAGGACTCGTGCTCATGTGATGGGAAATGAAGTGGTTTCAGCTCACATGCATGAGAAAAGACTAAACCACCTCTCCAACTCACTTAACTACAGAAAGTGTCTGTCGCGATACCACTTACAATAGTTTTCACTAAATCAAGAATTTCTCCCAGCTCCGAACTTTGAATATGGCCAAAGCAGTTTCTTTTCGAAGCTCTCGATGAGACACATCTATTCCAAGTAGTTTCACTCGATTCTGACAACGGTGCTTCAAGTTATGACCAAAACAGTGAATGTCAAGAAGCACACACACTCACTCCACAACTCGTACTAGCTGACACACACACTACAATAGTTCAAAAACAGTGGGGAGGGGTAGACAATAGTCCTACACACATTCCAAGCATTACAAACACACCAAAGATCAAAGAGAAGGTAGAAATCTGCAAGAAAGAAGCAAATTCGAAATTCTCAAGCTCTCCTTCTTCACAATGGCAAAAAGTCTCTACAAAGAGTCACAAAGTGACTTATATACATGTGCCCTAAAAATGGTCCTTTCACACAAGATTGGCACTTTATTAACTAATCTCTATTTTCCTACTATTTTACAAGAAATGTATTACAATGATTTGGGATTATGCATCTAGAGGACTCCTCTAGTGCATTTACATGGCTTGAGGGAATTTCCTAAGACTTTGAAGAAGAAAAATATGCCCATTAATTTGAAATTTTTGGGCCTCCCCTTTCGTGCCTCTTTGCTTTGCAACACTCTCCCCGTCTTTGTCTTGTCGTCCCTTGATAGGCTTTTGCTTCTCGTTTGTAGCTCCTCTAAGATTCGCACCCAGTGGTCGAAGAAGCAACAAGGATTGTCAGACAATTGGTTATCTTATCCGAGGTATGTCCTTTGCTTGTGTTTGCCCCTTGTTATTCCGTACATCACAAATCTGGGTTGCTGTATTCAGTCGGGCTACCACGCATGCCATCAGTGGCTAAGAATGTGATGTTCTTAGTCACTCTCTTCAACTTTTCAGCCTCTGCCTCTTTCTAGCTTTTGGTCTTCTGATTTGTCTTTATCTTCACACATCTGACCCTATTGTATTGCTTTGAGCTTGTTTATTTTCTGCCATCACACGCTATCAGTGGGAGGATTATTACCTGCCAAGTATTCTCTTGCACTTCTTCATGGATACTTCCTGGCCCTAGTCCGTCCTTCCCATGAAATGTCCTGGTTGTTATTGTTCTTTAATTCCATTCCTCAGGACTGGGTGTTTGGCGTTGTTACTTGATGCATGCCCCTGCGGGGCTTTGGGTAGAAGGTGGTTCTTTTGCTTTATAATCTTCAGTCTTTACTGAGCAGTTTTGGTCTTTGATTTTCTTCTTCTTCTCTTCTTGCTTGATTCTCCTTCCACACGTCCCTCCTCCTGAACTCTGTCGTCCCCGACAGGCTTTTTGTGGCAACATGAGTACGTTTGTATGGCGGCTTGCTCTCGTTGATTAAGCAAATTGGCGTGACATATCATGAACTCTTTCCACTGGCTTGACTTCACTCCATCCTCTGGTGCTTGTCGGTGATCCGCAAAGAATCTTGTTTCATAAGCCACCAGTCTTGCATTAAGATTTGAAGTCATTTTTACAAAAATTTCTGAATCAATTTCAAAGAAGCCAGTAAAAAATGCTTCTTCAAATTTCTGCATATACGTGCTTGGCAAAAACATGAGCCGTGAATAAAATTCCATAAGAGTTAATCGGCTTGGGTTAGTGGAAAGATAAAAAATAAGTGCTTCGGATCCCTGTGTAATGCCGATGAAGTTCAAAAATGTATATTTGGCATGTTGAAAGACTTTAATAACTGTAAGTAGCATGCTGAAAATCTTATTAGTCATTTTGACTGCCAAATCCGGTACAGTGGCATATCGAGCAATCCAAAATTCCATGGTTTTCACCATGTATTCTTCCGTTGGTAGGTAATTATGTGGTGGACTTGGTAATAGTGGATAATTGAGCCATTGATTATTTATGCTACCTTGGTGCTGTCCTTCCCAAAAATGCGACCAGGAGCATTGGCATAGTACTGGACAAAAAGATGGGTTTACCTAAAGGGCATGTGGGGATGATTCCCATTGTACCCGCACTGTAGGGTTCTTTTCCAAAAGTTTTCGCCTCCATATAGGGTCAGCTCTTTCAAAGTCCTCTTGAGTATAGTTGAATGTATTATTGCTGAACTGGAGGATGTTGTGAGGATCCTTATTTTTCGTGGTCTTTATATATTCCCGTGTTTGCTCTTTAAGGAGTCCATATGGTACATTAAATGGCTTCAATATCTGTTCCAAATTTTTGCTTTCAATCTGAGCTTCCTTCATGACCTTTATTATTTGATCTTCAAATTCTACAGTAAGTTGGGACACCAGTAGTGCCCTCTCATGTCGGCTCAGTTCTGCAATATCCCGATGATTACGTTCAGATTGGATCTCCGTTTTCTCCCTTATCGGCGAATGATGCAAGGAGGGAGAGAGAGGACATACCTCAATCTCTGCAGTAGCCAATGTGGATTTTGGAACTACTGGTGTCCCCTCTATTGCCTGTTGTTCTAGCCGCTCTTGTAGGTGCTTTATCATCTCATCCTTTTGCTTGATTTCTTCATTGGCCTTAGAGATCGTTAGGTCATCTACATACAGTTCCATGCTCTTCTTCAAGAATTCTTTGAAAACATGACACATCAATCGTTGGAAAGTAGCAGGAGTGTTAGTGACTCCAAAAGGCATCACTAGGAAAGCATAGACTCCCCATTCAGTCACGAATGTAGTCTTATGTTGATCCTGAGTAGCAATAGCTACTTGGTTGTATCCAGAGAATCCATCTAAGAAGATGGTCAGTGATGGGTAATGGGTAGCTGTCACGTATAGTGGCTGCATTGACCTTTTTCAAGTTAATGCAAACTCTCAGTTTTCCGTTCTTCTTAGGCACAACTACTAGTGGCAATACCCACTCGGTATGCTCTATTTCATATATGAATCCTACCGCTAGTAGCTTGTCTATTTCTTCTTTTATTTTAGCAGCATAGACCTCATTGTATGTATAAGGGCATTGTTTAGATGGTTTTGCCTCTGTCGTCATTGGTATTCTATGAGAGCAAATAGAGGGTTCCACACCCTTGAGATCCTTATATGTCCATTCGAATACATCTCGATATTCTCGAATCAGTTGTATTAATTCTTCTTCCTCCTCAATTGACACATCTTTACTTATGTATGTACATCTTTCTTCTCCATCTTCCACTGTTACTATGATTTTTTTTGTTTGTTCTTTGTTATTGTATGCTTCTGCTTCTCTAGCCTCTCTCTTAGGCATTTGGATGGCTATTTTTCTCTCCTCTACTTTGTACCTTTTAAAATGCTCTGGAACCTCAAAAAGATCCAAATTTGGTCCGATTTTACTCACGCTTTCCTGTTACTTTTGTACTATGGGGACTGCTTCTATTGCTAACACTTTGGTCATTCCATACTTGTCTTCGGTATGAATAGCTTCTAGGTAACATTCTTTAGAGTCAAACTCCGGTTCCATCTCTATGCTCTCGTATTCTTCCTTCCATTCCTTTTACAATATTTCACTTGCTTCTACTTCTTGAAGGACAACCATGTACAAATTTATGTCATAGCCTTCTTTGTCTATGCATTCATTCATAGTTAGAACTTCCTCATTCACACATACATCTAAGGTTGCTAAGATTTCCATCCATCCTTGCGGTTCAAATGTTTCATCAAGGAAGATTTGAGGCATATACATTGGGTCCTCTACATGTCGATAGTTAGGATGTCCTATTGGCCACAACTGCCTTTTACAATCCTCTTTCTTAGCTTCTTTGCACATCCATAATTGGGCGTCCTCGTGCATGCATGATTGATCGCTTGTTCCAGCGCTATGAATAGATAGGTCATCTTCCTCCTTGTGTATGGGATTCCACTCTAGTGGGGGTACATCTCTATATGAAAATGTATGCAAGTTTATCTTGGTGGTATTTCCTTGATGTTGCAGGTATAATGAATCTCATCCCCAGTCTTGCACTATTCGCATTTGTCTCATGAAAGGTCGTCGTAATATCATTTCGTAATTGTTAGCCTTTTCAAACTTATAGATGGCTAATGTGTGTTCAAATTCAACTCCACAAGTGGTTAATTTGATCTTTTCTAATATTCCTAAGGGTTTCTCCACATGACTGTCTGCTAATTGGAGCTTCGTATGTGTGGGTCGTAAGGCAGGCTTTCCCCATTTCTCCCAAATCTCCTTGGTGGCAATTCCTACTCCTCCTCCTTTGTCTAGTATAGCCTTGGTCATGTACCCATTGTAAGTGACAGGTAGACATGTATCACCTTTGTCTCCTTCACTAAATTCTCCCACCTTATCTACTGGGATTTGTATCTTAGATGGGTTTTCTTTCCCCTTGTTTTACTTTTCATCCTTCTCCTGCCCTAATTCCAGTTGACTTGCTAATTGTTTCCATATTTGCGGTTTAACCCGCAGTAGTTCTTCCACAGTAAGTTTGCATTGTACTTTTGTCTTTCTAAGTTCTGTTAGATTGTGTGAATTCTTATCTGAGTCTCCTTTTCCTTTTCCCTGTACTATGGGTGCTCGGATTATCATAGATTCCTTTTTGTATTCTCCCATGTAATTTGGTAGGGTTGAAATGCTCTGAGCTTTTTCTCTATTTCGGTCTAGTCTTGATATTCCTCATATACTTCTTCCATGTTGGGATTCAGTTGATAAACTTCCACATCTAATTCCTCAAAGGGAGGCTTAGTCACTCCATTCCTCTTCCATTGTTCTTCTCGGGTTCTATTCCATAATTCTTTTGGCCAGTCAGCCTCTAAATCATGTATTGTTGACATCGGTTCGTCGTGGGCTTTCACTCGATCACATTTTTCATCCTTCTCTTTAGGTTCTTTATCCTTGGCTTTAACACACTCCTTGTATTGTTCCTCTGCTATCCTTGTCTCTGGAAGGGCTGGGATAGTCTTTTCTAGGGTTGCTTGTGCTACCTCTATAAGTTTCCTGCATATAGCAAGCCTCTCTTTTTCTAATTCTCCTTGTGGGTAAAACTTTTCATTTTGTTCCACATTTGGTCTATCCTTAATTCTAGCTTTGTATGTTCTTAACCACATGTCTAAGTTGTCTGGTTTTGGGTCAGCGAGAATTGATCCTGGCTTCTCTGCTTCTCGGATAAGCGGTGGAATGGGAACTTCTTCCCGAATCTCTGGTTCTTTATGCTCCTTACTGCTTCTTGTGTGTTTCTTATTTTCTTGCCTTTTGTTTTTCATCCATTTTTCTTTGAGCTTCTCTCTTCTTTCCTTTCATTTTTGCGCTTTTATGTTCTGGATATTCTCATGTGGATCCTCTGAATCTTCCACTATTTGAATTTTGGGGTTTACGGTTCTATTGTTTTCTTGTTCTCGATCCGGTTGTTTTTCTTTTCGTTCCTTTGTTTGAGCTCATGTAATGGCCTTTAAGGGCATGGTGTATTCCTTATCACCTCCAGGTGCTTCTATCACTTCAATTACATTAATAGGTGCAGTGTCTTGTGCTTTAGTGGGATTCTTTGGGCAGTCTCTAAAAAGATGTTCCTTCCCACAATCATTGCAATACCCTTCCCAAGTCCTAGGAGGTGTTGGGTTATAAGGTCGAGTACATTCTCTAATAAAATGATCTCCTCCGCATCTATAACATGGTCCTCTCGGCACAGGTGGTCTAATGGGTGGTCTCCCAGGTGTGGGTGCTTTGGGTGCAGTGTACATTAAAGTAGCCACCTCTGTTCCATAGGCCTAGTCATAGCCTTCATATCCATGTTATGCTGGGTCATATGTTGGTTCATACTCAAACATATTGGTTTCATAGGGATAGTAATCTCCTTGGGATAGCTCGTATCCAGGGTTTGCTGATTCTACACTGGTCATCGTTGAGGCTGGTACTATGGCTCTTTCCATGTTCTCTTCTGGTTGGACGTACTTCACATGTACCACATGTTGGGGCTGCGATAGTTGTGGTCCTAACACTGGTTGGGGTTGTGGATGTTGTGCTTGCTCGTATGGTCTCGGTGCTCCTGGTGGTGTTGGGTAGGGATTGTACCTGGGCATATCTCTGCCTGGCTCTCTAGGTGGATATCCATATGGCCGATACTGAGGCAGTTGTAGAGGTCATGTTTGCCTATTGAATGGGTAGTTTTCCGTGGTGTGATTAGTGTATTTTTGTTCTATGTGACAATACAAGGTAGTTCCATGGTAATGTTGTCTATTGTAGGGGTACGTTTGAGGTACTCCAGCTCCTCCTCGGACGCACAAATGAGTGGGGTGATCTCGTCCACATAGACTACATCTTCGTAACATAGGCACTCTTAAGGCTGGGTGTTGGTAATTCCTCTGTCCTTGGACTCCTAATTTCTTTGCCACTAGCTCCGCTAATTCCTCCACATCATACTCGGCGAGTGTTCTGATTTAGTGGGGCTGGGTGTACTCTTCAGATCATCCCCTAGGTTGTCCTCTAAGTCAATACATTCCTGTAGGCATTCACTCAATGTCTATAGCCTCTTTACGTATACTAGCGTTCTTAAGGTTCCGTTTGTTAATCCATCCAAGAATAATAAATTATTTTTTGCTAAGTGGGTCTCTTTGCTGTTGGACATCTATCAACATACTGATTGAATCTTCGGGCAGCTGTTTTCACAGTTTCATTAGGGTTCTGTTTAAAACTATGGATTAAAGACGTAGAAGTGTGTTTAATCCCTCTCTTAGTGAATTGCCCAATGAATTCTTGAATGAATTGCTCCATATTTCCAAATTGGTTGGGGTCTAATGGCTGGAACCAAGTTAGAGCCGTTCCTGTGAGGGTGAGTCCGAAAGACTCATACTGCACGAAGAAGTTGTCTGCTTGTTCCGCTCTTAGAACTTGTTTAAATTAAGCAATGTGGTCATAAGGTTCTTCCAATCCGTCATAATGATTCCTCATGCATTTGGCCACCTGAATAGGTCTCAATCTTCTCATTGGATTTGGTTGTCTAGGCATTACAAGGAAAGTGGGGACCGCTGGTCTAATTGGGGGTATTCCTGGCTGCACTCCTAGTGGTGGTCGTGGCCTTACCGGTGGTCGGTATTGATTTCCTATTCCAGGGTGGGTCTGATTGTGTGTCTGCACTCTTGGAGCAGCGAGTTAAACGTGAGCACAGTTTGGAACAATCCGTTGGCTAGTTTGTCCCGACATTGTGTGCTCTGCCTCTTGTTGGGTTCCGAAGGGGTTCTGAGAGGCGGTTGCCTGCTCTCTCTGAGGGAATATAGGCAATCCCATGTATTTCAATCGAGCCCTGTCTATGGCATCTACCAACCAATACCTTCTCTGGATCTTATCTAGGTATGTTATTCTAGTCTTGTCTTCCGAATCCTTTAGCTCATAAAATGTCATCGGGCTTTCTTCTCTTCCTTGAGTCGGTGAGTCAGTTTGAAGCAACAAGTCCAAACCATGGATCAAATAGAGTTCTAGTATGTAGTCGTCTTGAGGTATCAAGTCCCCTCTCAAGACTAGCATCACTTGGGACTTGCCTCTAAGGGTCGTCACTAACTCCTCAGGATTTGGTCTCCCTAAGTTTTCTTGTCCCACTAACTCTCCCCTCTCATTGATCAAATCAGGGTATTCAGTCACTATGTAGATGTGACCCAGCTTGTCCGAGTATGCTCCTCCTTCATACTTAACAGCCGGTCTGGGCACAATTGTTGCATCCATGGAAGTCACCATCCTAGCCACAGATCTGTTTAAACCATCCAAGTAGATGGGGATCTCCTGGGCATTAGTAGAAACATACTGTAAAGAAGTGCGGTGCTCTTTGTCTACCATGGTCATGAAGTTTCTCCTAGGAGTGGGACCCTGCATGTCTTCTAAAGTCATGGGTATCTCCTCCTCTGAGTCACTAGAGGTGTCTGAATAGGCTGAGCGGTGACTGACCTGAGCGGCACTTCCAATGGAAGATATGACACTTCTCCGGCTACTTAGCACCCTTCCTGATCTCAATTTCATTCACCCTCCTGGGGCTCTCTAGGTCTCTAAAACTCTCCCTAAGTGGCTCCTCAAATGCCTTAAATTTACCTTTAAAAATGCTCCAAAAGTTATGGCCGATACCACTTTTGGCGATACTGCACTAGGCGATACTGCTCATCAGACAATACAATACCTCAAGTCTGGACGATACGATACTATGGCTACAGACGATACGGTACTGCTATTGGGCACGATACGATACTGGATGCTCTGGCGATATGATACCTCAAGTCTGGACGATACAATACCAAGTCCAGTTGCGATACAATACCTATGGAGTCCACGATATGATACCAAAAAACCCCAACGATACGATACTTATGCACTGGGCGATGCGATACTAAGAATTCTCGCGATACGATACTAAAATTGGAACGATACGATACTCGGATATGCACGATACGATACCACTTTTTGGACGATACGATACCAAAAAGGGTGATGATAGGATACTGGATTTCCCCAGGATATGATACCTGAGTAATGCACGATACGATACTAGCAGTCACGCGATATGATACCGCAAAACCGCACGATACGATACCAATGCAAGTGGCGATACAATACCACCAACTTGCACGATACGATACTAAAATGGTATCGTGATACAATACTGGGAAGAGAGACGATACGATACCAAAAGTGGGCCGCGATATGATACCACTTAGGTAAAGTGGGATCGTGATACCAACGAGGCGATACGATACCACAAGTGGTATCACGATACCAAGGCTGGTAATCCACGATATGATACTTCGGCGAGTATCGCGATACAAGGGAATTTTAGGTATCGCGATACCAAAAACTCAACCGATCGCGATACTCAAGCCAAAATACCTCCAAATTCACAAAAAAAATTTCCCCCTTGCTCTTCTCTCACCCCTCTTCACTCCTAGCCTACTGTCTCACTCAACGAAGTTCAAAAATCACTCTGTCCCACCCCCCGATACCGATCAGAACTTTAGTCACGTGGAAATGCAGATTTTCAAACTTTTTGAGATTAAAGTTTGATGGTAGCTTACCTTTAGGTGGTAATGCACAAGCATCGAGGTCACTAGGCAAGGATTGGGGCTCAATTTGCATGATACCAACTCGGCAATACCAGTCGCTATGCTCACACGATACTAGAATGAAGCAAATGTCAAATGAACTTCAAATTTTTGGTTTTTATACTTTTTGGTGACTGAAGCTTAACTACACTAATTTGGCAATTTTTTTGGGATTTTTCTTGGTAATCTTGGCTTACTCCTACTCCACTTCTCTTCCTAACCTAACCCTAAATCATTCTTCTCTCACTCTCTCCTAACCCTAAACCTAAAAACTCATTACACACACCTCTAGGATGTGAAGTAACAAGTGCTGAAGTGTTTGACTACTTGCCACTGAACGACTTCACTTCTACAAGTACGATTTCATCACTCTCGAGCTATAATCATCACAAAGGCACCTTGGTTAAGTTGTTCCCTGGCAAGGGTGCCAAAAACGTGTGTACCTAAGTCAAGAAGTCTTAGGGACTTGTGCCAAAGAGACTAAATCTCATTTGCCACACAAGTGCATATAGTGGGGAATTGACACACGCTTATTTGTCAATCCGATGAACCAACCTAACCAAGCGTATGAGGACTTGTGCTCACGTGATGGGAAATGAAGTGGTTCAACTCACATGCATGAGAAAAGACTAACCCACCTCTCCAACTCACTTAACTACAGAAAGTGTCTGTCGCAATACCACTTACAATAGTTTTCACTAAATCGAGGATTTCTCCTAGCTCTGAACTCCGAATATAGGCAATACCAGGTTTATTTCGAAGCTCTCGACGAGACGCATCTATGGAAGGTAGTTTCACTTGACTCTGACAACCATCCTTCAAGTTATGACCAAAACAGTAAATGGCGAGAAGCACACACACTCACTCCACAACTCGTACTAGCTCACACACACACTACAATAGTTCAAAAATAGTGGGGAGGGGTAGACAATAGTCCTACACACACATTCCAAGTATTACACACACACCAAACATCATAGAGAAGGTAGAACTCTGCAAGAAAGAAGCAAATTTGAAATTCTCAAGCTCTCCTTCTTCACAATGGCAAAAAGTCTCTACAAAGAGTCACAAAGTGACTTATATACATGTGCCCTAAAAATGGTCCTTTCACACAAGAGACCGGCACTTTATTAACTAATCTCTATTTTCCTACAAGAAATGTATTACAATGATTTGGGATTATGCATCTAGAGGACTCCTCTAGTGCATTTACATGGCTTGAGGGAATTTCCTAAGACTTTGAAGAAGAAAAATATGCCCATTAATTTGAAAATTTTGGGGCTCCCCTTTCGTGCCTCTTTGCTCTGCAACACCACACCATGGGAGTGGGAGGCGCATGGCTTAACCCAAGCAACGTGCCTATGATATGATCATTATATCTTGCTTTGCTATGTAATCCTTGAATAGACCACCCAATCAAGTGTTTGTAGGCGCACAGAAGAAGATCAATCTTACTTAAAAGGCTTAGTTGTTTTGATCCAACCAACAACTCATTAAGCATTAGAAAAAGAACTTCTCCAAGGGAAAATTACCTAAATCCAAAGGTATTGTGTAATTTCTCAAGGAAAATTGTATACATATGAAGCACGGGATATGCATTTCCAAGAGGACTGTCTCCAAGTTGTAGAGAATGGGAAGAAAATGGCTTCTCGTAAAATGGAACTTTGACAATATAAGAGATATCTTAGAAAGCTCTCTACTTAGGAGACTCAAATATGAACCATATGAGATAGAGTTTGGAGGTGATTTTTGGTATGAGTTAGTTTTTTTATGGTCTTTCATGAGAAGTCACAAGATTGACACACATCTTCTTCATACTAACCACCCAACCATGTCTGATACACTTACTTTGTCCATTCTGCTACCATCCTAAAAGGGTGTGCATCTTGAAGATGGCACATGGCAATACATGCCACCTCATTCTAAGGATGGTTCATCCCAAGTAATACATAATAGTACCTCATAATTGGACATCTTCAACAATGAAACCCTTAGGTACCCTCAAATTGATGTCCTCAACCTCGCATAGTTTCTTGATCATTGTTCACAACCTTGGTGTCATGAACCCTATTCTCAATATCTTCAGACTCGTTCTTACCCATGTTTGGTATCTTGAACCCTCAATCAAGTACCACCCATGGTTTCCCAAGGGCTTCACACTTCCTAGGTAGCTCATTAGATTCAAAAAGCTCGTTTTGAGAAGGAGACTCAGGATGCCCCAATGTTGAGGGGAAACATTATATTTGTTATTTAGAGAAAAGAGTACAGGTAAAGCAATGGATGCATATAAATGTCAAGACTTCCAAGACAATGGGAACATGGAAAAATCTACACATGGCTTTTTCAGTGACATGGATGAGCATTTGGAGCATTGGATTCTCTTAGGAAAGTTTCTTTAATTGTTCTCTCATTTTATTTAGATGCATGATGCATGGTTTGGTGCATATGCAAGGTGATGAAAATCCACGAGACACAATATATGAGAGTTCCATCTTGGTGATGGGAACTAGATATAGGAGTTTTTCATGGAATTGTGTTTCCATGAATTGCAGATGACAACCACTGGTATCAGATGGTGGGGACTATATCCCTTTGAGAACTCTTCTTCTATGCACGAGGAAAGGGATCATCATCCATAGAGTATAATTTCTACTAGATTGAGGAGAGATATTTGCAGGATATTTCTTAATTTAGACTTTGCGAGTAATGCTATGGCTCTATTTAGAGATTTATTGAATCTATTCTCAAATTGGATTTCCTCCATATGGAGTTTGAATCTCCTTTTATTAGGAAGGGAAATAGTTTGAGAGCTTATAGGTTCTCATTTATGGAGAGTCATCCAAAGAAATTGTGTATGTCTTCTTTAAGGGAAAGGGAAAGTGGAATAGATTCCATTGTTAGAGCCTTGTTCCTTAGAAGATATGGAAAGAGTTTATATTCTGTTTAGATTTTCTAGATAGAGTGTCACTCTTCTATCAAAGAGAATAGGGAGATCAAATAGTCCATTGTCAGGTTCAATCTTACTTGATGAATTTAGGAGAGTGGTTATGTTCACTTCTAGTGATGGTTAATTGACATCAATGAGACTAGAAGTGAAATAGTAACTCCTCTCTTTAGGATTTTTAGGAGATAGGGATAAATCTAACCTCTTGGTTTACCAACCTCTTAGTTCATGCTTTATTATGAGGATGATGATTGAGCATCAATTAGGAGTATAGCTACTTAGGGATTATCTGAATCTTAGGAAGGAATGTTTTGCATCATATGGAAAACTAGTGGGACGAGAAAATAGTAGAGTTTTCACTAGTGCCAAAGATGTTCCAATAGAACATAGTACAAGTTTATGGATGTCAAACCAAAGACTTATATCATGTTAGGTAGGATGATGGATTGACATAGGGCACAAGATAGATAAACACCAAAAATGTTACTTCTGAGTACACTCAAGATTAGGATGACCTAGAGCGGCATGAATGCTAGACAATCATTGTAGTCCTTGATGGATTTGGAGTCATTTTGTATGGGACTTTGTTCAAAATTTTAGAGGATTATATGCTTTATTATTTTGATGTTATATGTTTGCGTCTTTATAACTTGACATTCTATACTTTGCTTTCATCTTATTGCTCCATTAGGGATACATCATATGGAATAAGGTCATTGTGGGAATGATACATTAGAATTTGAGTGTATATGGGAGATAATAATGTTGATATATTTAGGTAGTGATGTGTGTGAACACTCTAGGACCGCCGGGGCACTTTTTTCCCTCTTTAGGAGGTTTTTTTCCCCCGGCTTGAATATACCCCTATTTCCCTAATGGGCTACAGTTTATCTTTGTACATTCTCTAGTAATACATTCAGTCTTGTGTGTTGTGCTCCAAGCTTCTTCTTCTTCCTTGTGCTATTCGCGTGCTTCCACAGACGTCTATCTCCAACAATTGGTATCAGAGCAGGTCGTCGCTTCTTCTAGGGTGCCGTCGACACTCCTCCGTTTGCAGTCTCAGATTCACACGAAATTTGGTGAGCATACTCAGGGTGTTTCCGAGATCGAGACTGCTTCGCTCTGTGGTGCCGAAATCGCGATCTGAGCTTGTTTCGGCCTCCGAACGCACTATCACAGCGCTTGTGCAGGCTATTTTGTCCTTTTGTGCCAAAGGTATATACCAGTTTCTGTTTGCTAGTTTAAGCGTCTCGAAGTCTGCTACAGGTCTAGCAGAACTCGTCTGGGCAGTTCCGTTCAACTTTTTGAGATACAGTCAATTTTCTGCATCAAGGTATTTTAGTCACCGGCCATGGCTGAAAGCAGTGATGTATTCCGTATGTTGGCTGTTGAGGATAAGTTGGATGGTACCAACTACCCATTATGGGCTTATATGATGCGACGTGTACTGGTTGCAAAAGGATTGTGGAACATTGTGCAGGGTGTTGAAAGACATCCTGTTACACCTGTAACGACAGGTACTGCAAATACAGGTGTTGGAGCTGATGAAGATGGTGTCGAAGATGATATTCCGCAGATTCCTATTCGTGCTACTCTTTCTGTTGCACCTACTACAGAGCAGATTCGTTGGGATGGCAGAGATGCCCAATCACATGCATTGATAGCTTTGTCTATCAAACGTGCCATTATTCCTCACATTCGCTCTTGCAGAACAGCAAAGGATGCTTGGGATACACTTACCACTTTGTACCAGGCTAGGAATGAGGCTCGTGTTGCTTACCTTCGAAAACAGTTGGAGAGTGAGCACATGAATGAAGGTGATTCTATGGACAGTTTTCTTACAAAGATCAAAGACCTGAAGGAACAATTGATTTCTGCTGATGAGGTTATACCAGATAGCTCACTTGTGCAGACCATTCTGAATGGTCTTCCTGATTCATATCAGAGTTTTGCCTCTACTCTTCGATTGATGATGAAAGGCAATCTGAATGCCTTGTCATTTGAGGAATTAGTCTCTGTTCTGTTGCAGGAAGATCAGTCCAGGCAGAACAGGTCCATTATGCATGTTGCAGATCAAGCTTTCCTGGCTAGTCAGAAGGGCAAAGGAAAATGGAGCTCTTCTACTAGTAAGCAGAAATCTGCAAATGCTGCACAATCGAAGAACCAGGATAAAGATGAGAAGAAATCAGAAAAGCAGAAATTGTTCTGCAAGTACTGTAAAGGAAATGATCATATTATAAAGAACTGTCCAAAACTGGTTGCTAAAGAGGCAAAGAAGAAAGAGGCTGGAATGGTTGTTGCAGAGGCCTCTACGCCAAAAACAGAGTCTCCAAATCTTGTGCAGGAAGAAGAATGGGCGTTTACTACTGTCTGCAGTTTTGACCCATCTTCTCATGATCAGTGCATGTCTGCAGTAGACTCAGATGTTTGGTACTTTGACAGTGGGGTGACCAAACATATTACCTCGCAGCGCAGTTTCTTCTCTTCACTCGAGCCTGCCCCTATAGGGAATACTGTCACATGCGCCAATAACTCCTCTTATCCTGTTATGGGAGTTGGTAAGATCATTCTGACTACTGCTGATGGTAGTTCTTTCACTTTGTCAGATGCTTTATTTGTGCCAGGGATCAAAAAGAACCTGTTATCAGTTTCTGCATTAGCCAAGGCTGGCTTGGTTGTGAAATTCGTTGATGACAGGTGTACAGTCCATGATCTCTCAAATGGCGATGTGATTATTGCTTCTGGCATTTTATGTCGTGGGCTGTGTAAGCTCATAGACTATGAAAGATCTGTGAATGATTCGGCATGTGCAGTTCATGATTCTCAGGCTATGTCAGATGCAAAGCTTTGACATGCATGCTTTGGTCATCTGAATTTTGCTAGTTTGTTACGCCTGCAGAAATTTGAAATGGTGTCCTCTTTGCCCAAACTTGAGACACCTAGAAAACATGTTTGTGAAGGCTGTATTTTGGGCAAAATGCAGCGTTCTTCCTTTCCAAAAGATGGTTCAGTTCGGGCTACGCAGAAATTGCAGCTTGTACATAGTGATGTCTGTGGTCCTATGCAGACACCCTCTTTTGGAAATTACCTTTACTTCGTGACTTTCATTGATGATTTTTCCAGGCATGCATGGGTATGTCCACTCAAAGCAAAGTCCGAAGTGTTCATGTGCTTCAAACAGTTTTTGGTTTTGGCTGAAAATATGTCAGCATGTAAAATGGGCACCCTCCGTTCTGATCGAGGGGGGGAATATATGTCTTCAGATTTTAATGCATTTCCAGCTGAACGTGGGATAAAACACCAGTGTACAGTGCCGTATACACCTCAACAGAATGGAGTTGCTGAACGAAAGAACAGGTCACTCATGGAGATGGCGAGGTGCATGGTCAAAAGTCAGGCTTTACCACATAGTTTCTGGCTTGAGGCTGTCATGTGTGTAGCATATGTACTGAACAGGTGTCCCACTAAAGCGTTGCAGTCTATCACTGCATATGAGGCTTGGCATGACCGCAAGCCATCTGTTGCTCATCTGCGTGTTTTTGGTTGTTTGGCGTATGCATTAGTGCCTGAACAACATCACAGAAAATTGGATGATAAGGCAGTAAAATGTATTTTTGTTAAGTACAGTTCTGAAAGTAAAGGCTATCGTCTGTATCATCCACAGACTAAACGCATTCTGGTTAGCCGTGATGTTGTCTTTGTGGAAGATGCTATTCAGCCATTGCTTTCATGTACTAAGGAGACATCTGTTAGCTCCAAAGACATGTATGATACTTTGATGCCTCTTTTTACACGTGGACATGCTAGTGCTGGTCCTAATGAGGCAACTTCTCAGCCTTTGTAGGTTTCATATGATGATGCAGATCATTCCATTTCTGATGCAGATTTACATGATGCACTTGTTGATGAGAGAGCTGATATTGAGCAGGCAAAAACTATGCCAAAATGGCTGGTGCAGACTTTGCGTGACAGCAAATTAGATGCACCTTTGTCATATCGTACTCGTTCAGGCTCTCATAGTGCCTCCTTTGCATCAGATTGCTATGCTATGGCTGCATCTAGTCTTTGTGATGAGAATGAGCCTGTTTCTTTTGATGAAGCACAAAATTCAGAAAATTGGATGGCTGCTATGCAATCTGAATATGATGCTATAATGAAGAATGGTACATGGTCTTTATGTGACTTGCCTCTTGGCAAGAAGCACTAAGTGGGTATACAAGCTGAAGCGTAAACCTGATGGTACAGTTGACAGGTATAAGGCTAGGCTTGTTGCAAAGGGTTATGCACAGGAAAGAGGCATTGATTTTGATGAGACCTTTGCACCTACATGCCGTATGACTACTGTTCGGAGCATTTGTGCACTTGCAGCCCATCATGGTTGGAATGTACATCAGTTGGACATTAAAACAGCATTTCTGAATGGTGACTTGCATGAAGAAGTGTATGTTTTTCAGCCCCGTGGCTTTGTGCAGAAAGGGCATGAAAACCAGGTTTGCAGGTTAAAGAAGGCATTATATGGTTTAAAGCAAGCACCACGTGCTTGGTATGAGAAGATACATGCCTATCTGATTGCACATGGTTTTGAGAACAGTCCAACTGAAAGCACCTTATATGTTAACCGTGCTAATGATGTGCTTCTGATCATTGTTGTCTATGTTGATGACATGCTGCTCACTGGTCCTATTGAGACACATATTGCTGATTTTAAGGCTGATTTGCATGCCTCATTTGAGATGTCTGATTTGGGGCATTTGCATCACTATTTGGGCATTCAGTTTATGCACGTTGATGGTGGAATGGCTTTGTGTCAAACGAAATATATTGACACATTATTGCAGCGTTTTGGCCTTGAAGACTGTAAGCCTATTGCCACTCCTATGGAGACAGGTTTAGGATTGAGTCTTCATGATGCTGGTGATGCATTTGATGCTGTTCTCTATCAGCAGGCTGTTGGATGCTTGATTTACTTATGCATTACTCGGCCAGATATTCAGTTTGCTGTCTCACAGATGAGCAGGTTTATGCATTGCCCAGGAGTCACACATTGGAAAGCGGTTAAGCGCATCTTTCGCTACTTGAGTGGTACTCGGCTACTTGGGTTGTTTGATCCCAAGGGGGGATCACTACCGCCAGATTTGCATGCTTTTTCTGACTCGGATTGGGCTGGTTGCTATGACACTCGTGTGTCCACCAGTGGTTTTTGCTTCATGCTTGGTAGCTCATGTATATCTTGGTTGAGCAAGAAGCAGCCTACTGTGGCCACTTCCAGTTGTGAGGCTGAGTATAGGGCAGCTTTCATAGCGACTGTTGAGTGTGTGTGGCTCAGACGCCTTATGGCTGATTTGGGTGTTGGCCAGTCTTCTACCACCACCATCTTCACTGACAGTCAGAGCGCATTGGCAGTTGCGAGGTGTTCCATGCTCGCACTAAGCACATTGAGGTGCATTATCACTATGTTAGGGAGAGGTTCTCTGCTGGGGAGATCAGCTTGGCATATGTGCCCACGCAGGAGAACATTGTAGACCTTTTCACGAAGGCTCTTCCTAGGGAGAAGTTTGAAGCTTTCCGCAAAGCTTTGGGCTTACTTCCTTTTGTGGAGTGATTTCCACATAGCTTGGCACTTCCTTATACATGAGTGCCAGCTCCTTGTTCACCGCATCACTCCCAGGGGGGATTTGTTGATATATTTAGGTAGTGATGTGTGTAAACACTCTAGGACCGCCGGGGCACTTTTTTCCCTCTTTAGGAGGTTTTTTTCCCCCGACTTGTATATACGCCTATTGCCATAATGGGCTACTTATCTTTGTACATTCTCTAGTAATACATTCAGTCTTGTGTGTTGTGCTCCAAGCTTCTTCTTCTTCCTTGTGCTGTTCGCTTGCTTCCGCAGACGTCTATCTCCAACAAATAAGCACCACATAGATGATTTCCCACCTTTGAGAAGATCTCTTATGAGGCTTCTTAAGTGGAAGTATACTATCAAACAACACATAGAGAGATGACCATGTACATAGAGTACATGGGGTATAGGGGAGTCTGAGCACTTTATTCTACCATATGGACATTTCATGTACATTTTTGAGGACAAAAAAGTTTTTAAGGGGAAGAAAAAATCACATTGTATAAATATGGTGGTGGGAACTCTTCCTTATATGAGCTTCCACATGGCACTCTAGGAGTGATTATCATTTTGAGGGTAGTGGAAAAAGGAGGGAATGTACATGAGTCAGAGACACTCAGTTGAGGATGGCTTAACTTTTGGGCAGTGAGTCTTCGTGATAATCTCTATGTGAGGCTACGCGAGTGATTTATGGGCTATAGCATAAAGAAGCATAAAGAATGACTTGATATTTATGTGATGGGTACTTGCTTCTTGAGGAAATCCCCATTCTTTTGGAAACAGACTCATGGCACAGAGGCAAAAAATGAAAATTGCACTTGAACAATAATGGAAGAGGTATATTAAGTGACTATAGGGAGGTAGATGCAAAAATCAAAACAAGGCCTCATGTGGCCCAAATTGGGCACCCCTCCTAGAGTGGTCCAAGCAAGCGAGAATTCTCAGGTAGCCAAAGTGACTAATTTTGGCACCTAAATTTGGAGATTTTCATCAAGGAACAACTCAAAGTAGGCACCTACCAAGTACTCAACAAGTAGGCAAAGATCCCTTGTTGGGATAAAATGGGCCAATTTTCTCTAAGAATTAACTCTTTCTATGGAGAAAGTTAGACAAGCTTATATTTTTTAGGCACCTCCCGAGAGGTAGAAACCTCCAATTGGGCCACGACCAAAGTGGTCAAATATTGACAAAATTTACCATTGCACTGTTGAGAAAGGAAGAGAGAGAGGTAATCACGATGAACTCGATAATTTTATGGATGAAGGGCTAGAAAATGCCAAAACTTTGCAGGCACCTAAGGAGGCTAATTTTGACCCTGAGACCAAAGAATACCTCTCGTTTCCTGATATTCTTGATGGATGGATCAAGGAATGCATCGTGGGGCATGAGCTTAAATTCCACTCTGATACACAATGTTAATGATTTTTCAAGTGAGGCTACCCTGAAGTACTTGTTCAAGAATTGAACTTTGGAGATGAAGAGAATCCACAAGTAGTCCACTTAGCCTCATGTCTATGGCACTACCCTTTCTTACTGCAAAAGGTAACCTCTCCTCTTTTTTCCTATAAAAACGTATTTGCATGGTCCTGTAAGGATATATTAGGTATTCCAAAGGCGCTTAGATTAAATTGAATACCCTTAGTGGAGGGAGCTACACCTATAAGAAGGAGGCCCTATCAACTTAATTCCAAGTATGAAAACAAAGTCAAAGTGGAAAAAAAAAGATTAGAAGAGGCAAGTATTATTGTTCCTCTAGAGCATTCGAGAAGTAATTGAACCTAGTAAAAATAGTGGCAAAATAAGAGTATGTGTTGATTTTTCCAATTTTAATCACTTGATTGTTCAAGATGGTTTCCTGCAACCTTTCACAAAGCATATACTAGAAGAAGTAGCTGGGAAAACTTTGTACATTTTTCTTGATGGATTCAGTGGCTACAATCAAATTCTTATTCATCCTAGAGATAGAGAGAAGATGACCTCTGTTACTCCTTGGGGCACTTATGTTTACATGAGTATGGATTTTGGTCTTAAAAATGCACCTACTTCTTTTAATAGAGCAATGTATCTAATATTGGGGAGATGATTAACAACATTCCTTCACATTTTCATGGATTATGTTTTAGCATTCTCAAGTACATGTAGAAGAGTAGTGGCTGATGAATTTCATCAACATTTGGAAAATTTGAAGGAAATATTTGAGGAGTGTTTCAAAACAGGTTTGGAATTGAATCCTGCTAAATGTCATTTTTGGGTCATCAAAGGTACTCTTCTTGGTCACATAGTTTGGACCAAAGGGATGACTGCTGATCAGGCAAACATACCTTCCATTCTTTCCATGCCCATTCCATGGACTCTTAAGGAAGTGCAAAGTTCTCTAGGCCATGTAGGGTACATAGAAGATTAATAATGATGTAATCTAAAATGGTTAAGCCTTTGTGAAGGATTACTAGTAAGAAGATCCCTTTCTCATGGGGTCGTAAAGCTGAAAAGGCATTTAGTGAGTTAAAGTTAAGGTTATGCATTGTGCCACTGTTATTTGCTCCTAATTGGTCACTTGATTTTCATGTTCATACAGATGCCAATATTCATGCGATAGGAGATGTCTTGGCACAACTATCCGTGCACAAGTTGGACCAACCTATTTCTTATGCAAGCAAATTACTTACCAAAGCAGAGAGAAATTATAGAACTATAGAAAGAGAAGGTTTGGCTATTTTCTTCACACTTCAAAAGCTTTGAAACTATCTTCTAGGTGTACATTTCATTGTCATTTTTTATCATCAACCTCTAAAGTATAAAATTAATAAGCCTAGAGTAGCTTGAACGGTTTGACATTAGCTATTACTATCTCAAGAATATGAATTTGAATTTACTTAAAGCCAAGAAAAGAGCAGTACATGGCAAATCACGTGTCAAGGATACCCATGAGTGAAAGGACAATAGGTATTAATGATGAGCTCGTAGATAGTGGTCTTTCTTGTAGAGTATGATGCAATTTTGCAATTTCTCACTTATGGAAAAATTGCCTCTGAACTTGACACCATTAGAGAAGAGGAAATTCTTTGTTTAAAGCCAAAGTTTATTCACTTGTATATGGTCAGTTGTATAAATATTTCTAGGATGGTATCTTGCAAAAATGTATTTATGTGGAGGAAGTAAATTTTTTACTTGAAGCTGCACAAAGTGAAGGGCATCTCAAGGGAGAGGACCATGCATAGAAAATCCTCCACAAGGGATTATGGTGGCCTCACATTTATACGGATGCTATAAAATTTTCCAAGGAATGTGACATCTATGACAGATGTGCCCTTAGGCAGACAAGGCTAAATTTTCAACCATTAGTCATTTCAATGAGGTGGAAACATTTTGAATGATTGTGTCTTGATTTCAATGGACACATCAAGCCAAATGGTCAACCTCGTGGCAAAAAGTACATTTTTATGGCCATATGCTATTGAACTAAGTGGGTAAAAAATAAGGCTACTATTGATTGTACTACCATGAGAATGACCAAGTTTATGTACAAACATATGTTTTCATGATTATGTTGCCCACTAGAAGCTACTAGTGATAGAGGAATACATTTTGTAAATCAATTTCTGAAATCTATTTTTGATAGGTACAAGATTTTCTAGAAGCCTGTGCCTATTATCCTAGAGAAAATGGGTAGGCAAAAAGTTCCAAAAAGATATTGATCGGACTATTGTGCGAATTGGCTTTTAACCACTAGAGTTCTTAGTGCAAGCACTTATTGGTGCAATAGGGGTCTTTTGTATGATGCGAAGAGGCACTACTAGTGAAAGCCTATTCTTCTTGCTATGGTAAGGAGGCAGTGACCCCTTTTGAATTCATCATAGGAAAGAAATTGAAGCCAAAAAAATTGGAATTGATCCTCACATTAGGAGACTTGTAGCATTGGAGGAATGGAGGGAAGCAACTATGAGGAGATTGCAGGTAAAATAAGAGGATAGGAAACGAGTTCATGGTAGGCATCTAAGGTCTAATGTAGTGCAGTAAGGATGCTTGGTCCTTGTGCATGAGATTTTTCCATTACCTACCAAACTCGCATTGAAGTGGTCACGGCCCTACAAAGTGGTGAAGATATTTCCACAAGGAGCAATATGATTGGAAGATTTGTAGGGTGAGAAGTTGCCCTTGGTCAATATTTCTAGGGTGAAGACTTACTTGAATTAAATTAAGCAAAGGAAAACTCATTCACTATACATACCATAGTTCCACTCATTTCACTTCTATAGTTCAGTCTATTTAATCGGCCAATAAAGGAGAAGTTTTTACCAGGATGATGCAAAGACTTGATTTGAGGGACTATAGTTTAGAAGAAGTCACGTCACTGGCATGAGTTCTTGGAGCAGTTCTTGGACACTTTTTATGGGGTTTCTTCCTTGGGCTTCGAGGAGCCATAGAAAGGTCTTTTGCATCAATGAGGTAGAAACAAGGTCATCCTCAAACCCTTCCATATTTGTCCCTTTCCTCCTTCGCAAATTCTCTTCCTCCCATGTAAAATCTTTCTAAGCCACCACATATTCCAAAATTCATCATTTCACCCTAGTTTTATTTGCCCTATATCTCCAAAAACTTCATCCCTTCACCCTAATCTTATTCACCCTATATCTCCAACTTCATCCCTTGAAACCTTCTTCCTATATTCATCCCTAAAGCCCCATCCCTTGAAACCCCCTTCCTATAACCATCCTTGAACCCCCATCTATATATTTGACCGCCTTCTTCCTATAATTGTCCCTAAACCCCCATCTATATATTTTCCCACCCCCATCTATATATTTTCCCACTTCTGTGTATAACCATCCCTAAACGCCCATCATTATATTCACCCCCTCCCCCCCTTCTCCCTATAATCATCCCTAGACCCCATCTACATCCCCCCTCCCCTCCCCCCTTTATTCCTATAATCATCCCTAAGCCCCCATCTATATTCGCTCCCACCCCCTTCTTCCTATAATCCTCCCTAAACCCCCACCTATATTTGCCCCCCCTTATTCCCATAATCGGTCCTAAATACCCATCTATATTCACCCCCCCTTCTTCCTATAATAGTCCCTAAACTCCCATCTATGTATTCGCTCCCTCCTTTTTATAATCATCCTTAAGCCCCCCTATATGCTACATTTACAAACTTATAAACATCAAAGTGAAAAAACAAAAGTGATGAGACCTCCCAAGATCTTCAAAAGATCAAACATATGTTGCCAAACTTCAAAGATCAACCTTGCCTGCAAACTTATTGAGACCTGGTACAACAAGATATGCAATTTTTTTTGAATGGAATATTGAAGCATAGTAGATGAAAAATTCAAAACTAATGATTATTTCCTATATCTAATGAAAGTGCAAGAGATAGGGGATCCCCTCCAAGTTAAATCACTCAAAAAGACCTCATATTAGGTGAGATATGAAACTAAGAAAAGACGTATGTCTCTAGCAAGACAATGGTTACTTGACAGAGGCAAGATCCAAGAAAACACCTATTTGCATGACGTTTTTTATTTCATTATTTAAAAACACTATTCTAGATATACAGTACATGTTGTAAGCTTAGCAATGCACCAAGAATCACTCAATTTAGCCATCTACACTAAGAGAACCATTGTTTTTATTGAGAGGCTATCAACACAATCGACTAGCTCTTCTAAAAATAGAAACCACTACTTTCATCCCGACTTTTAACAACTTTTTTCTCTAAATTTAAGCATGTATGCACCTTCCACATTTTAATATCTAGTAAATAATAAAATCTACAAATTGGAAAACAACTTTAGAGCTTGTATTTATGTAGCATTGCCTCCCTAAGGCTCTAAATCCAAAGCTTTGAATCCAAGTAGAACTTTAATTCTCTTGAGCTTCTAAGCATCCGCTTTCTTTGTGAGTATGTTTGCTTATTGATCTTTAGTTCCAACATACTAAATATAAATATCTTGATTCAACACCTTGTCTCATATATAATGGTAGTGTACTTCAATGTGTTTGGTTCTTGCATGATACATTGGATTAAACACGAGCTATAATGAACTTAAATTATCTCAAAAGAGTAATGGAAATGATGTAGAGAGTTTCATATCTTCATAAAGCTTCAAGCACCACACAAGCTCACATGTTGCATTTTTTAGACTTCTTTATTCAGCTTTCGTGCTTCAAAGTGCTATTGTAGGCTATTTTTTAGAACTCCATGACATCAAATTATCACTTGTAAATATCAAATGTCATCTTGTACTCCTTGTATCATCCTTATTTGTAGCCCAATTTGCATCACTATATGCTTTAAAATCCATAACTTGATGATATTTATAGCTGAAAACTTCATTTAATGTACGCTTCAAATATCTCAAGACCCTTTTAGCTGCTTCCATATGTACATCCATGGGTTCGTTCATAAACTGAGACAACATACTTACACTAGCAAATACTCTACCTTCTTACACCATGGAAGATTGATCTTGAAACTTTGATCTCCTTTGTATTAAGATTCTGGCACCAAAAAATCTTATCGATCATTTGCAGAGCCATGAAGACACACTTTTCTAACTTAGCTTGTAACTTTTTCCTTAACTCACTAGGAACATGAACATACCATGTACAACAAAATATTGTGAGGTGGGAGAGATCTGAGTTCTTACCATACCAAGCTTGATAAGGCATTGAAGTGTGAATTCTTGAAGTTGAATCCCTATTCATGAGGTATAATCCTCTATTGGCTACGTCACCCCAAGATTGGTTGGGCATAGTCATTTCATTTAACATTGCCCTAGATATCTTAGCAATGTATTTGTTCTTCCACTCTTCAACACCATTTTTTTGGGGTGTGTACCTACACGTTACCTGTATTTTGATTCCTTTATCCCAAAGAAAATCTAAGAATACATTGGCAAAGTACTTTCCCCCTAAATCGACCTTTGCTTCTTTATGTAGTGAATAGTCTTGTTATTAAACATAGCTTTGAGATGGAGGCAAACAAAAACTAAAACTTTATTGGATAATTAGTCTCCCCCTCATTGAATTTCGACCTTTGCTTCTTTATGTCGTTACTAGACTCCTTCACAACTATGGCTCTAGAGCATCGAAAACATTTGATGTTTTCTTTACGAAATAGATCCACACCATGCGAGTACAATCATTTATAAAAGTGACAAAATATGTATTCTCTCCTAGGGATGACTCCTTGGTTGGTCCCCATATGTATAAAAGTGACAAAATATGTATTCTCTCCTAGTGACTCCTTGGTTGGTCCCCATATATTTCTTTGATCTTGTCCCATCGAATTTCTCAAGTATGCCCACTTTTTTACATCTTGAATGTTGAATCCCTTCTTGGTTTTCTCATATCGCCTAGACTTGTTGAATAAATTAACTAAAAATTTGGAAATTCTATTTCATCGCGTGTAAGCATTTAACAAGACTTCGAAAAAAGATATTGCATTATGTAGCTCTATTCAATGAGAAACCCAATAGAAATATTTAGTTTGTATAACAAAATGAAATTGCATTATGTATATATGACACAAGAGATTAAACATGTGGAAGGTGTAAATTAGAGAGCAAGGAATGAGGAGATGAATGCATTAAAGGGCTATGAGCGAGGAAATGATTGCGTTCAAATATAATGACACATGGTACTAATGAAGTTACCTACAAACAAAACAAGAAGCCTATTTGATGATAGTACATGTATAAATTCAAATGTAAATGAGATGGACTCGCTGAAAGGTTTAAAGGGAATATAATTGAAAATCTCATATACAAACATATGGAATGGCTTATGATGGAACATTTAATCTTGCTACAAAGATGATAGAAGTGGGAGACTTAGTTCTATGAACAACCATGAATGGGTAAAAGAGTCTATCATATAGATGTCCATAATCCATTTTTGAATGGTTGCTTACAAGAAGAGGTTCATTTGAAGCAACCAAAACTCTTTATGCATTCTAAATACCCAAATTATATGTGCAAACTAAAGAGATCAATTCATAGATTGTAACAAGTTCCAAGAAGCTTGCACATGCAGACCTCAAACAAGAAGCTTGCACATGCAGACCTCAACAACCAAAAAATGGTTATTCTCTCATTATGTGGAATAATGGAAAAGCGGTAGTCTTTTTGTTTCATGGTCTAAACATTTTAACAAGAAGCTTGCACATGAAAACCTCAAACAACCAAAAAATGGTTATTCTTTCATTATGTCGAATGATGGAAAAGTGGTAGATTTTTTTTCTTTAAAAGAGGAAGTTCCACCGAGGCCTAATCTCCCTTACTTGAGTTAATGCCCTGGGATCCCCCTATTCCACAAAGATCCCCCTATTCCACAAAGCAGAGGTATCATGGCCCAAAGCCAGAACAATGGTGATGGCCCAAAAATCGCAAAGAAACCTATGTTTTAGAGACAGTATGGAGATGGTTAATGAACTTTTCATCGCCCTCTCGGACAACCCACTTACTTTCGATCTTGTTATTTTCAAATATGAAAATCCTATGGTGTTTTAAAGGAGGAGACTTCTTGCAATTACATGCTCTTCTACCTAACAAAAGCCAACGCATTTTTGAATCGGTTATTCTTTAGGATGGTTTTCAAAGTTGGGAGCACATTTTTTTTTCTATCTTCCGAATCGCTTCGCCCCAATGGCTAAAAAAATGGTAGTCTTACTAATTATATATGTAGACGATTTATTTATAATTGAAAATGATGAAAAGAAATCTAAGGAGTTTTAAAATGCCTTAAAAGTTGAATTTACACTGAAATTTGGGGGGATTAAATAATATCTTGGAATAGAAGTCATATCAATGCTAAAAGATGTATGATTTATAAAACACCATCATTATGTGCTTGAAAAATGTGACTGATTTGGAATACGTTCTTGTAAATCGATTGATGTGCCACGAAGTGAATTTAAATATTATGGATGCTGGAAAATATTATGAACTAATTGATGTACTACGATTTTTTTTCCCACAAAAAGATCCTTTTCATTAGTTAATAAAGATCGCCCATAGGGCTACAATCCATAAAGAAAATACAAGGGAACAACTCACCCCAAAGATTCATCAAAGGAACTACTATGAATTTAGCTCCTAAAAGAGGAAATGTGGGGGGGGGGGATCCAAGCATGTGGCCAGTAGCTCCAACATCATATCATCCTTAACGCTAAAGAAGGGGTATTTCTTCCAAATCTGAAGAAAGGCGAGCTGCCTCCAAGATGTGCCATTAGAGTCCCCTAGAAGATGGTCCAACTACCCCCACAAAGTAGAAATCTGCTCCATACAAAAGTCTCAAATAGTCTCAGCCAGGGGATTTGTGCGGTCCTGGAAGATATGTCAACATTGAGCTCTCCAAAGAAACCATGTGGTAAGACTTCTAATAAAATCCCAATAGGGGTCATCCATGCCACTCCATGGAGGAGTGTGGAGATCCTGAAGAGCGCTAACCCTCCTATCCCAAATCAAGAGGACCGTGCTCCTTGCCTCATGATCATAGTAGCGGGCATGTCAATTAAGTGAGCCCCAAGTGACCACATCCCAAGTGATGGTATGAGAGCACTCTTGCAAGGTAAGGAGTCACAAGGCCCATCGTCAAATTTATTGTGCCAACCAACAATCCCAAAGGCAATGCCATGGAAACTTTGAGTGAAAGCCACATCTCATGTAGTTCAAAAGCCTACCCCCATAGCTCACCCAAGTGCCAACAACAATGCTCCTATGTGCAACCAACCACAAAAAGAGGGTAACCCAATGAGACCGATGGGATCCCCAAATCCAATGCCAGGAGGACAAGAGGAACTCCTCTATGAGCCCATCATGCCGCCAAGACTCAACCATAGTCCAAATGGTCGAATGGTGCAGGTGAATACTAAAAGAACGCAATAGCACATGCCTCTAGACGGGAGAAAGGATCACGCCACTACCACTCCCTAGGGTCCCAATGAAGAAGAGATAATCAAAGAGCCTCCAAGACCTAGAGATGCCAATGGGAATGGGTCTGAATATCGGTTGGATCAGGATCAATGTGAGAGCCACTCCCACAGGTTCAACCACTAGAATTTGCTAAGAGGTGCACTCTACCATGATCTCTGGCTCCTATGATGAGCCTAAGATCAACCACCCATCCTCACCAATCTCAAAGAAGAGGACCTCTTTTGAAGTAAGGCCTCACACAACAATCAAGACCTCAGTCTGAGTGAAGGCACTGAGCCTGGCTACTTAAGGTGATAGTTCAACATGGATGCCCCACTCTTTCGATACAAAAATCTTAGCATCCCTCATCATCTAAGGTGCACGACACATCCCCATGCACCTATTCTGTTGCTGCTCCACCATGAGACCCCTAAAGTTGATGCAATCAGCCACACTACATCCAAGACCTCTTACAAACTCCCCCAAAGAAACATGAGGCTGAGGGCCAACCATGAACCCCCTTTCAATGCTGATGAGGGGATTCCATGTAATAGGCTAACAAAGCTACTTCTCAAGATAGGAAAGCGGTCGTTGCACTAGAGTAGACCAAAGCAGCTCCCAACACTAGAGAATACTACAAGCAAAATTGTTCTCACTCCGTCGTGCGAAGCCCAAACACCTCATCTCAACAAAGATCCACATGATCTCAAATAGCCAAGGCCCACTAGTAGTAGGAGTGAAGAGACCCAACCTTTGACAAAGAAAATCCTTCCAAGGCTCGAGGCCAAAAAGCAGTCCACAAACGAGAAACTTGCCTAGCAGGGATATGATCTGGCAAGTAGAATCAATGATCCCAAGGCCACCATGTTCCAAGGGAAGGGTAATGATTAGCGAAGCGATCTTAGCCTAAGTAGGGCTACCATCTCTACTAGACCATTAAAAGTTCCTTATGAGCCGCTAGATCTGGCTAATACAGGAGCTCAAAAAGATCCAGCAAGAGATGTCATACCACATTGTAGCAAGGAGAACCTAGTTTTCTGCCACAACCCTCCCAACCAAAGACAAAGGGGCAGTGCTCCAATGCACAAGCTTCTGCCTAGTGGTCAGGAGGATAGGAGAGGTTTGCTGCTCAGCCAAGAGATTAAGACCAATATAGCACCCAAGGTATCTAACAACTCTACCAAGGGGGATCCACTGGAATTACTCACAAGGACACCATCCTACAAGAGCTTATGAGCTGACCCACAATCCATAGGACTTGTGCCAGATGATCTTAGCACCAGAACCATTGCAAAATCTCTCCGAATCATGCTAAAATATGGTCATATTGGCCTCTTGGCATTGCAAGTAAATGGTCATGTCATCAAAAAACTTATCATCCAAAAGAATCTTATCTCTAATAGGGAGGCAAATACCTTGAAGCCTAGTATCCTATGCAGCCAAGAAAACACTCAAGACCTCAACAAAGAAGAGAAACAAAGTAGGGCTAAAAGGAAAACACCATTGCATCGACCACGAAATGTTGAACTTCCCCCCTCAACCACCTACCATTAGAATTTGATTGTGGGGCCGATCGATATAAGGTTGCAACCCCCTTGATCTAGTGAACCCGGAAGCCCATACACAATATAGCATCCTCAAGAAAAGCTGAGGCAACTTGATCATAGGCTTTCTCAAAATCCAACAGAAGCATAGGAAGAGGCTCATTCTGCATTTGAGCAAGGGAAAGGGCTGCAGAAAAAGTGAAGATATTGTCAAGGACACAACCACCCTTGAAAAAACTAATCTGAGTGGGATGAATCAAGGACTCAAGAAGCGGTTGTAGTCTCAAATTCAAAGCCTTCACAAGCATGCATTTTGTAGGACAAGTTGAGAAGCCTAATCGAATGCTAATGCCTAATGTCATTCAACTAACCACCCTCCTTAGGGATGAGAAAAATCAAGCCCTCAGTGAGTGCTTGATGAAGGTGTCCCCTCTCCATGACCTCCTGGAAGGGCAAGACAGATCCCATCCCCAAGGAGCCCACAATACATGATAAAAAAAACTAGGGGAGAGACCATCATCACCAAGAACGTTGTCCCTATCCAAACCATGCAATGCATGAAAGAGCTCACTATTAGTAAAAGGGCCCAAAAGCTTGGCCTCCATCTCATCAGTCACTGATCGTCGCATGTGCTACAAGACATAATGCTTACTCTCCTACCAAATCTCGAGAGGAGTCTCCTCAGATAATAGAGTATGGTAAAAACTAAGTGGCAATCTCATGCAGTTCCCTAGGCTCGAAAGCACATGATACATTAGTTCAATGGAGCTATCTGATCCCACTTCACAATTGGCAGGAGCAAACCACTCAAAAGAAATCGCTTGAGATAGGATCACAGACCTCAGTCCAATATGTGACCTTGCTTTGATGAAGAAATGCTAAACATCTATCGTCAACCTCCCTCAACTCCTACTGTGCCACGACAAGCTATGAGCCCATCCACTCATAGTCTCGGTGGTTATCATATCATGAACTAATCTCTGTAGCCCATCATGGTAGCTCATAACTTAGAGGAATACACATAGACTACTTTGTTCTCCTACCAACCATGCCCAAACGTGCATACTCAGCTCATGATTCTCTCTCTTTTGACTCTTCTCTTTCTTCTACTCATCAAGGATACAAACTCCCTAATGATGCCATGTGGCCATGCCACCTCACGAAGGAGGTTCACACCATGAAAACCTTAAACTAATGTGACATTTCCTTCCCCTTCAAACCATTTTCGTCCTCCAAAATGTAAATGAAATGTCCATAACGGTAGAAGAAAGTGCTCAGACTCCCCTAAACCCCATGTACTCTATGTCCATGATCATCTTTATGTGTTGTTTCCCTGTATCCTTCCCCTTAACAAGTATCATATGAGATCATCTCAAAGGTGGCAAACCGTCTGAGTGGTGCCTCCTATCTCCCATATACACTCAACTTCCAAACTATCACTCCCATGACATATTACATCATCAAAATGACCTAAGTCCATATGATGTATCCTCTATGGAGTAATATTATGAAAAGAAAGTGTAAACTTACAAGCTTATAGGCTTGACCATGCGATAATGAAGATAATAAACCATAAAATCTGTTGAAATATAGAACAAAGTCCCATAACAAGTGTCTCCAATCCCATCTAAGACTAAATGATGGATTGCCCTCATACCACTCCAGGTCTTACTAATCTTGAGTGTAATCACAAGTAATAGTTTATTCTACGCTACCTTGTGAACTATTCAAATCCATCATCTAGCTCATATATAAGAATTTCTTGGTAGTAAAATCAAATCTCTACATTCCACCAACCAAGAATTACTTGGTTTGTTATCCATTTCCTTTGGACTTAGCTTTATTGGAAGAGCATCTATTGGCACTAGTACAAACTCTACTATTTCTCTTCCCTATAGTTTGTCATATGAATGCAAAAGCATTCCCTTTGAGATTAATCAGCTAAGCGTTTGGTACCCCAATTGATTGATCAGATCTCTCCCTATGTCCTGTAAACCCTAAAGATAAGAGTCATAACTCTACTCCCAGTCTCAGTAATGTCAATAACTAGATCATCTCATCTAGTCAAGGACCATCATTGGAAATACTAGAAGTACTCTCTAGAGTCTACAGGTGGGACTCAATCTAACCATCATGATTAACTGATCTCCTTCTTGTCTTTGATAGAAGAGTGCCACTTCTATCTAGAAGACCAAAATGAGAAAGTGAAACTCTCTCTCTCTCTCTAATCTCATCTAAGGGAAAGAGTTGTGGTATGGAATGTATTCCACTTTCTCTTTCCCTTTGAAAAAGATTCTATTGAATCTAATTGCTCTACGCATCCATAATTGAGAACATGCACATAAGTTCTCCATGTTTTTTACTTCCAAGATAGTGGAGAATCAAAGTCTCATGTGAAGGAAAATTTCATTGAAAAGTAGAGGAAATGAACTCCTTCTAAAATAAACTAAAAGATGTTTTCTAAGCATCTCTTCTCTCTACAGAAAACATACTCTATTCTTCTCTAGAGAAGAAATCATATGTTCCTTTACTTTTCCCCTTCAAGGAAGAGGAGCTAAAGTGAGATCTCTAAGCTAGAGTGAGATCACTCTAGATCTATAAGTTAATTCCCTCTTTCTGCTTTCCTTAAAAGAGAAACTTATGAATTCATTTGCTTGTGTCTCGATAACTAATGCATAATCCCTCATTACATACATTCCTATGAAGATAGAGAACAACCCATAAATAATGAAGCTAGATGTAGTGAAGAGTGGAGAAAATAAATTCCTGATAAGGATCACAACCCTCTGCTAAAATGGTGAGCAATGATATGACATGATACCATAAACACATGTGTATCCATATTAAAAATCTTTCTCTACCAACCATCCTCTATGCATGGATGCATATGATCCAATCAAATTAGTGGAATTATCCTTCCTGAAAACCACAAAATGAGTATGTGATATCAATGGTGATAAAATCACCTATCACATTCTCTACTAGAAGAATAAATATTTCCTAAACTATGAAGGATAACTACCAATTCTAAGGAGATGTCTACTAAGAGCTCTCCTTTAATCTGGTGAGACATGCCACCATGAATGATGAGTCCTTTTCTCCTTGGCCATAGAAGAAGAGTGCTCAAAGGGAAGTCATTTCCACCATCCCATATGAGTGGAACCTTCTTCCAATTCATGGTGTCATACCTACACTAAACCAAATATATATTCCATATATATGTAATGGAATATGTAGGTGGATTGTAATGAATCCCATGTCCTCAACTCATACCAATGGACGCAAATGAATCCCATATCCTCAAACAATTAGTTTGGTTCTTATCAACATTTGACAATATGTGATAGTTGATATCTCTTTCTTGTTCCAAACTAACTTGTTCCTAGGTACCAAGATAAGGTCTAAGTACCTCTCTGTAGATCCCAACATACATATATGTATTGGGTACCCCAACTATTCCTGACTAAGGGATCTATGCATTACGTCATAGAGCTAGTGCCATGCCTATGGCCTTCCTAACCATCACTTGAATCACATAAGCACCCATCAATGCTTTCTCATGAAACCCATCTCTATGATCCCATCTAATTGGTTTCCTCAATAGTGTAGCGAAAATGCTTCACTACTTTCTCAAGTGATGTGTATGAGTGAAACTAGTCACTCTTTGGGTATTCTTCATAATAGCCCATAGTCTCCTAATTATACTGTGAGACTCTTGTGAAGATAATTAAATCTTCACTACTTTGGAGATTATCATAAATGTATCTCGTGTGCCTCTATGCAACTTCCTATAACCTATAGGATTGCTTGTGCACATTCCTAAAGGTGAAGATATATCTTCTTCCCCTTAGCAATCCTATGGTCTAAATCCATAAGGATTATGTGGAGGGATCCTATTACTAATGAAGTTTCCTTCTATAATACGATGATGGTCCTAAGTCCATCAAATACATGCTTACAAGCATGCTAACACCTTACTGATGTTTGCAAAAAAGACATGTTACCATGCCATAACGTCCTTACCTAAAGGTAAGTGCGTATATGATGCCATGAGGTGGGGAAAATTTTGACAACATTTCCCTAAGGAAATGGAGTCCCAAAAAATTTTAACCATCAACTCAAGCATAAGGCCTTGCAGGCCCATGGCAAAAAGGTCATTCACCATAACAAAAGGCTTGGCAAGCCCATGTCATGCATGCCATATACTCATACATGGAATCCATAACTTGCAAAGACATAAAAAATCCTAGCAACACAATTTGTGTTACAGGACCTTATACTTACTACAATCATTTCGTGCAAATCATCAAATAAACAACATATAACTGGGCACTTTCACCTCATGGAAAGCCTGATATTATATACTCATGATGTTCTAGATCGAATCCATAGAACAACAACTCGATCAAGATATTGAGAGAAGGCCTTAAAGTTTCCTTTAATGGATCACCAGCTGCATCTCCAATGACAACAGCTTTATGTGCATCCGAGCCCTTCAGTGCAAGATCCCTAGTATGGGCTGAAGTTCCAACCTTAATGAAACATTATTCTGCACTTATCTAATAGCGTTCCTGCTCGCATCTTCAACTATCAACCCCTAGATGGTCTTTGTAATGTTTTCCTACGAATACTTCTCATAGGATAGTGCTCTCGTGACCATATTATGGGCCTTTTATGATGTTAGAAAGGACATCTAAAAGATCTAATTCTTATCGTGAAGCGTACCCTCCATTTCAACAATGATATTTTAATTGATCTTTTGCAATGAGACTCTAGTTCAAGATTCCATTTAAATATATGCATCAAATGCATAGCAACATCAATTGCCATATCATTAAGTGAATATATGCATATATCAAGTGCAAAGGCATGCGGCTCATCATCGTAATATACATTATTCCTTTTGATTCTCTGAGAATCAGCAACAATTTACTGTAGTCCAGCCCATATTTCATCCTTTACCATTCAAGTACAATAGCATGCTCAATCTTGATGACCAGCGTAGTAGTTGAGAGGTTCACTTGTATAGAAAACTCCAGCTTCCAATCATATCCCTACAATAGTTCAATCACAAACCAATAGGATATTTAAGAGTTGGCATTTGGATAAATAGGCTTCTAAGGCCCTTGCAGTAGCTATTATTCCAAATCAAGGAAACTTTTGTTAGTGCCCTTCCTTTCACCAGACAATGAGTTGTCCATAGTTCCCTGTATTGTTTTCTTCTCAGATCATAACTTTCATGACACTTCATTTTTGACATAGTAATAGTATGTTGGCCACAAATTGCCTTCACAAAAATGTTCTCTAGTGATGAAGATATGAGGTCCAGATGCACAGGCCAAGAAGACATCTCAGAACACGCAGCTTGTACTTATAGATTTGAAGGATGATGTCCACCAAAGCTTTAACAAGTCCATACAACATTCCATGGTCAGGAGATTGACCTATAGATAAGGTGAGTGTACCACAGAAGCCTAGAAAACTATACCTGAGTGTTTGGGATGCCATGGCCTTCAACACACAATAGTTATTGCATAATTTGCAAACACTGTACACTTCAGAGCATGCACTTCTGCTGTTTTGAATTCCCCTTCTACCTTAAGGCAACACTTCCTCTCACAGTTTCTGGGACAACACATGAATACAACTTGCGTATATAGTGCCATCAATTTATCTCTTGCCTAGATCAACAAAATGAATTATTTGAAGTCCTCCGAGAGAATCAAAGTATTTTTGCACGTATTCTTGCTTGACTCCCTTTCTCGCTTGAGTCTCCCTGCTTAGATGATCCTCCAAGGCAGCACAACCATCTCATCCTCTCTGAGCTAATTTCCTTCATTCGAATTCGTGCAAGGCTTTATGGATGCACAATAGGTCACCAGACCGAATGGCTATGATACCAAATATCATATCATGGCCTAATCTCTGTAGCCTATCATGGTAGCTCATAACTTAGAGGAATACACATAGAGTACTTTGTTCTCCTCCTAGCCATGCCCAAACCTACATACTCAGCTCATGAGTCTCTCTCTTTTGAATATTCTCTTTCTTCTACTCATGAAGGATACAAACTCCCTAATGATTCCATGTGGCCATGCCACCTCACCAAGGAGGTTCACACCATGAAAACCTTAAACTGATGTGAAGTGAGGCAATACCTTCGTGTAGGCAACACTCACTCTCGTGGAGCAGAGCTAGCTGCTAGCTACTCGCCTCATGTAAAAAGATGCTGATCATCTCTAAGCCGGTTGCCAGAGAGTGAGCCTGACATCCCTCATCCCAAGACAATTGGGACCAAATAACCTCAATCTAGTCTGTCAACCACCCATCAAGTTGCACCTGCTCAAGAGTCTACATCACCATGGATTGAATGTGTACAAGTGGATATGTAGTTTCGTTTGGAAGTGTAGGTTTTTTCATGGAGAATCAACAGGCAATTAACTAGAATGACTAAAATAATTGGTGAAGTTTATGAATATCTACCTTGATGAAGGCGTGTGCCATTCCGTTATCACTTGGTTAAAGAGAAAATGATACAAGTTGAAAAGGACTTGATGTACAAAATTGGAGAAAAAGTGGAAGACATCGTTGTGAAAGCTTTATCCAAGGAGACGTTTTTATAATTAAAGGAACATTCTTGTACTCAAGCACATTTTGAGTTTGAGGAGAAGATGCGATGACATGTTGTTGAATGTATAAAACTTCAATTTGATGAAGAAATTGGTGAGTTCGAACTACATATGTATATGTATGTGTCCTTATCTATTCCATCCTATCCCTCTTTTCATGCAATGATTGCACCATATTTGCATAGCGAACCGCAGTTCTAACAATAACGTCCCATGAATGTGATCAAACAAAGTGATTACTCACCTCTTGTTGGAATCCCCTATTGATATATTTTGGTAGTGATGTGTGTGCAATTCGTGTGCTTTTGCACACCTCAAACTCCAACACTTGGTATCAAAGCAGTTTTCCCCTTTCTCCAGAGTGTCGTCCACACCTCTTAGGTCACAATCTCATAATCGCACAAAAATTGGTGATCATATTTGAGACAATTAGACTATCACGGTGATTGTGTAGGTGATTTCATCCTTTTGTCCATATATATATATATATATATATGTATGTTTTAGCTCAATAGTACCAGCAACTTGAAGTCTACTACACATCTAGCAAAGGCTGATAGGGTATTTTTGTTCAACTTTTTGAGACATATTCATTTTTTTGCATCTAGGTATTTAATAATTGGCCATGGTTGAAAGCAATGATGAATTTTTTATGTTGTTTATTGCGAATAAGTTGGATGGTACTAATTAACCATTGTGGGCATATATGATGCATCATATATTGGTAGCTATAAGATTATTGAATATTGTGCAAGGTGTTAAAAACATCCTACTACACTTGCAAATACAATTATTGAAGGTGATGTAGATGGCATTGAAGATAATGATCTTCAATTCCTTGGTCATGCTATAGTTCCTGCTCCACCTTCTATAAAAAAACTTTGTTGGGATCATAGAGATGCTCAAGCACATGACTTGATATCCTATTTTGTAAAAAGTGCCATTATCGCTCACATTCACTCTTGCAAGACAACAAAGAATGCTTGGGATACACTTACAATTTTAAACCACACAAGAAATGAGGCCCGTATTTCTTATGCCAAAAACAGATGAAGAGTGAGCATATGAATGAAAAAGATTCCATGCATATTTCTTTTATAAAGATGAAAAATTTGAAGGAGCAATTCATTTCTATTAATGAAGTCTTGCCAGGTAGTTCACTTGTGTAGACTGTTCTTAATGAGCTTCTAGATTCATATCAAAGTTTTGCTTCTACTATTCGATTGATAATGAAAGGCACTAGAAATGCCTTCAGATTTGAGAGTTACTCTCTATTTTAATGTAGGAAGATTAGTCCATGTGGCACACACCCCTAAAGTGTAGGAACACTCTTAGGTAAAGGAAACTCAAAATTCAAACTCACTAGTTGAGTATAAACAGAGAAGCTTTTAGTTGGGGGTCAGTGAGAGTCATTCGGAGAGCTATTGAGATACAACCTTGAGCATATCTTGTGCTCAACATATGTATGAGTAGTCCATTACACGTCCCTTGAATCATATGTTCATTAGCATACATTATTTGATACATTTCTTCAAGCTTATTTTTGTCTACTATTCTCTGTTGTAACTTCATCATTTCAGTGACTTTGTAGAAGTGATTTCTTTGTGTGTGCTCAATCATTTGATGCATTTTGACTTGCTATGGTTAAACTAAAGCGTCTACTATCTACACATCAAGTTTCATTATTTTTAGTTTAGCCAATCTAGAGTTATGAACTGATGAAGTCAACTAGGTCTGCACATCATCTTGCCTGGAAATGTCAAGATGACCCCCCTGAGTTGCTAAACTCATTTTGCATACTCATTTTTCACATCAAGTTAGACAATATGTTCCTTGATGTGCTTATAATATCGTCAATCTACATGCACTCATGGTTCTTTTTGGTCTGTGTATATCTTAATGTCTAGAGGTTTTTTGTTTTTCAATCGATAAAATCTCGAAAGAAATTTAAATTAAAAAAACAAAGTTGAGGTGAGCCAAAAAGAAAAATGATAAGCCTATCATTCCCTTCGACTAGAAAAATCATTCTAGAAATTTCGTTCTCTTGGACTAGAGAAGTTTTTTTGTGCCTCAAGAAAGGTTACTTCTTATGGTTTTTAATTATTCTTTCTCGTCCATCCAAGGGTTCCTCTATTCACCTTGGAAATGTTAACAAAGTTTTTGGTGCATCTTTTTTATCTTGCTTTTTCATCCTTTCCTCTTACCAGATTCCAAATGGCTAAGACACAATCAAGTGCCTTCCATAAAAGAACTTGCTACCAAGATATCAGGCTATCTGATTCAAGATTCACACATAGTAAGAAGAGATGGCCAATACTTTCCTTTTTCATTGTAGGATCCCTTACACAATGAGAGGGAAGTGCACAAATTGTGAGATTTCACATTGATATGAAGGATTTCTCCAAGAAGGAATGCCAAATTCCTCAATTTCATAGCTCATTTATTCCCTAAACAAGTAGTCTGCATTTTTTTTTCAAATTGATGTAGAAGTCCACTTTCTTATTGATTATCAAAATGTTCTTCTTTCTCTTGTTCTTGTTCATCTTAAACTTTAGGGCATTAACATCATCTTAATACAATCTTTCGAGAGATGCGATTCCTTGTAATACAATCTAAGCCTTGTCTCATTTTCCTCTTATTTAATAATTTTTTAGTTGGTTCTAGATATTGCATGGTTTAGTTGATTTCAATGATAAGAAACAAAATGAAGTCTACTTAAGCCTAATTCTTGGTTTCTTCATGTTCCAAGGTTTTCTATGGGAGATAACCATCTCAAATCCTTTAGGGGTCAATTTTTATAGGGGAGAGGGGGAGTAAAATTATGAGTTCGGGATTACCCCAACTTGAAAATCCATAAAGGGATATGTCTAATTTGTTTCTGTAGAGGCTTTGGGGCTCATGATTTGTTGTTGTTAAGCCAACCCTTTGTCATCCATTTGGATAAAATTTTGTCAACCACGTTGTCCCACTTGATCTTAAGAATCCTTTTTTTTTTACATCCTTCATCTAAAGAATATTTCTAGATGTTCTTTCTATATTGTTTATTTCTTTATCACTAGGTCTCCAAACACCACAAAGTACATGGTGAAGGGAATGATGAACATTCTGATGATGATGATTTTGCTTGTTGTGTTGAGCTTCATATCCTTCTACTATTGAAGCTTTCTTGTCAATATTTAAAGGATCCAATCACATTATTTTTCACAAATATCTATAATCTTGTAGGAATTCCTAGAGGTCTAACTGTTTGCCTAGTAGCAATCACTTCATACGATACAAAACAAATTCTAATGATTGGAACAAAGAATAAGAAAGGTTCTTCATGGGGTTTACTTTAGTTCTTGAAGTGGTCTAGAAAATATTCAAGAATTCATGGAAATTTATAATGATGAGTTGATCACTCTCAAGAAAGGCATTCATTATCCTCAAGCCTGAACAAGAGCTTGTCCAACTAACCTAATATTAGATATGCTCAATACTCCACCCTCATATGACCACAAATGATCCATGGTGCTCTAAGTTGTAAGGCCCCCATATGAGGAGAAGCCATTATGAGAGCCCGGACATTTGTGGAACCCTAAATTCCAAGTTAGATGAGGTCTATGTGTGACCGTTGATGGTTGTAGATGATCTTTGTGAGCCTAGCCATTAGGTTAGGTAGGGCATAAACTTCCAGGCCATTGGGTTGCCATTTAAGGTGAAAATAAAGGCCCTGTGGTGTCGCGCGGTTTTCCCATAGAACCTTACTGGGGGGCGTGCAGAGGGGGGCTTGCCCCCTTCTGTGGGGTCCGGGGGGCCTATCCCCCTGACCCATAGGGCCTAGACGGTAGGACTTCTAGTCGTGGAGATATTGTCGGATCATATATTTTACCGACTATTTTGTATCTCCCAACTACGCTTATCTATACCGAACCGCCTTGTAAAAGCTATATAAGCATGGCCCAGGTTGAGCTTTATATAGCATTGCGCACTAGTAAGCCCTTCATCTAGATTCTGTCTAGATCGCCATCTAAGCTCCACAGTGGGAGCACACGGGTGGACAACACCATCATTGTAACTGCATTATGCTCGGCAATCTGATAATTTGAGTTCTCTATCTCTTAGTCTGCATCTATCTTGGTCTACGTTTTTCTCTCAACTCTGTCTACAGGTCTATTGTGCTGTGCTGTTATTTTCTTACATGGTATCAGAGCTCAGGAGGCTCTGAGTGGTGCAGAAGTAGAAATGCAAAGGTTGCAAAGGTTGCAAAGGTCTGAAGAACAAAAGAGAGAAGATGTCAAGCGGTGCATCATCATCTATGACTGGGGGCCAAGGTGGTTTATCAACAGGAGTAGGTGGCGCACAAGAAGGAGCAGCAATGATGCTGGTCATCCCAACGTTGCGGATACGGCCACCAGCCTTCACAGAAGGTAAACTTGATGGTACGAACTACACCCTGTGGAAGTTCAAAATCACTTCTATTCTTGATTCGTATGAGCTTTTGGAGAGTGTTCTTGGGACTGATCATGAGCCCCAAGAAAGACCTGATCCAAATAATCCTCGTCGAATGATTCCTCCTGATGTTGATCCTCTACGTGTTTGGAAACGTAGAAATGCAGATGCACTCTGTGCTCTTGTTACAAGTACTGATAGTGTTCTGACTCTCATTCAGCATACTACGAAGGCATGCGAAGCATGGAACATATTGAGAAATCAATATGAAACTCGTAATCAGACTCTGTGTTTGGAAACGTAGAAATGCAGATGCACTCTGTGCTCTTGTTACAAGTACTGATAGTGTTCTGACTCTCATTCAGCATACTACGAAGGCATGCGAAGCATGGAACATATTGAGAAATCAATATGAAACTCGTCGAATGATTCCTCCTGATGCTGATCCTCTACGTGTTTGGAAATGTAGAAATGCAGATGCACTCTGTGCTCTTGTTACAAGTACTGATAGTGTTCTGACTCTCATTCAGCATACTACGAAGGCATGCGAAGCATGGAACATATTGCTGATGGGGAGACTACAGAGGTGTTTATCACTCGCATAAAGAATCTACCAGATCGAATGGCGGGAGCAGGTGTTCAAAACTCAAGTGAGGAGCTAGCTCGACGTTGTCTTCGAATCTGTCCACCTAAGTTTGATGGTTTGGTAACTGCTCTTAACACTCAAATCAGACCTCAACCACTAACTTTTGAAGAATTCCGTGCCTTACTCATGGAGGAGGAGTTGCGGCTCAAGGCAAGGAGTGGTGGTAGCAAAGGAGATGCTGCATTCACAGCAAATGCCAAAGGAGGCAAAACAGACTCTTCAAAAGATGGAGACCAAAAGAAGAACGACAAAAAGAAGGTCAACGGAGAGTGTTTCCACTGCAAGAAGAAGGGACACAGAATCCAAGACTGTCGCATCAAGAAGGTAGAAGAGAAGAGTGGCTCTTCAAAAGGTGGCAAGGGCAAGGAGTTTGCCAACACAACAGAAACAGAGCTTGAGTTAATTGTTACGATAGAGGAGGTGTGCTCCTCGACTGAAGATTCAGGAACAGATGACTCATGGGTGTTGGACAGTGGTGCATCTCGTCACATGACGAGTAGAAAAGACCTTTACAGTTCCTTACAGCCTCTAAAGGAACCCATCACAGTAAAGGTAAGGAACAATGCAAGATATCCTGCAGAGGGCGAAGGTATGGTTTCTTTCATTAACTCTAATGGTGATATCAGAAAGCTTTCAAATGTTCTCTATGTTCCACAAATAAAATGAAATCTACTTTCAGTAGCTTCTATAACTGATCAAGGTCACCAAGTATCTTTCAGTAAGACAGGAGCTAAGATTATGGATGGTAACAACAACATCGTTGGGACTGGCATAAGGAGGAACAACTTGTATGAGTTGTGTGCTCTTACAACCACTACAAATGTGGGCACAAGTAAGCTACGTCATGAGAGATTCGGCCACATTGGATACCCTGTACTGAAGGAGATGCATCGTAGAGGTATGGTTGCACACCTACCATCGATTGGAGAAATGAAGGAACCATGTGAAGCTTGCATGATGGGCAAGTAACAGAGGAAGGCGTTTTCACAAGAAAGCAAGAACAGGGCAAGCTATCCTCTAGAGTTGGTGCATGTTGACTTGTGCGGAAAAATGCCTACACAAGCCTTGGGCGGATCTTCCTACTTCATGTTACTTGTCAGCGACTATAACAGGAAGATGTGGGTGTACTTCCTTCGCGATAAGGCTCAACCTTTTGGTAAGTTTAAAGAATGGCTTCAGCTTGTTGAAACTGAAACAGGGAAGAAGATGAAGAAATTTAGGACAGATGGTGGTGGTGAGTTCACATCAACAGAGTTTTAAGATTTCTGTAAGAGTAAGGGAATCAAGCATCAACTCATAGTGGCACATAGTCCTCAACAAAACGGTGTTGCAGAACGTCGGAATCGAACCATCATGGAGATGGTAAGGTGCATGTTGAAAGGAAAGGGTCTGCCTAATCAGTTTTGGGTAGAGGCTCTCAACACTGCTGCCTACATCTTGAATCGAAGCTACACCAAGGCACTTGATGGAAAGACTCCACAAGAAGCGTACATTGGTAAAAAGCCTTCTTATTCCCATTTCAAAGTATTTGGAAGTGAATGTCATGTACATGTTCCACATAGAGAGAGAAACAAGCTTCAACTAAAAAGCATCAAATGTATCTTCCTAGGGTACAATGAAGATAAGAAGGCTTATAAGCTTTATGACCCTGAGGCTAAGAAGATGATGGCAAGTCGTGATGTGGTGTTTAAGGAGGAGCAACCACATGCAGTGGAGGAGGAAAAGAGAGCTTCCACTTTATCATCAGGCGAAGGGGCAATCCACTATGAACCTGGTCCAAGAGCTATCCCTTCTACACAAGAGAAGGAAACATCATCTTCAGATGATGAGTCTGAAAGTCACCAACCTGCCGACACCCAAGTGGAAAAGCCATTGCCACGTTGGGTGAGGCAGCTCTATGATTCTGCAAACCCCATCCCACAGTCACCAGAACAGGTGGCAGATGGACCGAGGCGATCACAGAGAATAGAGGAACAGAGACGGGCAAGCGCCCATATTGTAAACATAGCCTTGATGGCTGATCTCATTCAAGAAGAAGCAAAGGAACCAACCAATGTGGAAGAGGCACTCCATGTTCCGAATTGGAGGGCTATCATGCAAACAGAATACAACAATATCATAAAGAATGGAACTTGGGAGCTAGTGGATCGACCCCCTTAGCGTAAAGTCATTGGCACCAAGTGGGTTTGGAAGCTAAAGTACAAGGCTGATGGTATTCTAGAAAAGTATAAAGCAAGACTTGTTGCACAGGGCTACTCACAAGTTGAAGGCATTGACTTTTGTGAATCATTTGCCTTGATTGCAAGAATGACTACTATCCGAGTAGTACTAGTTGTGGCTGAACATAAGCGTTGGCCAGTGTATCACATGGATGTTAAATCAACGTTCGTGAATGGAGACCTCAAGGAGGAGGTATATGTGTCTCAACCACTAGGCTTTGAGGCTCCCCATTCAGAGAACAAGGTATGTAAGTTGAAGAAGGCATTATATGGGCTAAAAAAATCCCTTAGAGCATGCTACCAACAGATAGATAAGCATCTCTTGGATCTAGGGTTCAAAAGATGTGCTTCTGATGCTAACTTGTATGTTCTAAAGAAAGGAGGGAAGAAAATTGTGCTTGTACTCTATGTAGATGACCTTGTGATTACATGAAATGATGATGTTCTTCTTCAACAAACAAAAGATGCCCTGAGATCAGAATTTGAAATGACAGACTTGGGCTTAATGCATTATTGCTTAGGTCTTGAAGTTTGGCAGGAATCAGGGAAGATTTTCATCTCTCAACAAAATTATGCAAGGCAGATATTGAAGGCCTTTGACATGGAGGATTGCAAGGAAATTTCTACACCTATGGAGGTCAACACAAAATTATCTATTGAAGATACTTCACCTCGAGTGGATATTGGAAGACACAGGAAATTAGTTGGAAGTCTCATCTACTTGTGCAATAGCAGACCAGACATCTCTTATGTTGTTGGAGTAGTAAGCAGGTTCTCTAATAAGCCTTGCCAAACTCATTGGAAGGCAAGCATGCAGATACTCAGGTATGTGAAAGGAACCACTGATTATGGTATTCTTTATGAAGAAGGATCATCTCTACGGATACTGTGACTCAGATTGGGCAGGAGATATTGATACCAAAAAATCAGTTTCTGGATATTGCTTTTCTTTAGGATCAGGGATTTTCTCTTGGATCAGTAAGAAGCAACCGACTGTAGCATTATCTTCTATTGAAGCTGAGTACAAAGCTGCATGCATTGCAGCATGTGAAGCAGTATGGTTGAGGAGGATCCAATGGCACATAGGACTACAAGGACAGGAGGCTACAGAGTTGAAGTGTGACAACCAAAGTTGCATGGCCATCACCAAAAATCCTCTTTTCCATGCACGTACCAAGCACATAGAAATCCAGTATCACTATGTGCGTGAGTTGATTGAGGACGGGGTCGTGGAGATAACCTATTGCCCTACTGAAGAAAATGGAGCAGACATCTTCACCAAGGCTCTTGGGAGAGAGCAACTTCTTTGACACTTTCCAAAGCTTGGGATTGGACCAAGGAGGTAGTTCACCATCGGGTGGACATTGAGGGGGGGTGTTAGATATGCTCAATACTCCACCCTCATGTGACCACAAATGATCCATGGTGCTCTAAGTTGTAAGGCCCCCATTATGAGGAGAAGCCATTATGAGAGCCCCGACATTTGTGGAACCCTAACTTCCAAGTTAGATGAGGTCTATGTGTGACCGTTGATGGTTGTAGATAATCTTTGTGAGCCTAGCCGTTAGGTTAGGTAGGGCATAAACTTCCAAGCCATTGGGTTGCCATTTAAGGTGAAAATAAAGGCCCTGTGGCGTCGCGCGATTTCCCCATAGAACCTTAATGGGGGGAGTGCAGAGGGGGGCTTGCCCCCTTCTGCAGGGTCCGGGGGGCCTATCCCCCCAGTCCGTAGGGCCGAGACAGTAGGACTTCTAGTCATGGAGAAATTGTCGGATCATATATTTTACCGACTATTTTGTTTCTCCAGACTACATTTATCATACCGAACCGCCTTGTAAAAGCTATATAAGCATGGCCCAGGTTGAGCTTTATATAGCATTGCACACTAGTAAGCCCTCCATTTAGAGTCTGGGCCAAGTGGTTAACCCATCACATTCCTAACTAAGAGGTTGTGAGTTCAAATCTACTATAGTTCATTACACAAAACATAAAACATGGTCATATGATTATCGAAAAAATGCAAATTTACCCAAAAAATGCATTTGTAATCCCTATTTAGACCTAAAAATAATCACTAAATGGAGCATACATCATGTTCAAGTGTCTCGAAGTGAACTTACTTCAATCGCCTTCCTGGTTTGTAAGATATGGCTCCCGGAATGTAGTTGCCAAAAACTATTTAGACTTTGCAGACTGGCACAGACCTAAAAAGATACATGATTTCCAACATTTCTTTTGCTAAACTGCAATTAGACCTTGTGCTCTTTGAAATGAGGTATAGCACATCCAATTTGGAGTTTTCTAGCCCAAGATATGGCCGTTTCAAGCGGGACATGCCAAACTAGTGGACTGTTGGAGGGGTTGGAAAAAGTGTGAAAATGTGATTTTTGGAGTGCCCAAAACCATTCTTCCATGAAACAAATCCTAAAATTCTCTCCATAATCTCTGAGATAAATATATGAAGATGTTTAGGCCTATTTTCACCCTACCAAATCCTCCCTTCATGGATGCTAATTTTCTCCCCAAAAGAGGCCAAAATCAAGATTTTTACTTTTATGCAAAAACTTAAATGGGAGCTTTTAGCAAGCTTCTAATCCACTCCTAATGTGGATATTTCTTAGATTTTCTCTTCTTCATGGTAATTCATACACCATAATTCATGTATGTATGCACTAATCCATAGGAATCTTCTTAAATAGTCCCTTTTCTTACTCCCAAAAATGGAGTTCAGCTAAAACTAACACTTGACATTTGTCCAAAAAGTGTGGAAAGGGGTTTTTGAGGATACAAAATTCCTCCATAACTTATTATTTTAATGAATATAATGATTCTATTATGAATTCCATATAATATATTCTCACTATATATTTTTTTTCCCATCCATCCATAGCTAGTGCACCTTTTTTTCCCTCTTGCAAAGTGGGAATTTCTTACATTGTTCTCAACAGTGATTGAAGGGGGTTTTGTGGAGTTTCAAACTCCCATCATACTGAGCTATATTTTGGATTTCTTAATCTTATATGGAATTCATTACACTAGACTATAGATATGAATGATTTTTCCTACCAAACTAAGAAAAATCCCGCTTTGTTCCCCTTTCCCAAAATTTCTACTAGTAAAAAATATCTCCTTATATTTACATAGTGAAAATCATGAAAGTAGGCTATTTTGAAGGCACCTAAAACTTATGATTTCTTTTAATTTGAGGGAATTCTTGACTGAATATGAGAGTTTATATGCCACACTCTCCATAGATATGGTTCCCCTTCAAGAGCTTAGCCCCTTAGCCCTTCATTATCCCTCTCAAAAATAAAGATTTTAGAAAAATTCAAAAACACTCAAACCTGGAAATGAGGCCATAACTCCTCCTCCTTGTTAGAATCATGTAGGACATCATAAAGGTCCTTATCTTCCATAGAGGAGAGCATCATCTGCTACCTTTACTCGTTGCCTTAATGATTGTCCAAGAAAGCATGCTTGTCGAGCATCCACTTGTACTTATGCAAGTCGAAATCTTGCTTATGAACATATGTGAAAGGTTGAAGAAGTGAATTTCCAAGAACCCCCACTTCATGAATAAGATGTTGGAAGTTTGAATCTTGGTAGCGGCAGCAACGCAACACTTCCATTTCCTTTTAGCTTATTCCTTGTATCCTTCGCTTGCCATAGATTACATTAGATGTGCTACAACAAAGTTCATCATAGAGGCGTGGTTCCTTGGTTAAAGGGAGCACCTCACATCCTTGGTGCTTGGGTTCAATCCCCATCTCCTACACGTGCAAAAGCAGCCAGACCCTGATCTGATACCAGTGTTAGATCTTGATCATACTTTTGCTACTACAGACCTGATTTGACATTGGACGATTGTGGACATCGACCTAAGCACACATAGAGAAGGTGTAGTCAATCTGCCCTGCCACCGAGCTCCTTCTCTACATAATGAGTTACTTCCCTTGAAGTCTCATATTAGAGTTCTAATAGACTCTCCTCAGAAGTCCTCTACCCAATGGGCCAAGATGCCTCAAGTGATGCCATGTCACATATGTACCATCTCAGTTAAGAAGTTGTGCATCCATGATGTGATGAACTACCATCAATAGTGGTCAATATGATCTTAGAAACTCCCATAACAAGATAAGAGGAGTTTTTAGCACATGTGAAAGTATTCCTCATAGGGATAGGCTCAAGTGAATTGAAGAAAGCACATCAAGAGGTAATATCTTTTGGTTGCCCCACTATCAATGTACCAAACATCTGATTCTATTGCATACGTACATTGCTCTTGGGAAGATGGTTCAAAGCTATTAACAATAGTAAACCTCCATTCTTCATTTTGCACAAGTTTAGCAGACTTTTTCTTAGGTGTAGAGGCCTTTGCAACAACCATTCTAGCCTCTTTCTTCTTTGCCTCTTTTGCAGCCAATTTTGGACAACTCTTTATGACATGATCATTTCCCTTACAATATCTGTAAAAATATCTCTACTTTTTTATTTTCTTCTCATCACTGTGTTTCTTCTTTGCTTATGCAATGATTTTTGTAACTAGTAGATGAGCTCCATTTTCCTTTGCTGTTCTGACTAGCTAGAAAAGATTGATTTGCAACATGCAAAATTAACTTGTTTTGACTTAATTGATCTTGTAGTTACAAAATAGAGATAAAGTCCTCAAATGTTAAGGCATTTGGATTGCCTTTCATCCTCAACCGAAGAGTAGAAACTATGATATGAATCTAAAAGATTGCTAAGCACAGTCTCGATAAGTGAACTATTTGGTAAGACCATGAGCAAAAATCAAGTGCTCCTTCAACTATTTGATCTTTATAAAAGAACTACCCATGGAATCTCCTTCATTTATATGCTCACTCTCCAACTCTTTTTGCAGGTAAGCATCACAAGCCTCATTCTGGCATGGTATAAAGTTGTAAGCATATCCTAGGCATCCTTTGCAATTTTGCAAAACTGAATGCAAGGGATAATGACACCTTTATTGGACAAAGTATCAATGCATGTGCGTGAGCATATATGCCATCCCAATGAAGTTTCAACGTGCAATAGGAACTACAACATGAACATGACTTTGAAGATGATCATATTTAACGACATCTACATCATCTTCAATAATTCTATTTGCAAGTGTAGTATTTTTCAACACCCTGTACAATATTCCATAGCCCTTTTTCTAGCAATGAATGATGCATCATATATTCTCTCAATGGGTACCATTCAACTTATCCTCAACAACCAACATATGGAATACATCATTACCTTTAGCCATTGTCAATGACTAAATACTCTGATGTAGAAAAATGACTGTATCTCAAAACTTTGAGTAGAAACACCCTGTCAAGATTTGCTAAACATGTAGCAGACTTCGTGGTCCTTGTACTTGCAAACCAAAACCTCTATATATGTTTGGCATAAAAGGACAAAATTTCCTGCACAATCGCTATGATAGGACCTATTCTGATATATTTTTGGAGTTTAAGTTTTGGGGAAGTAGACAAATAGTACAAGGAAGAAGAAGAAGAAGTTTGGGGCACAACAAAACACAGAATGAATTACCAAGTGAATGCACAAATCTAAGTGACCCGTTAGGCTTATAGGTGTACATATAGGCCAGGGAAAAAACACTTGCTAAAGAAGGAAAAAAGTTCCTCAGAGGTCCTAAGTGTGTTCACATGCATCACCTCCAAAATATATGAAGAGTAATTGCCCTTTTTTAGCTTCTTCCTTGGATATACATTGAGGTTTTTGCTTCTAACTTGAAAATTCCACCTCTAAATGTTGATATAGCTTGAAGGTTTGTTATAGGTCCTTTCTTGTGAGCTTTTTTAACTTCAATCTTTTTCTATATTCCTTTGTAATATAGAAGTCGTAAATAATGCAGAACATGTTGTAACAAGTCTCTTAATGGTCAATCACAATCCCACACAGAATAATATAATTTAGCACAACAAGATATAAGGAAGAAAAATAGATCATGCATAGAACAAGGAGAGAGAGAGAGAGAGATAGAGAGAGAGAGAGAGAACTTTTTTTATCTGCATATAAAATCTATCAAATAGCTTCAATGTGATACCTCATCCACCCAATCACCTCCGATCTGATGTCAATCCTAATCCCAATCACAATCAAAATCTCAATCCCAATCTCAATCCCAATCTCGATCCCAATCCCAATCTCAATCACAAAAGCCCAAAAGGATAATGATCAATCCACAACCATAATCCCTCCCTAGCTCTCAATCTTCATCTTTTGGATCTCACCTTTCGCTAGTGCACAACCAATCATGCCTTCCTAGACATGTGCTCCTAGAATTTGCATGCTCCAAGATAGCATCTTTTTGCATGTCTCATGCATGACTCCTAGACCACCCATGTGTCTACTTTTCATGTCCACCTCAAGAATTGTACTGCAAAAATAGAGGTAATCCCTAAAAACAACACTTTTCCAAGTCGTGTAACTAAAAAAGGATGAGTAATTAGCTAAAGCTTGTGAGACACAAAAATATTCAGTTCTTCAATCTGTACAATTATCTTAGAGATGCCTTAGCTCCAAGTTTGCTCCCAAATATCACTTTTGAGCCCTGAAAAATCCGAAATTCTAGAGAGACATGAAGAAACATAAAAAATCTCTCCATTAACCCAACTTCAAGCAACCAAATGAGACATAAAACATAGGAACTACAAAATTTCCAATCAAGTAAAGTTCCTCTACTAAGAGTACTCCACCTTTCTGTCACACAACACTTTTTCTAATTCTTTCATATTCGTGCTCAAATTTAACACATAAATTGCATGCGATAACTTTCTACTAGAGAGAGAATGTAAAAAGTTATTGCTAGAAAATTTTACAGACATGATCAAAATATCCTGAACATAAAATCTCATTATTATCTACACATCTTTTTTTTTTAGAAAATCAATGTGATATCTCACAATTCTCCTCGCCTTTGAAGAATTCTATCCTCAGAGTTGGAAAGAAGGATAATGTTCCCTAAACGCATCTAAACCAACCCATGTTGAATCTTCAATAGGATATGCAAACCAATTAACTAAAATTTCCACTATTTCACGATTCGTAAGATGTTTGATTTAAGTCATGGTTCAAGCTCAAAAGTGGCATCTTCTTTCAACTTCGATTTGTCTTACAAAACACGATCAACATTAGGAACATACTTTTTAAGTAATCCAACATGGAAAATTGGATGAATTTTTTGTGTTAGGTAGATCAAGTAGATATGAACAGAATCAACTTTATTTAAGATTTTAAAAGGACCAGCATAATATGGAGACAATCAACGATCTTTGCCTAAAACCAGATTTGATTTAGAAGGGTCCACTTTCAAAAAAACTAGATCATTTGTTCTAAATTTTGAGGGTCTCTTTTTGAGATCATGATATAATTTTTGACATTTTTGTGCATCTTTCATGCTCCTTTTTATCTTATTCAACTCCAAATCCATGTTTTCAAGCATCTGTTTGGATAGTGCAACCTCATTTTGTGAATTAAAGAGTGAATGAGGTAGCGAAAAATTATAGGCATACATTGCTTCAAAATGTGTGATACTGATAGATGAATGCCATGAACTATTCTATGCATACTCAACCAGATACAAATACTCAATCCAATTGTTTCGCTTATAGTTTAGGTACATATGTAACATATCCTCAAGCATTGTGTTTACCCTCTCGGTCCACCATCAGTTTGAGGATGAAACGCAATACTCATGCATAATTCTGTTCCTATGGATTGAAATGTTGCTTTCCAAAAATTAGATGTAAACCGTGCATCACTATCAAAAGTTGTACTTTTAGGTATACCATGTAACCTAAAAATTTCTTTTATGAAATGTTTAGCAACACGTATAGCTGAATCAGTTTTCCTCATGGGAAGAAAATGTGCCATCTTTGTAAGATGGTCCACAACAACAAAGATGGTATCATCCCCACTTTTGCTCACAAGCAGCCTTGATATGAAATCCATAGAGATGGATTTCCATTTTAGATCAGACACATCTAATGGTTAAAACATACCAGGAATCCTTTTAAATTTAGTCTTAACCTATTGACATTTCAAACATTCTTTCACATACATCCTAATATCATATTTGATATGCGGCCAATAATATCAAGCTTTCACCTTAGCATAAGTCCTAGAAAAACCAGGGTGTGTAGAGAAAGGAGCATCATGAAAGTCATGTAGAATGTTTTCTTTCAAGATAGATTCTAAAGAAATACATAAACGAGAATTACAATACAAATCATTATTTTTCAAATGAAATTTTCCCTGAAATATAGAACCTCAATTTTCATATAAAATTTTCAAGATTGTTGTATAATATAAATCTTCTTTTAATTTTTTTCTTATATCAAAATGAGAGGATAAAGCAGAAATTGAATTGCATAAAGGTTTACGACTCAAAGCATTATCCTTTTTGTTTTCTTTTCTTGCTAAGTATTTAATATCAAAATCATATTCACTTAGCAATTCAATCCATCATTTTTGTCTATTGTTAAGTAAAGGTTGAGTAAAGATATATTTAAGGCTCCAATGATGTGTTCTTAATTCAAATTTTACTCCAAGCAATAAGTGTCTCCAATGTTTAAGTGCATGAACAACCACAAGCATTTCCAAGTCATGTGTTGTATAATTCAATTCATGTCTCCTTAGTTTCCTTGACTCATAATCCACTACCCTTCCTTCTTGTTAAAGTACACATTGGATTTGACTTCCACTAGCATCACATGCAACAATAATGGCTTCCCTAACTCAGATATTTTTAGCACACAATTTTCAATGATTTTATGTTTTAATTCTTCAAACGCATTTTCACACTCATCATTCCATGTGAAGTATCTGTTTTCCTTTTTTCAATTCTATAAGAGGATTTGCAATTCAAGAAAAATCCCTAATGTGTTCCCTCTCATATTGTGCCAAACCAAGGAAACTTCTCACATCTCTCAAAGATTTGGGTGTAGGCTATTCAACTATGCTTTTAACTTTCTCAGGATCTATGTGAATCCCTTCCTTAGAAAGAACTCTTACCAAATAAGTCACTTCCCCCTTTGCAAATTTTTTTTTTCATCTTACCATATAGTTTCTGCTCTCTGAGTTTCTGTAAAGTCTTCCTGAGATGCAATGCATGTTCATCATCATCATCCTTAGAATACACAAAAATATCATCAAGAAAGACTAAAATACATTCATCAAGATATTCATGAAACATATTATTTATCAAACACATAAATATGGTAGCAACATTTGTCAATCCCAATGGCAACATTGTGAACTCATAATGACTATATGGTGTTCTAAAAGTGGTTTTGAGTATGTCCTCACACTTTACTCTAATTTGATGATACCCCAATCTTAAGTCAATTTCAGTGAATACTATGGCACCACTCAACTGAATGAGCAATTCATCTATATGTGGAAGTGAATTCTTGTTCTTAATGGTTTTCTTGTTCAATCCCCTATAGTCAATACAAAGTCTGTATGAGCCATCTTTCTTTTTCTTAAACAGGTACTCCCCAAGGTGAAACACTAGGTCTTATCAACCCCTTCTTCAATAGATCATCTAGTAACTGGAGTTTCGACTATTTCAATTCATCAATATTGAACCTATAGGGTGTTCTAGAATAAGGCTCGCTTCCTATATAGAGGTCTATAGCATGGTCAATTTTCCTAGGAGGAGGCATGCTTGGTAGATCATCAGGAAATACATATGCATACTCATCTAAACATTTTCTAAAATATTTGGGTATTTCTTCTTCTTTCTTCTTCTCATGAAGGTCATTCACATAAACTAAATATGTCTCACAACCGTGTCAAATACCCCTAATCAACTTTATAACAAAAATAGGAGAAAAACTTGAATTACACTGACCTATAAGATGATGTTCGTCCCCTTCTATTTTCAAATTAAAGATCCCACAATCAATCATGACACTGTTATGAATCAATCAGTCCATGCCAATGATTACATCACATTCTCTCATTTCAATTACATGGAAGGTACCCAAAAACTTATGTTCATCTAACATAAAATCAAGATTCTCAATACAGCCTTGAGTATAATGTATCCCACTATTATCCATTAGTACATGTCTTTTGGTTTGCATCTCAATATGCAATCCTAAAGCCTCTACCAACCTAAGTGAAAGGAAATAATTTGTACTATCTAAATCAATAAAGAAACTAACCTTATGTGCGAATAGGTCCCCCATAATCCTAATCACCGATTCCCTTGAATGAGAAGAAGTTGCCATGCATTTAAGTCTAGGGTTAGAACACTTACCTTGATCATCTGCTTCCTCACTCATTATGTTTTCCTCTTGTAGATGAGCTATCTTTGCCTGCGTAGAATGTTTGATGGATTTTTTTGGACATTCAAAATTGTGATGTCCCTATTCTCCACATTGAAAGCAAAGTCCCAATCTTTTGGCCTGCTCCAAGAATCAGAATCATGTTGCCAATGCATAGGTTCTCGATTCTTAGGTGCATCAATATGCATCGAATTACTTTGCCCTCCTTGACCATTACTAGAGTTAGTCAGTCTTTGTGCATTCTGCTTTGTTGAAATAGTTCTTGGGGTTCGGTGTCCTACTGAGATAAACCTTGATTTGGATGCCTTTTTCATAGTAAACTTCTCTATCTTCTCAAAGTTTTTTGCTTTTGCAACTGCATCAAGAAAATCTACACACCCTGACCCCTTCACTTGATAGAAAAGCTGTTCCCACAAACCCTCAATGAATTTTCTTTTCTGGGCATCTACATAAACTTCTAGTGCATAGTTATGTAAATGCAAAAAATTAAACTTAAATTCTTCATTATACAAGTTATGTCTATCATCCTCCTATTTCTTGAGGGAGTAGAATTCCATTTTCTTTTCCATCTGATAATGTGGAGAACAATAATGATTCTCTACTTGCTCTCGAAATTGTTTCTAGAGAATTAGACCTTCACATGCTCTTGTCTACATGTATGATTTCCACCAGAGTTTGGCAACTCCCTACAGATGTAGAATTGCTAACTTTGCTTTTGATTCTTCACTAAACACCCATAGATCAAAGAAATCTTTGAGATCCTCAATCCATGCTTCAAGTCAGGTTCACATTGTCATCTAGCTCTACATACGTTCGATGTGCCTACACCATTACCACCTTGATCATTGAGGTCCATGAAAGCATTGACAGTATCCTCTTTTTGTTTGTTGGATCTTTCTTTATGTTGTTCAGTCTGCGCATAAGCTCCTCTTGCTCTTCTATCTTCTCAAAGCCTGCATCGTCTAGAATCCAACTCTACTCTAATACCACTTGTAACAAGTCTCTTAATCTTCAATCAAAATCCCGTAGAATAATAGAATTTGGCACAACAAGCTATAAGGAAGAAAAACAGAGTATGCCCAAAACAAGAAAAGAGAGAGAGAACTTTATTATCTGTGTAGATTTACAAGCAGTTATGATCTACCTTAAAAAATCTATTAAATAGCTTCTTCTTTTTTATCTAATTTTTTAAAGACCTTTATATCAATATTAATACTTTTCAAAAATGAACAAAAAAATTTTCCAATTTTTTGGTGCATAAAAGGTTCCCAATAAACCTACATTTTGAATATTCATGGATACAATTTCTATATTAAAAACTCACAAAATATTCGAAAAGAAAAATTAAAGAATTTACTTTTGTTATAATCAAGGGATAATCTCTAATATTGATGAAAAATATACATGAATATGATTCATAACATTAAAATTTAATATAATCTACTTTTATTGACCTAAAACTATAGGTTTCTAGATCTACAAGTGAGAATTATCTATAACTATGTAAAAATCACTTTCTTCTAAGATTTTCATTCGATTGTAAGATTTTTGTGAGCTTTCGTCTTCAATTTCAATGACAACCAAGGCTTTGTCCTCATCTAGGCATCTTTCCAAGTTACAAATATATGATATTGATCCTCTTGTTTGCCTTTGATATTCCATTGCGTCTAACTCTAGAACCTCATTCTTTATCACATTCGCAATAGCTTGAAGTGTCCTTTTCTCTTTTTTTTTCAATACAATATCATGAACAAGAATATCCGCTTCATCAACGCTAAGAGTGGAAGTGATCCAAATAATCTTCCTTGTTTTTAAACATGTGCAAGTAATGCCACACAACATCTATAAAGTTTTTTTTTCTATAAAAGCATTACTACTTTTGGTATAATAGCAATGATTTGTTACTAACTTAAATTTTTCTTGAGTATTTTCCCTTGTAAAATCTACGATTGTTGAAATTCAATATTTTCTACCACGTTCATCATGTTCCTCATGAACAACCATAGGTGTGTATCTTCCTTTATTTTCCTATGCTATTTTGGTTCAACTTGCTTTGTTCATCGTGGCCCTCTAAAATCAAAATACTTCATTAATCGGGAGGATTTGTTACGCTTCGAGCTCCATATGGAACACGTTGATATTCCCTAGCGAAATTCGGTTTGAAAGTATTCAGATACCATGTAAATAGTATGTGAAGAGTACAATAACAAACCATCCCAACTTCCACATTCATTAGATGAGAAGCATTCCTTCTCGCATAAAAGGGATACATTATGATGCTTCCACAACAAAAATCCATGATTAAAATGTATACTATCAAATTAAGCTAGAATCTTATTGTTTTCATCAACACCACTTGAGAAAAACTGTTTGACATCCTAAATCTATGTAAGTTATTGAATGTGAGGCTTTGTAGTGTAGGGTTGAAAAATTGGAGAGGGAAATTCCATTTATAAATGCATCACGATGTGCTAACCAAGAGATAATATACCTTTAACTTTCTTGAACACCCTTTTCTCAAGACGCATGTTTAGATATCCAAACATAGTCAAATTTTTACTCTCCCTTGGTTTGTTATTAACATGCAAATAAAGATCATTTTGAAATCCTATCATTATTATGCATGTGGAGGACACTTCTTGCATGAAATAACAATGTGAAAAGTACTTCAAGCAAGGTATACATGGTTGATGCTTCATAAAGATGTTCAATGTTGGTATAAAACATGTAATAAATTCTAGATATGAGGGAATAAGCAGTTATCTATGAACCAATGAAACCAGTCACCTCTTATGGAAATTTGAGAAATGGGAGATTGATGCAATTGGACCTCTACCGATGAGAAGCTCAGGAAAGGATTACATCATTGCAGTAGTGGATTACATGAACAAATGGACAGAAGCAATAAGCACCAAAAGGACCATAACACAACATTTTGAGAAATTAATTAATTATTTCATATGTTGTAGATTTGGAATACCTTTAGAGATGGTATCTCATCATGGTCTAAGATTTCGATCAAATTTTTTGAATGACTTGTTAAGTAAACTAAACATAAATCATAGATACTCCACACCCTATTATCCTCAACGTAATGGCCTTGTTGAAAAAACCAATGGAATTATTTGTAAAATCATTATTAAGGAGGTAAAGAAGAATCTAAAGAATGGAATAAACACCTCATGGAATAAACACCTCACCGTAGCCTTATGGGCATTTTGCACATCCTTCAAGGCATCCTTAGGGTTCACCCCATTTCGCTTAGTATATGGACAAGAAGTCTTATTGTCAATAGAAGAGGAAATTCGAAGTCTCGGAGTACTACTAAAAGAAAGTGGATAAAATAAGCAAGATCTAATCAAAAGAAGCTTATACACCTACAATAATTGAGTATGAAAAGAGGGCTTGTAGTAGAGCATTACATCAATCACATGGAGAAAAGGAGGCAAGAATTTAATAGTCAGTTAAAGGATAAGGGGTCAAGAGAGGCACATCTTGTTCCAAGATATTATAACCATTTCTATAATAGACATGATACAAATTTCCAACCACAATGGGAAGGATCATTTCTAATCAAGATAAAATTCAAGAATGGTGGTTGCCAACTTATGGAGATGTCAGGGGATCCTCTTGGGGACCCATCCCTTGAACACCTTTTGGGCTTCTCATCCTTCTATGCCTCATGTTTGTGAAGCCATCCGTGTTAGGCTTTGAGAACTAGGTTTCTTTGACCTTGTTTGTTTTTGGGAAGTACTTTCCGGATTCACTTACATCATTATTTTGGGTCATTGCTTGGTCTTTGCCTTCCCTAAGAGACACTATCACCTCATTGCTACTCTTCAAATTTCTCTATCTCAAAGGTTAGTCTTTGATTCTATGACTTTACATATCATAGTGAAAGCATGCATTAGGCCTATTTTTAAATCTTACTTCACGCTCTAGAAGTTCCACTTCCTTGATGTCAATGCTAATCTTGGAGGGCAACTCTTTAGTGAGACCGGCTTTTGCAAAAATATGAGGGTGCCATCTCCCATTGAATGACTAACTCGTACCTTCATAGATGGGTCCTCGAATGTCTTGTCAGGAGGATAAGTGGCATCCAATAGAGGTCATGATTTCCTTAATGAAACTATAAAGGAAGAATGGAAGGTTGAGAAGCCTCATGTAGAGCAGATAACGTAGAGGCCTGTATTGGGAACAAAATGCATGGACCACTAAAAAGGCACATAATATGCAAAACTTCTCAAACTTTGACTTGCAAGGCTTAGAAGGCCATTTCATTGTTTTCAAACACAAGAAGAATATAGTCGGTTAGTAATATCATGGGTGTGTGAGTGTGATTTCAATTCCTATTGTACTAGAAACAAAAAAGAAAAAACACAATCATTAAGAGGGACGCAATTGTGAACCCCTCCTTGAGAAACCCAATGAAAGACAACCCCAAGGAATGCCACAAATGCCAGAGAGAGAGAGAGAGAGAGAAATACACCCAGTGCCAATAACGACCTACCAAAAACCAATGACACCTCCCACATCGACCCACTCATCGTAGCAGCAACTTGGTCTCACCCATCTTAGTGCCATCTGGTGTTCTCAAGTCGTCCATAGATGTAACAACCCATGGGCAAGATCCCCCCCCTCTTCTGTTTCTCTATCCAGGAACATCTGGTGCTCATGGAGTTTGCCGTGCAGCACCAAATTGTGCGCAACTATAGGGGGACATAGTGAGCCTCCGCAGACCAAGATCAAGCGACCCTCAAGCGAACCGTGTGAACTACGTGTCGTAGCACCCATGCTAGTCCCCTCGACATCTCCTTCTCGCAAGCGCATGCTATGCCATCGGGAAGTCCCTTGTAACGCGTTTGCCCTCAATGCTTAATGCGGGCCGACTCACCTTGTGTGTTTCCCCATGACACTTAATGTGGGCTAGCTTTGGCCGTTTTCATTGTAACTTGTTTTCTTTCTAATGCAAGCAATCTTTTCATTCATGCAAGTGAAGTTGGCTTTCTAGCTAGCAAAACACATTTACTGCCCTTCAATCGCTTCTCCTAGTCTTACTTGAATGCATTTGTATGTTAAAAAGCTCTAATACCACCACTCAAGAATGTACAACTTCCCTTGTTAGACATTGATCCATAGGGATCATGACATTGATCCATAAGAATCAGTCCATGTGTGTGAGGGACAAGGACTAGCTAGCCAAGGTCCCAAGCTTGGGGGATACTCTAAGGTACTTTAGTAACGGGGATGAGTGTTGCATGATGGCCACATGTTGACACTAGACCATTCCAAAACATTGCTATTTTTAGAGTACAAGAGGGTATATATGGATGGGAGGAGAGTCACACACACATCATTCAAGTCTTTGTCTTACAATTGGTATGAGAGCCTGAAAAATTTTGGCTCTTGGTGTATGTCTTCACATGAGCTTTCTCCATTCATCATCTTCATGAAGTGTTCATTGATCATCATCTTGGAGGAGGAGGCGTTTGCATTTGCATTTTGCCATTGGAAGCGTAGTTGAAAAGGATTGAGGGAGCCCATAGGACCCCCCTCTTTGAAGATCAACCACATGAACATCTACTAAGGATGCCTGTCATGGCCGCCTGCCTGATGTTTGAGGGAGATATCCATGAACCATGTGCCTGCCTGGAGGACTTTTTTCCTGCCAACTACATGGAATTAACAAGAACTCTATAGCCTTGCATTTGCTGAGATTTTCGGCGCAGGGGCCTCGTTCAGAGGCAGACCACAACAAAGAGAAGAGCTTCTTGTTTTTCATTTTACTTTTTGTGTTGAAGCACTCATGAAGATTAGTGTAGATATTGCCCTCCGTGTTTCCAATAGCGCATGTGGGATTAAGGACATACTACATGCATTCATACATGGTGAAGGAAGATTGCGTTTAATGTGAAGCCATAGCTCAAAGCTTTATGATTTAGCCAATTTTTACCTCCTATATTCACTTCTTTAGTCGTAGCTTGGGCATATCTCCTCCAAATTTGGTGATTTTTCTTGCTATGGATAGCCCTCTCAGAGCTCTTTTCAATGAGTGGTTCCAAGATAGTTTTTGGTTTCAGTTCCCATTATCTTTAGAATTTGGAGTTTGCGCTTTAATAATGAATGCCCCTCTTTTGAGCATCACCTTGAAGCATCCACTATTGGAAGAGTTTTGGCAAGCTATTCTGACAAAGGGTGGACCATCTCCAGCACCTGCACACACCTCCAACTTATCTTTTGAACCTCCAAATAGGTCTCTTTGTTAATTAATATGCATTGTTGCTTTGTTTTGCATCATATTGCATATAGGACATGCAATTTTGCATAATATCTAGAGTATACACATAGTTAAGACGTGGATTCGTATTGTACAATGCAGGATTCCTAAATTAGAAGCTTCTGTAGTTAGCTATAGAAGTGCTAGTTAGCAACTATTAGATCCTAAGGAGTTTTTTGAAGCGGAAATATTATTAGCTGAGGAAAATATTAGAGAAATGTTCAACGAATTGCGGTATGATGTAGAAAGAATCATGTTTCTAGAAATGCACAATCAAGAAGATGATCTCTGGACTTGTATATTTTGTCATTAGTGGGTTTGGATCCATCGTGCATGCCAGTGTTAGCAGCCGGTGTGGACGAACTACTTTTGTAATTACAACTCTTATTTTCAATGTAATAATGGAGGTTTACGGAGATATCAAGAGTTTATGGAAATTGTAATTTCCCTTATTCCATATTTCGGAAGTCCGGAACGATGTGAAGCCCTTATCCTTTTCTTACAAAGTATGGTGTCGAGTCTTATGAACGGATTCTGGAAGTGACGAATACTAAATATGCAGATGCGTAGGATGATGAAAAGTGAAGTCTCTAACCTTGACACCAGATTGTAAAGATGATCTTGTAATGTAATCGCTTCAATATTCTGAAATCAAGAGTCTATTTTACTATAAAGCTATGATTCTGTGTACATTGTGTATGTTGGATTGTCTCTGTGTGCCATCAATGATATTGTAAGTAAAGGAACAGAAACACATGTTTACGAGTATTGGTATTTGTAAATCCATGTTCCCAAACTTAGATTGGGGTAATGTTAGTCTCTAGGCAATCAACATGCTAAACAATCTCAAAATTATGCTGTCGGAGTATACCTACACAATAGAGTTAGTCAATGGGAAGGGAATTGAGACATGGAATGGAGGAGTTGTTGATCTAACTATTCAGATCTAGTCCTATGAGGACATATTGGATTTTGAGATAGCGAGACTAGCACCTTTTGATGTAGTCCTTAGTAAGAAGTAGCATGGGAGAAAGAGACTAGCCATTGACTTTGCTTCGCATGTTTAACAGTATGAGCATGAGGGGAGGTGACTACTGATCTATGGAGAACCAGATCTCCAAGAGATAGGATTGCTAAATGCTACCAAGTTGCTTAAGATTGATTATCATTACATTTATTTTCTTTATTTTTTGCATTCATCATGTACTATGATGGATTCATGCACTCATGGAGACTCTAGTTGGAATGCTCCAACACTTTCATCAAAAGTGAGAGCAAAATTCCAAGAGTTGTTGTTGAAAGAATTACCTTTTGGTTTGCCTCCTTGCAAGAACATAGAGCATAGAATCGAATTGGTACTAGGAGCGAGTCGCACTGCTCGGCTACCATTTTGAATGAGTTTGCACAAGGAAAATGAAGTCCGCAAGGTCTTGGACAAGTATCTTTAGAAAGGATTTAGACCCAACTATTCACCCTTTGCAGCACCAGTTCTTCTAGTGAAGAAGAAAGACAAATCTTATAGGATGTGCATCAACTACCGAGCACTCAATAAGATTACTATCAGACACAGATATCCCATGCCTAGGATTGATGATCTTTTAGATGCTCTAGGTGGAGCCGTTGTATTTAGTAAAATAGATTTAAAAAGTGGCTACCATAATTAGAGTAAGAGATCATGATGTATATGAGATAGCTTTCAGGAGCCATTTTGGTCATTATGATTATTTGGTCATGCCATTTGGTTTGATTAATGCTAAATTTATGATATTAATGAATGATATTTTACGTCCATTCATTGGAAAGTGTGTTGGTTATTTTGTTGATGATTTGTTAGTGTATAGTGGGACTATGCATGAGCATGAAATCATATGTGATTCATATTGAATGTTTGAAAATAAAATCAGTTGTATGTTAATATGAAGAAGACTTAGTTGTTTGTTTCGAGGATCGAGTATCTAGGGCATGTGGTATCAGCCGATGGGGTTCAAATGGATCCCAATACGGTTTCAATTATATTATCTTGGCCTAATCCTCAGGATGAGGGGCAATTATGGTCATTTCTAGGAATTTTCAATTTCCATCGAAAATTCATCTCTTCATATTTTTCACTTTAGCAGCACCTATGACGAGCTTACTTCAGGGAAAAGTTCCATTTGCATGGAAGCAAGAGCAGCAAGAGAGTTTTGATATTCTGAAACAAGCTATTTCAAAGGCTCCTATACTTAAAGTGGTATATGCACACAAATCCTTTGAGTTAGAGATAGATGCTAGTGGCATAGCCATAGGGGCCATTTTGAGCCAAGATGGTAGGCCAATAGCTTTTGAAGGCAAGAAATTGACAAATACACAACACAACTATGCAGTGGTGCATGCAATTAAAGTCTAGAGACACCATTTTTATGGTGAAGTATACATAGATCACCATACACTTAAGTGTTTTTTGTAGTTAGCCATATCTTCGAGGCACACAGGCTCGTAGGGCTGAGCTAATGCAAAAGTTTCACATGGAAATCCTGTATAGAAGAGGCAAAGAGAATATAGTTGTTGATGCATTATCACGGATAATGTATCAAATGAGCTGTCTAGTTCTAGAAAGCTCATTGCTTCAAGAGATAAAGGAAGCACAGGTGGAAGATCCACATTTGTTATAGATTATTTGAGCCATCAGTGATGACTCTATCATAGGAGACAAGGCACTTCCAGTTGTTTCTTCACCTAACAGAGCAAACAAGTCCATTCTGTATTCCAATTTCTCACAGGAGAATGGAATAGTCAAACAGAAAGGAAAGGTTTTGCATACCAGATTCCCGTGATTTGGGAAGAAAAGTCAATTTAGCCATGGATGTCCACACTTATGTTCAACAATGCTTTATGTGTTAGGTCCGCAAAGTAGAAAGGGTAAAGACAACAGGTCTTTTCCATCCTTTAGAGATTCCAGATCATAACTAGGACAGTGTATCCATGGACTTCATAGTTGGCTTACCGCAAATCCGAAGGAAGTCGGATACTATCCTAGCTGCGGTCGACAGATTGAGCAAGCTGGCTCATTTCATACCCATGCAGGGGACAATAGAAGCTTGATAGATAGCGGAGTCGTTTATCCAGCATGTCTTCTGATTGCATGGGTTACCGACATCCATAGTTTCAGGTAGGGATGTCAGATTCACAAGACACTTATGAAAGTTTGTCTTTGAAAAACTAAAGATGTCATTAAAGATGAGTAGTGGTGATCATCCGTACAAAAATGGTCAGACTAAGAGGGTCAACCATATACTTGAGCACATGTTGAGGGCATATGTGTTTGAGAGATAGAAATATTGGGATAGTTATTTGCCACTAGTTGAGTTTGCTTATAACAATAGGCCTCACACGGTGACAGGTATGTCTCCTTTTGAGATGAACTATGGCATGAATCCCAATGCTATGTCTCCTTTTGAGATGAACTATGGCATGAATCCCAATGCTCCCAGTACCATAGGCATGCCAAATAAATGTCCTAGTGCTTTGGAGTTCTTGTGGAACCTCCACGAAAATATAGAAATAGCTAAACCCAAGATGTAGCAAGCCATTGATAGGGCTAAAGAGTATGCAAATAGGAAGAGATCTCTAGATCCTTTAAGGAGGGAGGCAGAGTCTTTCTTCATGTAACAACAATATCTAATTCACTCTCCATAGGGAAGTGTAGTAAGCTTTAATGAAGGTTTTTTGGACCTTGGAAGATAGTTAAAAAGCTAAGTGAAGTTGCGTACCCATTAGTCTTTCTTTATGTAACAACAATATCTAATTCACTCTCCATAGGGAAGTGTAGTAAGCTTTAATGAAGGTTTTTTGGACCTTGGAAGATAGTTAAAAAGCTAAGTGAAGTTGCATACCCATTAGAGCTTCCTCCACATTGCAGATTTCATCCAATGTTTCATGTCAGTAAACTTTGGAAGTAGATTTCCAAGGAGAATAATTTAATAGAAGGTATTGTTTCTTTGCAGAAAAGCTATAGCACAAATCATTGTCTAGATAGGATGCTAGAACGGAGACAAAAGTGATTGAGGAATTGTGTCATCTAGGAATATCTAGTAGCCTGAAGAGGATTACCACTTACTAACTCTATTGGGAATTAGAAGCTCTAGTTTGCAAGTAATTTCCCGCATAAATCATTGAGAACAATGATCTTTAGAAGGGGGAGAGAGTGTCACACATTGATCTACAGGGATCATGACATTGGTCCATAGGAATTAGTCCATGTGTGTCACGGAACTAGTCCAGGGTACCAAGCTCCAGCACAGGCTTCCCAGGTGAGAGGTCCTCATGGCCTAAGGCCAATGGATCCTTCCACACACCTACTCCTCGTTTGATGAGTGCACAAGCTTCTAGAGAGTCTAAGCAAGTGCATATAATCAAGACAGTTGCAAGAGGTAAGAGAAAAGTGTCTGCTCTAGCTAAGAGGTCTTATAATAAGTCAATACTTACGCCTTAGAAGAAAGAGAAGGCAATGAAAGAAGGATTATGCTATGGGTGTTTAGGCCACCACCTGTTCAAGGATTGTCCTAATAAAAAGAAGATAGCAGCCACCACAGTCATAAATCCCACTCAGGAAGGAAGTGAGGATGATGAGAAATTTGGAGACCCCCATCACCACTATCATTTCCCATAGTGGCCATGATGGTCACAAAGAAGGTCCTGACTATGCCACATGTTGTGCATTCGTTAGTGGCACCGAATGGATATCAATTTCTTGACAAAGAACTCATTGTCATGAGGGGACTTGTGGCAAAACAACCGCTCAAAGTACTCTTTGACACTGGGTCGACACATAATGTCATTAGTTCTCGACTAGTCAAGCAGTTGCATCTAGAAACTGTGCCGTCAAAGTATACCTACACAATAGAGTTAGTCTATGGGAAGGGAACTGAGACATGGGATGGAGGAGTTGTTGATCTAGCTATTCAGATCCAATCCTATGAGGACATATTGGATTTTGAGATAGCAACACTAGCACATTTTGATGTAGTCCTTAGTAAGAAATGGCATGGGAGAAAGAGACCAGTCATTGACTTTGTTTCGCATGTTTATCAGTTTGAGCACGAGGGGAGGTGACGATTGATCCGTGAAGAACCAGACCTCCAAGAGGCATGATTGGTAAATGCTACCAAGTTGCTTAAGATTGATTTTAAGTACATTTATTTTCTTTATTTTGTTCATTCATCGTGTATTATGATGGATTCATGCAATCATGGTGACACTAGTTGGAATGCTCCAAGACTCTCGGGAAAGTGAGAGCAGAATTCGAAGAGTTGTTGTTGAAAGAATTACCTTTTGGTTTGCCTCTTTGCAAGAACACAGAGCATATAATAAAATTGGTACCGGGACCGAGTCTGACTGATCGGCCACCATTTCGAATGAGTTTGCAAGAGGAGAACGAAGTCTCCAAGATCGTGGACAAGTATCCTCAGAAAAGATTGATTAGACCTACCTATTCACCCATTTTAGCACCAGTTCTTCTAGCGAAGAAGAAAGAAAAATCTTATAGGATGTGCAGCGACTACCGACCACTCAATAAGATTACTATCAGACACAGATATCCCATGCCCAGGATTGATGATCTTTAGATGCTCTAGGTGGAGCCATTGTATTTAGCAAAATAGATTTAAAAAGTGGCTACCATCATAATCATAAGAGTAAGAGATCATGATGTATATAAGATAGGTTTCAAGACCCATTTTGGTCATTATGAGTATATGGTCATGACTTTTGGTTTGACTAGTGCACTAGCTATATTTATGATGTTAATGAATGATATTTTACATCCATTCTTTGGAAAGTGTGTTGTTGATTTTGTTGATAATTTATTACTGTATAGTAGGAATGTGCATGAGCGTGAAAATCATATGCGATTCATATTGAATGTTTTAAAAAGAAATTAGTTGTATGTTAATCCATAGAAGACTTTGTTGTTCCTTCTAAGGGTAGAGTATCTAGGGCATGTGGTATTGGCTGATGGGGTTCAGATGGATGCCAAGAAGGTTTTAGTTATATTATCTTGACATACGCCTCAGGATGAGGGGCAGTTATGGTCATTTCTAGGACTTTTTTTATTTCTATCAGAAATTCATCTCTTCATATTCGTCGATAGCAGTGCATATGGTGATCTTAATTTAGGGCAAAATTCCATTTGCATGGAATCAAGAGCAGCAAAAGAGTTTTGATATTATGAAACAAGATGTTTTAGAGGCTCCTATACTTAAAGTGGTATATCCATAGAAACCCTTTGAGTTAGAGATAGATGCGAGTGGCATAGCCATAAGGCCAGTTTTGAGCCAAGATGGTAGGCCAATAGCTTTTGAAAGCAAGAAATTGATCAGTACATAGGACAACTGGCTAGTGCATGAACAAGAGTTGTACGCAGTGGTTCATGCACTTAAAGTCCAGAGACACTATCTTTATGGTGCAAACTTTAAGGTATACACAGATCACCATACACTTAAGTATTTTTGTAGTTATCTAGATCTGTGAGGCAGACTGGCTCGTTGGGCTCAGCTCATGTAAAAGTTTCACGTGGAAATCCTATATAGAAGAGGCAAAGAGAATATAGTTGCTGATGCATTATCACGGATAATGTATCAAATGAGCTTTCTAGTTCTAGAAAGCTCATTGCTTCAAGAGATAAAGGAAGCACAAGTGGAAGATCCACATTTGTTATAGATTATTGGAGCCATCAGTGTTGGTGCAAAATTCAAGACTACAAATTTGGCTAGAAGTTCATGAATATTTGAAGCTTCATGGAAACTATTGCTAAGAATATCTTTATTGTTACCATTTGTAAAAGTCATTTTTTGAAAAATGACTTGAAGAATCATTATAACTACCTACAAACTCGTGGAGTTTGTTAGATGGAAAATCACAACTTCATTTGGAGAGAATAAATACTAAATTGGTGGAGCACTTTTAGAGAGAGCCAAAAGTTGAATTCAAATTCAAATTTGAATATAGCTCTTATAAAAGTGACTTTCAAAAAGTTGCGTGTGTGTCTCCATATTCCGAGTTCTCCATTGCCATATTGTAAGGGAGTGAGGTCTACATTGTGGGTGGCCTACACTAGTCATCATCATTAGGCTATGATTCTCAAGCCAATGATTTTGTACAACATTGTTCATTAATAAAATAGATCTACATTACTCATATATGATCTCTCTGTCATCGTCTTTCATAACAGTCAACTTGTACTGCTCAAATCTCAGTCATTCCTTTATCATTTTCAATGCTCTATAGCTTCTTGGAATCAAGTGCAAGTTCTCTACATGCTCATAAATTCTGAAGGGAATCTATTCAGCCAATTTGGAGAAAAGCACGTCGAAGTATTCACTTGTAAAACTCTCGAGAGGTCCTAAAAAATCGGGGGTAATGATTTAGGTGCTAAATTGATTGCTCTGTGTATAGTGCATCATTTTAAGTGATTCCACTTGGAATAATTAGCGTACTAAGTTAATTTGATACCTGTAAAAGGAATTGTTCTAATTCCTATTGTACTGGTAGCATTGAGCATAACAAGCAGCATGTGTGTGATAAAAAATAGAAGGTTTTCATTGAACCTTCAACTTGGAAGTAGTCTGTTTTGATTCAATATTTTCTCACGTCATTTCCAAAGTACATATGCACTTCTATAGTGTCATTGGAAAGCTAAGAGAACCCACAACTCAACTCTGAAGCTAGAAGGGGCTAGTACAAAGCAAGATCTGGCAGTACCTACTCATTTCTTGGAGTGTCCATCCATCTTTCCCAACAGTGGGTATCAGAGCAAAGTCAAGGTAAAATGGGAGATGGTTTTCCTTCTTTTATTGATAAATTGGATAGGAAAAACTATCAATCATGGTCCTTGAGGATGAAGACATACTTGCAAGGAAGAAGCCTTTATGGATACATCTCAAGAGATGAGGAGATGCCCATATTAAGAAGCAAAGGACAACCTACAAGAGAGGAGCATGAAAGATTCAACACATGGTGTGCCAAGGATGCATTAGCAAGGTCCTACTTACTTAACTCAATCTTTGATTTTCTTCTTCCACATATTAGGAACTATAAGACATCCCAAGAGACTTGGGAAACATTGTCTTCATATTTCTCTTCCAACACAGGGGCTAGGAAGAACCAATTGTAGATTGAGTTTACCACTCAAAGAAAGCAACCCAAGCATGGCATCTCAGAGCATGTGACCAAAGTCAAAGATGTAGCATATCAATTGGCAAGCATAGCAGAATAAATTGAAGAGGAGCAGATTGTAAGACAAGTAATCAATGGTATTAAAGCTGATGACAAATGAGAGAGCTTCACAACTGCCATGGACTTGTACATGGACATGTAGATTCTAGACCTTACCACCCTCATGGGACAACTATTTACCCATCAAGCCAAGCTCAACAAGAATGGAGATTCATCAAGAGGTAATAGCTCTTCTACCCTATACAGTGATAAGAGTAAGTCCAAAGAGAAAGGGAAGAACAAGAAGATTGAAGATGAAGGAACTACCTCCCAAGAAAACTATGCAGGGAGAAGTAGAACCTCAATAGGAAGGGGCAGAGGAGGTAAGCAAGGTAGGGGAAGATCTTCTAACTCCTCACCATGTAATATTTGTGGATTATAAAATCATACTATAGATGAGTGCTACATGAACTTCAAGAATCAGAGAGATAGAGGATATCAAGGAGGTGCATATACACAATCAAGAGGAAGATTCAACCACCATCAAGGATACAATAACAACTACAACAACTACTACAATAGCAACTACCAAGGAGGCTACAAATCAAGGAAAGATTACAACAACTACACAGAGGAGCAAGAAGACTCTCTTCTGATTATGAATATGACTTCCAAACGAGGTATAAATGATGACCACCTTTTCTACATTGACTCAAGATGCTCAAATCATGTGGCAAGCAATGTAGCTCTTCTTTCTGACCTTGAAGAACCGAAGGATAAACATCAGGTACAAATAGGTGATGACATCAAGCACTCAGTGATTAAAGTAGGAAATGTTAAGACCTTTGATGGAAACAAAAATCTGTTGAGTAGGGTTCTATATGTACCTACCATTACCAAGAATTTGATAAGTGTTGGACATATTGTGGAAAAGGGTTTGCAGGTCAATTTCAACCAATATGGAGTATTTTTGGAGGATCCCCAACATGGATTCAAAAGGATTGCCAAAGGAGAAAAGATAGATAGATTATTCACTTTTGAACTTGAAGATACAAGGAATATTGCACTCTATAGCTACAAAGATCAAACACTATCAGAACTTGAAATTTGGCTGAAGAGATTAGGGCATGTTGGTGAAAGAACTTTAAAGCAGATATGTAGAGATCAATGTGTGCTTGGGACACCTAATGTATCCAAGCAACACATGATCTATAAATGTGGTGCTTGTCAGTTTGGAAAATCTCACAGGTTACCCTTCTCAAGGAAAGGCTACATGCATGAGGACTACCTAGAGCTTGTCCATATAGATGTATGGGGACCAAGAAAGGATCCCTCAATCTCTGGATCAAGGTATTATTTATCTTTCATTGATGATTATAGTAGGTGGATTGTATTGTACTTTACAAATCACAAAGATGAAGTATTCAGTTGCTTTAAAAAGTATCTTGCACTTGTTGAGAACCAAACAAGGAGAAACCTAAAGAGACTAAGGTCAAATGGTGGAGGTGAGTACTTCTCAAATGAATTTGATGCATTCTTGCAGGACAGAGGAATCAAGAGAGAAATTACAACAAGGTATACCCCTGAGCAAAATGGGGTGGCAGACAGGAGAAATAGATTAATTGTTGAAACAACTAGGTCAATGTTAAATGAGAAAAAATTACTTAACTATTTGTGGGCAGAGAGTGTATCTACTACCACTTATCTTGTAAACAGGTTGCCATCCAAATCTCTTGATGGGATGACCCCATATGAAGCATGGCATGGAAGAAGACCTTCACTTGATCATTGCAGGATCTTTGGGTGTGTTGCCTATGTGCATATCCCTTCTCAGATAAGAGGTAAGCTAGACCCCAAGGCAGAAAAGTGCATCTTCATAGGGTATGACTTGAATCAGAAAGGATACATGTTTTAAAATCCTTCAAACAAAGGATTCATGGTCAGTAGAGATGTTGTCTTTGATGAGAATGACTCTTGGTTTGAAAGTGAATGCAAGAAAGTAAAACTACCTTATGACTTGGAAGAGGAGTTTCCAAGCCTAACTAAGGAGGAGCCTACTTAGAATGGAGATATCAACTCAGATGATGAGGACATCATTAAATTAGAGGAATTCAAGGCATGGAAGTCCAAAGGCAAAGTCAAGATGTAGAAATTGGAGGATATACCTGAATCATCCAACCAAGCAATCAGAAGATCACAAAGGGAGAGCAAGAAACCAATCATATACGGGTATGACACTTCCATAGTTACTAAGCATTCTGTTTATCTTGCAAAGGACTTGTCATTTGAAGAGCCATCATCATATGACGAAGAAAAGACCAAGGCAGAATGGAAGGAAGCTATGGATGAGGAAATTGAAGCACTCAAGGAGAATGATACTTGGCAACTAGTACCCAAGAAGGAGTCTATGAAGGTAATTGGTTCTAGATGGATCTATAAGATCAAAAGGAATTCTGATGGCTCAATAAGCAGATACAAAGCTAGACTTGTGGCTAAGGGTTTGGCACAAACCCAAGGAGTTGATTATGAAGAAACCTTCTCACATGTGGCCAAAATGCCAACCATCAAGGTATTGCTAAGTGTGGCTGCGTCAAAGAATTGGAACATGTATCAATTGGATGTAAAAAATGCACTTCTAAATGGCAGGATATCAGAGGAGGTGTACATGTCTCAACCTCCTGGTTATGAGGACCCAAGCAAGGTAACATATGTATGTAAATTGAACAAATCTCTTTATGGATTGAAATAGGCACCTAGGGCATGGAGCCATAGGTTGACTACATATCTTTAGGATCAAGGTTTTGTCATGAGCAAAGTAGATACATCTCTGTTTATCAAAAGAAGCAATTCAGAGGTAATGTACCTATGTGTATATGTTGATGAGATCATACTCACAGGTAATGCTCACACAAAGCAAATTGAGGTGCATTATCATTATGTCAAGGAGAGGTTCTCTGTTGGAGAGATCAGTTTGGCATATGTGCCCAGACAAGATAACATTGTAGATCTTTTCACTCATGCTCTACCTCGGGAGAAGTTTGAAGCTTTTGGCAAAGCCTTGGGCTCACTTCCTTTTGTGGATTGATCTCTTTCCACATATTTGGCACTTCCTTATACATGAGTGCCGACTTCTTGTTCACCACATCACTCATACGGTGAAATTTTTGATATATTTCGATAGTAATGTGAATGAACATAGCTAGGACCACCAAGGGTAATTTTTTCTTTTTTAGGAGGTTTTTTCTCTTGGCTTGTATATACCCCTATGAACATGATGGGTGACTTATTCTTTTACATTCACTTGGTAATACATTCAGTATTGTGTGTTGTGATCCAAGCTTCTTCTTCCTTGTGTTGTTTGCATGCCTCTATGTAGACCTCAAACTCAAACATGTTATTGATCCCATAATTTCATCCATAAAATTCGAATTGAGAATATGATGTGAGGCACATTGTTCATCCTCAATCCTCATTGATCTCCATAACCCATTTGAAGATGACTCTAGAACATGAACTGGAGTGTTATGATTATCGACAAGTTATGTTGCCCACTTTGGTAATGGTTGGTTTTATGATGGAGGAATGTCATTATCTTATGTATCCTCCTCATCAATGTGGACCTCTCTATGGGAAGGCACAAGGTGAGCTATTTCTTCACTTGATGAGATAGTGGGTTTAACTTTGTTTTCCATTAGGTGTGGCCCTCATCTAATACCACATCACAACTGATAATGATATTCTTTGCCTCTAGATCCCAAATTTAATATATTTTAGACTCTTCAATATATCCTAAGAAGAAACATTTCCTTCTTTCTTTCCCTAACTTCGTTCATGTGGATTCATGTATGTGCAAAAAAAACACATCCAAACATTTTTAAATGCATAAGTAAAGGATTTTTATCAAAGTATGCCTGTTGAGGAGTCATTCCATGTGTTTCTTTGTGTAGCATCTATTCAAGATGTACATAGCTTTATAAACTAGTTCTACCCAAAATGAATTAGATATATCTTGAGCTTCAACATTTACTAGGCCATTTCAACTATCTGCCTATTTTGTCTCTCAACAGTGCCATTTTGTTGAGTTGTTTAGGTTATGTTAAGTTCTTGATTCCATGAGCATTGAAATAGTTATTGAATTATGTCTATAAGAATTCCTCTTCTTTACGAGTTCTTGAATTCTTTAGTTTTCTACGTGTTTCATTTTCAAAAACCTTGTGCCACATTTAAATCTATCAAATGCATCCTCCTTCTCTCCAATAAAATACACCCACACCTTTCTACTATAATCATTGAATATCAACAAAAAGTATATAGATCCTCCCAAAGCAAGAGCAGACATTTCACCATAGAGATTGGCATTCACCAACTCTAGAGGAGCTTCAACTAGGCTGCTTCTTCTCTCTTATGGAAATGCCTTCCTTTGTTACTCACCTATCATGAAAGTTTCACATGGTTCTTGCAAATCCAAAAATGAAGGTAAATATGCTACTACCACTTTTCTTTGCATCTCTTTGAGAACAACAAATCCACGATGCCCAAAATGTTGATGTCAAATTCTATCTGTGTCTTTGTCTTCTCCAGTAGTCGAGGAACTTAACTTATGCAAGTTATATTTTTACACTCCTTTTCCTAGATTTTTTACTTGTTGCATCCAAGAGTTTTGCACCACTCTTTCTGAAATGTACTTCAAGCCCATAATCTAGTATGACAAGAATTGATAATAAAATTCTTTTTAGTGAAGGAACATAGAAAACATAGAGAGTATCTATGTGTGTATCTATGTGTGTATGTGTGCATGTGTATGTATGTGTATGTGTATGTGTGTATCTATGTGTGTATGTGTGCATGTGTATGTATGTGTATGTGTATGTGTGTATATGTATGTGTGTATGTGTGTATGTGTGTGCATGTTTATGTGTGTGTATGCGTATGTGTATGTGTATGTGTATGCGCATGCGCATGCATGTGCATGTGTATTCATGTGTTTGTATGTGTGTGCATATGTATGTATATGTGTACATGTGTGTATGTGCATGTAGATATGTTTGTGCATGTGTGTATGTGTGTGTATGTGCATGTGTATGTGTAAGTGTATGTGCATGTGGATGTGCATGTGCATGTGCATGTGTATGTGTATGTGTATAAGATTGTGTGTATGTGTGCATATATGTCTGTATGTGCATTTATGTGTGTATGTGTATGTGTATGTGCATGCATGAGCATGCATGTGCATGTATTTGTGTAAGTACATATGTATGTGTATGGATATGTGTATGTGTGAATATGTTATTTTATGAAAACAAAACTTTTTAAATGATATGGAAACAATGAAAATTGTACTTACAATAATTAGCCGTGTATTATGCTTGGTGAACTTCTTCAATAATCTACAATAAAGAGAGAGAGAGAGAGAGAGAGAGAGAGAAACCAAAAGAGAGAGAGAAAGTGAGGGAGAGAGAGAAATTGAGAGAGAGAAAGAGAAAGAGCTCATAAACATAGTGTAGGTATGAATGTTGGTTTCCTCTTTGATCAGACACACATAGAATGATGATCAAAGAGTGATGTAGTTTTCTTGTTATGATCAAAAGTAAGTGTCCTATACATGATGCTCTATAGCACATAGGTGATGATAAGTTGCACTCATATCTAGCTTTCTATACATGATGCACTTAGCATCACATATGCGATGCTTCTTAAGCGTCACATATGTGATGCTATTGCATATGTGATGCTTGTTAATAATCCTTCAAACCCTTGTAATGAGCCCCATGCAATCAACGATATTCACTCAACACTATATAGGATGGAAGGTGGAATAAAAAAGTGATGAAATTGTATCGCATCAATCGTCTTTATAGAGGGTCAATTCTTGTAGTGTATGAAAGTCTTAAAAAATATTTATAAATGAAATACAAACCTAGTCACAAAATACATGTTTGCGCACTCCATTATCAAAGGATGCTAATAATCATTTTCTATATCACATACGAAGTAGAGTCTCTTACAATTTTTGGAGACTCACTTTGAACTTCTCAATTGTGCTCTCCTTTTCTTTCATATCCTTTTCAAGCTCTGCAAGTTGTTCTTGTAAAGATATGATTGTGCTTTCTAAGTGACCACCCTTGTATGATGTGGATCCAATACTTTGTAGTAGGAGTTGAATATGTAGATAATCGTTGGCAATAACTTAATAGTCTAGCTTTACCCCACCAATGAGCTGAAGTACGGCCATGGAATGTTAGATGGTAAGACGACATTGGATGAAGAGGATATAGTGAACCATAATTCCAAAGGTCAATACTCTTTTCTCCAGCTACACGATGTTCATTTTGAGATTTCACATCACTGTGTATTTAGAAAAAACTCTCTAAGCACATGAACATGGATACTTGTTGATGCAAGGGCACTGTGTATTTAGAAAAAACTCTCTAAGCACATGAACATGGATACTTGTTGATGCAAGGGCATGATGATGTCCCAATGTGAGGTTTGTAATTAGTGTGAACACTATCTTTGCCAACTAGTATAGGAATGTGAAAAATAGAGTCAAAATCTAGTTGGGAGGGACTCTCGAGCATGCATTTTGTAGAGATTTTTTTTCTTAGATGTAGGTGGGTCAAAGTTTGTTTTTCCATTGAGTATGGTGGAAAACAATGAAATTTTGAAAAAGTCATTTTTTGGGGAAGCTTAGTTAGGGATTTGATGATGTAGAACTCTACTTTTGGAGGGATTTTGAAAATATTATTTTTTCTAAAAGAAAATTTTAAAGTATATTAAAAAAGTCACTTTTGACATATATATTAAAACATGGGCGCTTTTAAGTAAATATACACTGAAAAGGAGACTTAAAAAAAAACATTTTTTAATTCATATCCATGCTTGAGTTTGATAATGTGGAAAGTAGATTCCCTTCCTCTCTCTCTAGAAGAAGAGAGAGAGGGGCCTAGTAAATTACTCTAACATACTAAAAAGTGCCCTATTACATGTAGTTTCTCCCCTTAAACAAGAACAAAATTAGGCTTAATACCTAAAAATTGGAGATTCTTAAAAGTCCCATGCAGGATTCATTTCTTTTCCCTAATGTTTGCCTCTTTTGCTGCCAGTTTAGGAAAACTCTTCTTTCACTACTTGAGTGGTACCCGACTACTTAGATTGTTTTATCCCAAGGGGTGATCATTGCTATCATATTAACATGCTTTCTATGACTTAGATTAGGTTGCTTGCTATGATACTTGTGTGTGCACTAGTTGTTTTTGCTTCATGCTTGGTAGATCATGTATATCTTGGTTGAGAATCGGATGGACTCCAACAAGCAAGGAAATAAATGATGGAAGAAATCATGAAGATGTTGATAAACATCGCTTTCTTGACCACATTTAGTTGCATATCTTTCTAGTAATGTAGCTTGGCTTCGAGCTTGTGAAGAACTCACTCCCATCATTGATCCATCTAGGTACATTAACTGGTCAAGTTGCCCAACTATCAAAAGATTTGACCAAAGTCTAACTCTGTACATCATTGGTCTATGATAAATTGCAGCGTTTTAAATTTAACGTTTTGCAAAGTATTTGACCCGATGCATGCAATTCTTTGTGAGAAAAAGCCGCATTCTAGTTTTTTGTTTGGTTAAAATGATAGCGTTCATGGAGACTAGCAAAAAAGCTGGTACTTTTCTAATATGGTTGCATTTTCCACTTTCAATTCGATTCGATCTGTCTCTTTAATCGTCTTTGGGATTCTCTTAGAAAAGTTCATTTTTTGTTCATTCACTCTCCCCACATTTGTACAAAGTACGAGTTTCCACCTCCCACTGCCCACTATCACATACAATTTCCTTTAAGAGTAGATAAAATAAAAAAAACTGCATACACATTTCATGTGACGAGTTTAGGTGGATAACATTGGAAGTTTCATGTATACGCGGGCTGGATTAGCTGGTTGGCACTTATGCTCTCTTTTGCAAAGAATAACCAGATCCTTCTTCCCATCCTGGAAGAGTCTTTGGTTCCTACTACACCAAATATGCCAAAGAATCTAGGATCTCCATAATTGCAAAAGAGTGGTTTCCATCTTGTTACACACCCCAAGGGGCACATCTTTGTAACCTAAATTTGTCAAACTAGCAGTTTGACAATAATTGGATGTGATGTTTGAGAATCGCTAATCATGATTACAGTGGAGAAACGCATGGGAAAGATCCTCCTCCATACCACATAAGCAACACTTTCCATCACTAATCTTGAAAATCTTAGCTCTGTTTCCAATCCAAATACCATTGTGAATAATAAGCCATTGTAAGGTAGAATGCTTTATGGCTTTAGGCATGGCCCACATAAGTCTGAATATGTACCTCCATTGATGTGCAAACTAGTTCACTTTCCATATGTTATTGAGCTTATCTATGATGGAGGAGATAGAGGTGAAGTTCTTCTTGAATTGCTGATAAATTTCTTTAGCCACACTTTGAAAAGAAATAGATTTGAAGTGTTTAGAGTCAACCATATTCCTTTGCAACATCCTTTTTTGCTCAAGCAATATCTGTTTGCATGCTAGAGAAAGGCCATTCTAATTCCACCTAGGCAAAAGAGGTGTTTCTAGGCTATGAAGACATATTCTTTGCACTTATTCCTTCTAATACAAGAAGATTTGACCTTATCTTGGCTATACCACCACAACATATGAGGGGCATACTAAGGCTGTCCATAGTGATGATCAGGCCTCAATGTCGATATGATCATTGGAAATGCTTGAATACATCACATTATCGATACCGACAGTCACTTGGTCATCGATATAACCGTTTAAAACTGACCGCCAGTATATGCGGCCGGTGTTGGTATAGATACTGAGATAAGCGTCCATATTAGCATCGATAATTCATTGGAAATTACCGATGCTGATACCGACACCTATACCGATGCCTAAACCAATGGTGCCTTTTATCAAAAGGGGACTCGAGAGGGAAAATTTGACATTTTGCACATTTTGAACTGAGTAGTGCTCCTGTCGATTTTGTGTGTGACCTGCATTGTATTGTGCACACACACACACACAAAGATCTCTCTCTCTAATCACACACTCTCTCTAGATCGGTAATCTTGGTAAGTGATGCATGTACTCTTTTCCCTTTCTCTATCTCTATGTTTCGTTTTTCTAATTTCTCTTCTCTTTGGTTTTGAAGGAGCTTTTTGTCATTGATTCTTTAGAATTTGAGGAGAGACGATGTTGATTGAACTTTGACAACAGCAATTAGAAAAATCACATTGATGTAAGTGATTGTTTTGTTCTCTATTGATAGAGAGTGAGAGAGAGAGAGAGAGAGATGAAAGAGATAGAGGGAAAGAGAGAGATCTAGAGAGAGATGAAAAGGAGAGATAGAGAGAGAGAGATGAAAGAGAGAGAGAGATGAAAGAGAGAGAGAGAGATGAAAGAGAGAGAGAGAGAGAGAGAGAGAGAGAGAGAGAGAGAGAGAGAGAGAGAGAGAGAGAGAGAGAGAGAGAGAGAGAAAGAGAGAGATCTAGAGAGAGGTGAAAGAGAGAGAGAAGAGAGACGAAAGAGAGAGGGAATGAGAGAGAGAGAGAGAATGAGAGAGAGAGAGAGAAAGAGCAAAGATAGAGATACGTAGATGTAAAAGATTGTTTTGTTCTTTATTAGAAATAGAGATAGAGAGAAAGAGAGAGAGAGAGAGAGAGAGAGAGAGAGAGAGAGAAAGAAAGAGAAAGAGAGAGAGAGAAAGATGAAAGAGATATGGAAAGAGAGAGAGAGATAGAGATACCTACACACACACACGTACTCATGTATATGCATGCATACACACACACATACACACATGAATATGCATACATACATACACACACACATATACACATATGCATACATATATTCACACACATATGTACACACACACATACATACACATACATATGCATACATACATTCACACACATATGTACACACACATACATACACATAGATATGCATATATTACATACACTCTCACATCCATACACATACACGCGTATGCATACACATACTCACATACATATTACATACACACATGCATATTCATGGCATATGCATGCATGCATGCATGCATGCATACACATATATACATACACACTCGCATACATATACACACACACACTCACATATATACATACACACTCACACCTATACACACACATACATATTACATACACATATGCATATACATACACACCATATGCATACACACATGCATATGCATACATACATACACACATGTATGCATACATACAGGTACACACACATATACATACATATACACATATACACATATACACATATACACATATATACACATAATACATATACACATACACATATATATACACATGCATACACACATATATATGTTTTAGGTCTAGGTCTTTAGGATTAGGGTTTAAGGATTTTCACACATATATACACACATAATACATATACACATACACATATATACACACATGCATTCACACATATACATGTTTTAGGTCTAGGTCTTTAGGATTAGGTTTTAGGCTTTTTACACATGCATACACACATATACACATATACACATATACACATACACACACACAATCCATATACACATACACATATATATACACATGCACACGCACATATACATGTGTTAGGTCTAGGTCTTTAGGATTGGGGCTTTAGGCTTTTTACACATATATACACATATAACACATAATACATATACGCATACACATGTATATACATATGCATACACACATATACATGTTTTAGGTCTAGGTGTTCAGGATTAGGGTTTAATGCTTTTTACACATGCATACACACATATGCAAGTATACACGTACACATGTATATATACATGCATACACACATATACATGTTTTAGGTCTAGGTCTTCAGGATTATGGTTTTAGGCTTTTTGCACATGCATGCACACATATACACATAATACATATACACATACACATATACATACACATGCATACACACATGTAGATGTTTTAGGTATAGGACTTTAGGATTAAGGTTTTAGGCTTTTTACACATGCATATACACATATACACACATAATACATATACACATACACATCTATATACACATGCATACCCACATATCCATGTTTTAGATCTAGGTCTTTAGAATTAGGATTTAAGGTTTTTTACATACATACAACCAAAATAAATATATATAATTAAATATATAAAAAATAGGTCTTTGGGTTTTTAGGTTTTATACATATATATATAATCAAATATATAAAAAAATAGGCTTTTAGGATTTTTAATTAAATTAAATATATAAAAAATACATCATTAGGATTTTTAGATTTTTTTTTTACATATATATATATATATAATGAAATATATAGAAAAATAGGGTTTTAGGATTTCTTAATTAAATTAAATATATAAGAAAGAAAAATTAATAAAAAAATTAGAATATATAATCAAATATATATAAAAATAGGATTTTAGTATACATAAATAAATATGAAAAGAGCTAGGGTCTTAAATATGTAAATTAAATATGTATAATTAAATATATAAAAATAGGATTTTAGGATTTTTTATCAAATTAAATATATATAATGAAATATATAAAAATAGAGTTTTAGGTCATATTAATATTGATAATCATATATATATATATATATATATATATATATATATATAAGGAAACTAAGTACAATATATAATTAAATATATATAAAAAGTAGGATTTTAATATAGATAAATAAATATGAAAAGAGCTAGGGTTTTTTAATTAGATTAAATGTATATAAATAAATATATAAAAAATAGAATTTTAATATGATATTTTAATAAAATTATATATATATATATATATATATATATATATATATATATATATATATATATATATATATATATATATATATATATATATATATATATATATATATATATATATATATATATATATATTAAATATATAAAAAATAGGGTTTTAGGTTTAATATTAGTATGTACTATGTATAATTAAATACATAAGAAATTATGGCTTTTGAATTAAATTAAATGCATAAAATTAAATACATATAATTAGATATATAAAAAGTAGAATTTTTTGTTTAATAAAAAAATTGGGTTTTAGAATTAAATATCCTAACATGTCCACGTGGTATCAAATGGCATTTTTGGATCTGGAGGAGAGAATGGCATGTCCTTGCACTCAGTGGAAGTATCAAATTTATCAAAAATGACGGATTTTTACTACACATGTTAGAGAATATGGATCCTTTGATAAAAATCAACTACAAAACCTACACTACCATTCGCATGGTCCCCTTGGTGAGTAGGTGGACCCAAATGACATTGCACTGGATAAGCTCTCCTGGATAGAGGAGAATGAAGAGGGAGGTAGAAGTACAAGGTACTGGTAGCATTACATAGAATGAACACATGGAAGAAATGCTTGAAGCGTTTTATGAGATGGATGAAGATCACGATGGTGGAGAAAATGTCATGGTTTCCATGGACATGATAGAATTTCCACCATCAGAAGCTGATGAAGAATACTAGAACATGTGAAGACTAACCCGTTTACCACTATACAGTAGGGAAAAGATATCCGTACTATGTGCATCACTCGTAATGCTCAATCTTCAATCCATTTATGGATGGTCAGATAGTAGTGTCTTTGAATTGTTCAGGTAAGTAGATTTGAAATAAACTTTCACTACTGTATCAAAATAACTTCATTTACTAATATCATTCTAATTGCTTATAGCAAGCTTCTTAAAGATCAGTTTTTGCCAGATGGAAATGACATGACTCCAACACGTGGAGATGCAAAAAAACTTTTACAATCTGTTGGAATGGACTACACCAAGATTCATGCTTGTCGGATGATTGCATTCTCTTTCGGAACGAGTATGAGCATCTCCACATATGTCCAAAGTGTGGAGCGAACAGGCTTAGAGATGACCTTGAGGGCAAAGGAATTCCCACAAAGGTTCTTCACCACTCTTCTATCATTCCAAGAATTAAGAGCATGTTCAGATGCAAATCCATAGCTTAATTAATGTCATGGCATGTAAAGAGCAGGTCTACAGATGGTATAATGTGAGTGCTTGCTAACTCTAATGCTTGGAAGCACATAGATAGTAAATGGCCAGAGTTTGCTAGTGAGCCTCCAAACTGTCGTGTAGCCCTAGCTATGGATGGAGTAAATCCATTTGGTTTATGTAGCTCTTCATGGAGCACATGGTGTGTATGTTTTTTCAACTATAACATCCCAGCATGGCTTTCCACAAAAAAGAGTCATTTATTATTAGCTCTTGTTGTGTCAGGTAAGTATAAGGTTCAAAACATGGATGTATACCTTGCACCACTTGTGGAAGGGCTACACGCTTTATGGGATGGTATTACTATGCCCGACATGTCTCAACCTATAAGAAGATGAGACATGTGAATGCAAGGTATACTTATGTGGACGATGCATGACTAGCCCGATTATGGTGAATATTCAGGCTTATCGATTTTGGTTACCATGCTTGTCCCCTATGCGGACCATGAATCAAAGCATGCTACTCCAAAGTACTTTGGAAAGTTATATATGAAGGACATCCTAGATATTTGCATGATGGACATGTTTTATGTGAAGGGCAAATTGGCCGACAAGCGTACTACCAAATGAAAGCAAGTGATTGGAAGCAGTTGTGGGATGCAAAAACACCAGTCACTGACATGAAACTGTTGTTGATCTTTCATGAACTCCCTTAGGAGTGAGTTATTGATCAATCTATTGATATATTTAGGTAGTGATGTGAGTGAACACTCTCTGTCCACCAAAACTTTTCTTCATCAAAGGAATAAAATATTTGGCCTTCTTCTTTTTCATTAACTCAAACATATGTTTATTGGGTTTATCAACCTTGCAAGCCCAAAACTCTCTTAAGGAGGAAAAATACTCATGAGCAAAGAGGTAGCCTTCCATTCTCAATCTTTCCTAGAGGTCAAGAATCCTAAATTGGCTATTATTTGGAGTAGAAGTTCTTATGTCTTCAATCTATTGAATAATCCTCATCCATCTTTGATATCTTATCTTCCTAGCTAGCTGCTTGTAGTGAGTAAAAAGCTTTTAAACATCACTGATGGACTTTTCCCAAGCAATAAATGGGGGGATGTCAGAGCTAAAATGGTTTCTAAAGATATTCTTGGTTTTTTCAACAATATTCGACACCTTGAGCAAGTTAGCATCAAGATGAGGCCATCCTACTCTATAATTTGGGCAATTCCTAAAGAGGTCAACAATCAGAGGAGCATGGTCAGAGAGTTGTAAGGAAGGGTCACAAATGCACTTAATCTACCATAATTCTTGAAGTTTGCTAATGTTCATATAGCCTCTGTCCAGTCTAGTAGTAAGAAGGTCATTCCTACATCTATTACTCCAAGCATGACGAGTGTTCTCAGAGAACTCAACAATGTTCTTGGTGTGGATCAAATTTATCCATGAGAGCTTCTCAGTATCATTAAGGATATTTTTCTTATTACAAGTTTTACCTTTTTTTATCAATAACCATATTGAAATCACCTAAGAAAATAACATGACCGTCAATGGAAACTAGATGCTCATCCAAGCATCTAGTTTTGTCTAAAGAAGTGTTACCTGCATATATACTTACCACCGTGTAGTTAAGAGGATTTATACATTTCACAGCTATCCATTGACTTATGGGACAACAAAGATTCTTTTTTACAAGATGAGCAATACTAGACAAAAACCCCAGAGCTGCACCACCTTTACTAGAATCATGATTAGTAGTGAACCAAGTATCATTATTAGAAATTGTAGAAAGGTTAGACTTGAGCTTGAATGCAGAAACTGTAATCTCTTGAAGGTAGATAATGTTAGGCACCAAAGAAGAATCCTTCAACCATTTACTAAAGAGCTTACCTTGAACTGGATCAATGATCCCTTTGATATTAATAGAGACAAATTTAATACGATCCATGAATAATATGAAGAAAGGAAGATCTCACTGCATGAGCATACTTCAACTAACCAAACTGGGAATCACTCTCAAACGAATTCAAACAAGATCTGACAAGGATTTCACTAGTCATTTCTTGGAATTTTTGGTGGGTTTTACCATAGACACAGAAGATCTTAGAGGATCCTTCCTCTTTGTCTTGTCGAAACTATTCCCTATAGATGTTTCATTAGAGGCTTTGAACATTGTTATAACTTCTTGAACACTCTTTTACTCATGTCATCCCTTATTTGTTGCTCATCATGTCTGTTTACTTCTCTATGGAAGTCACTATCTTTCGCATGAACGGATTTTTCATTAAAATTTTGCGAAGACTAACCTTTAGAATTGTTTTCTTTTGTTGCCTACCATCTTCAAGCCATCATCTTGCTGACTCAAAGGAGGGTCGTCCTCTTGCTCTTTATCTACTTCCATGTTGGATTCTTTAGTCTTGGGAATCTCATTCTTTTGTAATCCTCTTTGTCAAAGGCCTCTTCATCTACTTGTTCAAAAGGGTTAGACACATCTTCTAATAAAACATCAAACATATTCAAGCTTTTGTTTATTTTCTTTTTTTTTTAATCACTAGATTTGCGATTCGAGTTAGCAATAGAGCCTTTGCTAGTACTATTTTCACCTGCATTGTTCTCATAGGCATTATTGTCATATTTATCTTTATTGCTGAGGATCGGACAATCCCTTATTAGATGGCCTGGCTTACAACAGTGGAAACATGCATTTGGTAAATTCCTATACATGACTTTTTGCACATGTAAATGTTTGCCAATTGAGTTTTAAATAATCAGAGAATTCTTAATAGGCTTAGCCACATCAACTTCCACCATCACCTAGGATCCCATTTGGCATTCATATTTCCTCTATGCATTTGCCCTAAAACTTTCTTGAGTAATCCACATAAATTATCAATCCTACGATAAAAGTCAACAGGCAAGTCAAGGAGCTCAACCCACACAGGCACTTTTGTGGATTTTGGCCCCTTGAGGTTAAACCCCACATACCATTTGAAGAAGGTAATGGGGGTATATTTTATAAACCATTGGCCTTCACTTATAACCTTAAAAGCACTAGTTGAATCTTCAAAATAAAATATGAAGTAGTTATTAGGGAGGAAATGAATATGCCTAACAAGCAAATTACCTTTGTTCTCCGAGTTAACCCAAACCCATTGCTTGAGCATCTCTAACGAAGGCCTTTGACCATGGGATAAACCTATAACGACTTTTGTTTGACAGTTGCATTTGTCAATTGAAAAATGAGTTACTATCAATAATCAGAGTTGTATCCTCATTCTTGTCTTGCATTTTGTCTATCTTAACATCGTGAGCATTACTCCCTTCGTTCACCTTCTATTTACCTTTCTCAATAATAGTAGCAAAGGAGTCGATCTTACCTTGTACACCACCACTGCCTTGGTTGAACAAAGGGTTAGCATACTCACTTCTTGTCTTCAAGGCTTCAAGGAAGGATTTAATAGCGGAGGCACATGCAGAACTAGCACTAGTCACCACGGGAAATTAGGATTCGTCATTCTTGCAAGGAATCGTACCTTTGTCTATCTCTATGTCTTGAGTTGTATGTTCAGAGGTACTCATGGAGAATGACATAGGTTATCCATTCTGAATGGCATCATGTATGGACATTTTGCTACAACTGCAGCAGATGACAATGTAAAATGCAGAATCTACCCAATCGAAACACAACTCAGAGAGTTACATGACTCTGAAACCTTAACCCATCGTTTCACATATCCATTTCATCAATAAGCTTTTTATTGGAGGCCTGCCCTATGTACAATATGTAGTAGCTCTGTATTAGTATAATCTTCTTTGTCTTTGCTCAAAAAAAAAAAAGAAAAGAGTAAGTTGGGGTCTAAATTCCTGTTAAAAGACAACATTCAAAGGAGCACAATTCTCAAAAAAAAATGGAAGACAGCCTAGAAAGACGACAAAATTTTTCGCCTAGAAAACTTGATGGAGATAAAATTCAGAGAGAATATAAAATTATCATCCCTAAATTTTGTGTGTATGCGTGAAATAACTTTAATTTATGTTCGAGCGGTTGCATTTGCTAGCATTTTTGTGCGTGCATGTGTTAGTTTCACTTGCTTTTGATATTTGCGACCCTGTAGTATGTAAGCTTCTTCATTTTGTGCCTGCATTTATATCTGTACGATTGAGCGTCCGATTCTGTGCGAGTGAGTGCAAGAAGCTTTTATGTGTGTATATGCGCGAGCTCATTGAATATATAAGTGCAGTTTCGTTGTAGTGGCTTCCAGTCTTCCGTCCGGAATATATTCGATTCGGCAGTTATTGTATGTTAGTGGGTGGCTGCGTTTTTCATAGAGAATGTATGTCAATTTGACTGAAAGCAATCTCCGTATTTGTTTGGTGCGCTATCATAGTTTTGCGTTTGTTTCTCTTGAAACTATCACACAGGACGTAGGGGTTTGTAGCTCTCTCGGATATGTGAAGTTCACGTGAGAGAGAGAGAGAGAGAGAGAGAGAGAGAGAGCGCATATTGTGGTGTCTGTGCGCATGACATAATTCTTTTTCTCGGAGAAGTCGAGAAACCAGGATCGAGGTTGCTTGGGTTGCTTTTGTCGCACGGACCCTGTATGGGTGAGTGTCGCCTACTCTGCCTCCTTCCTCTCCCTCGGTCACACAGAAGCTCCGACTCTCCGGCCTCTTTTTTACTGGAGGCTAGGCTGGAGCAGCTCTGGGCCCTTGCCCTGAGAGGCGCTAAATAAACGACTTCACGAACAGCAGTGGAACAGTCATCAAATAAGCGTCGCCCAAAAACATGAAGTTACATTGATAATTTGTTCTTCTCCATCAAACTTGAAAGAGTATGACTAAGTCCCTTTTGTTGAATCATCCAATCAGCTGGAGGCAAGGTTTGCTTGGAGAAGTGACCAGCTGCTTTGCGGTTCTTTGGAATATTATTTGGAGTGAGCCTCTCTGTTTTTAGAAGGAATGATGTGTGGCAAGCCCTCCAAAGAATGGTCTCTAGAGAAGTCTCTAGATAAACTACATAAAAGAATAAAAAATTATAAAAGGTCTTCATATACAGTACACATGTACATACACACATAAACACACACATATACACAAACACACACATGTTTACATACACACATATACACATATATATACACACATAATTACATGCATACACGCACAAACATACATACACAAGTATATGCGTACATACATACATACATACACAAATGTATACACAAATATACACGTACGCACACATATACATACGTATACATACACATAAATACACATATACACATAGATAAAGTCACATACATATATATACACATGCATACACACACATAGACATGCACACATATATACATACACACATACACATACAAACATAGACATACATACACATACATATAGACACACACTCACATGCATACATATAGACAACACATTCATACATACACACACATGCATACATATAGACACATTCATACATACACATGCATGCATATGCATACATACATACACACATGCATATGCACACATACACATACACACATATGCATACACACATATACATATACATACACACACATACACACACATACACATACATATACACACATATACATATGCACATACACATATACACACACACATACATATACATACACCTATACATACGCACACATACACTCACATGCATACATACACACACATGCATACACATGCATATACATATGTACACACATGCATACACATGCATATACATATGTACATACATGCATACACACACATACACATACACACACATATGCATACACACATATACATACACACACATACACATACATACACACATATGCACATATACACACACACATACACAAAAATACACCTATACATTCACTCACATGCATACATACACACACATGCATACATACACACACATGCATACACATGCATATGCATACACATGCATATGCATACACATGCATATGCATACACATGCATATGCATACATAGATACACACATACATGCACATACACATATACACACACACACACTATACATACACATGCATACACACACACACACGTATACATGCGCAGACACATATACATACAAACACATAGAGACACACACATAGACATATACACACATACGCAAACACACACACATCCATATGCATACTCACATACACACATGCATACACACATACACACCTATGTACACATATACAGACACACATAAACATGCATAAACACATATACACACATACACATACATACACATATACATACAAACACATTCACACACATACACACATGTACCTACACACACATAGCATGCGCATACACACACATTGCATGCACATACACACACATAGCATGCACATACACACACATACACATATACACACACACATACAATCACATAAACACATATTCATACATGCATATTGTGGAGAATGAGTTCTCTTATGCGCAACGGGAATGTGTAGTGAACCCTTGTATGTCCAACAATTGGACAAATAGCTACACCTTAGATAGCTTTCTGCTCTCAATACAGAACTCAAATGGACTTGTGCCTGTAGACAATCAAAGTAGAGAAAGAGAGCTTTCTAACAAGCTATAAATAACTTACTTTGGACAAGTTTTGATTAGGAAACACAACTCACAAAGATGAACTACCTATCCACACAAGTATGCTGAAGAACTGAACTTCACTCTCAGACTGATAACTCTCTAATTATATATCCTTTGAGATAGATATTTGTTATAGAGAAAATAGCCACAAATAACTTTCCAACAAGCTAAAAACCAAGTAATTTGGATTAGTTTTGGTTAGGAAACTCAACTGACCAAGACAGACCACCTGCACACATAAGTACACTATAAAATTGGACTTCACTCTCTCATAGATATCTCACAGAATATAAATCTTCTGAATAAGATACTTGGGACAGAGAAAGTGAATGCCAAGAGCTTTCCAACAAGACACAAATTAAGCAATTTGGATATGTTTTGGTTGGGAAAGTTAACCGACCAAAATAGACTACCTGTCTACATAGGTATATTGAAAAACTAGAGTTCACTCTTTCACTGATATCTCACAGAATATGTAAGCTTTGAAGGAGATATTTGCAATACAAAAATTACACAAGATAACATTTCCAATGAGTGTCGAAACGCAAGAAATGGTTACATTGTATGCTAAGATATGAGCTTCACAATAGAGTTCTATACAAACTGATGTGCGGCTAGAAGGAGTCTAAGGGAAGAAAAAATGACAAAATGGCCACATCCAACTGCTGGGCACTCTTGCCTCTTTCTCTCATTGTTTAGAATGTTCCCACTCCACCTTTATAACCATTGAGCATGTGAAGAAGTTTGTGCCTCCTTCTTAACTCACCACTTTGCCTACTACATGCTACTAACTACAAGGGAGATAATGTATCTTTTACTCATCATGAATTTTAACTAGAATTTTTCTTTTATTTTTTTCTTTTCTCTTCATTTCCTTTATCTTTATATTTGATAAATTTATCCAAGCATAGATCATATGAAAATGAGCTTGTACATTTATCTTCAACACTCCCCCTCAAGCTCATTTGGGAGATATCTTCAACCATGTCCTGCAAATTTATCACATCCTTGAAACCTTTGAGTTTAGAAGCATCCAAGAACTATGTAAACATATCTGCAACCCGCTCTTCGGTTCTGATGAACTTTATCTCCACATCTTTGCTCAATACCTTCTCCCTTACATAATGGTAGTGGACCTCTATGTGCTTGCTCCTTGCATGAAACATAGGATTGCTTGCCAAGTAAATACTTGACATGTTATCATTGTATATAGGGATGGTTCCAACTTGCACTTCAAGATCAGCCAAAAGCTTTTTAATCCACATTGCTTCACATGTGGCAAATGCTAATCCTCTATATTCAACCTCCATGATGAAAGTGCAACAGTAGGTTGTTTCTTTGAGCTCCATGTGATAGGTTTGCTTCCTATCATGAATGCATAACCTGAGGTTGATCTTCTATCTTCCTTTGAACCTGCCCAATCAGCATCGATAAATCCTTTGACCTGCAATTCTTCATCAAACTTGTAAACAAAGCATGATTAACTCTATGCTTTATGTATCTCAACACTCTCTTGGCTGAATTTAAGTGTTCACTTGTCGGGGCTTGCATAAACTTAGACAGTACACCAACAACATAAGATAAATCAGGTCTTGTAATGTTTGCATAGATTAATGATCCTACAATGTTTTTGTATGTCGTTACATCTTCCAATGGTTCTCCATCATTTGAACAAATCTTTGTATTTGTGTCCATGGGTTGAGTGAGTGGTTTGCATTCACTCATTCCAAATCTGATAAGAACATCCAACAAGTAGTTCCTTTGATTCAAGTAGATGCCACTCTTTCCATAAACAACTTCAACTCCTAAAAAATATTTAAGCTCTCCAAGATCTGAAATTTTAAACTCCTAATTACCAAACTTCCTTTTGATTGTTAGATATGCTCAATACTCCACCCTCATGTGACCACAAATGATCCATGGTGCTCTAAGTTGTAAGGCCCCCATTATGAGGAGAAGCCATTATGAGAGCCCGGACATTTGTGGAACCCTAACTTCCAAGTTAGATGAGGTCTATGTGTGACCATTGATGGTTATAAATGATCTTTGTGAGCCTAGCCATTAGGTTAGGTAGGGCATAAACTTCCAGGCCATTGGGCTGGCATTTAAGGTGAAAATAAAGGCCTTGTGGCGTCGTGCAGTTTCCCCATAGAACCTTAATGGGGGGAGTGCAGAGGGGGGCTTGCCCCCTTCTACGGGGTACGGGGGCCCTATCCCCCCGGCCCGTAGGGCCGAGACGGTAGGACTTCTGGTCGTGGAGATACTCTCGGATCATATATTTTACCGACTATTTTGTATCTCCTGACTATGTTTATCTATACCGAACCACCTTGTAAAAGCTATATAAGCACGACCCTGGTTGAGCTTTATATAGCATTGCGCACTAGTAAGCCCTTCATCTAGAGTCTGTTTAGATCGCCATCTAAGCTCCATAGTGGGAGCGCACGGGTGGACAGCGCCATCTTTGTAACTACATTACGCTCGGCAATCTGAGAATTTGAGTTCTCTATCTCTCAGTCTACGGCTATCTTTGTCTGCGTTTTTCTCTCAACTCTGTCTACAGGTCTATTCCGTTGTGCTGTTATTTTCTTACATGGTATCAGAGCTCAGGCGGCTCTGAGTGGTGCAGAAGCAGAAATGCAGAGGTTGCAAAGTTCTGAACAACAAAAGAGAGAAGATGTGAAGCGGTGTGTCATCATCTACGACTGGGGGCCAAGGTGGTTCATCAACAAGAGTAGGTGGCGCACAAGTAGGAGCAGCAATGATGCCAGTCATCCCAACATTGCGGATACAACCACCAGCCTTCACAGAAGGTAAACTTGATGGTACGAACTACACCCTGTGGAAGTTCAAAATCACTTCTATTCTTGATTCATATGAGCTTTTGGAGACTGTTCTTGGGACTGACCATGAGCCCCAAGAAAGACCTGATCCAAATAATCCTGATCGAATGATTCCTCCTGATGCTGATCTTCTACGTGCTTGGAAAGGTAGAAATGCAGATGCACTCTGTGCTCTTGTTACAAGTACTTCTGATAGTGTTCTGAATCTCATTGAGCATACTACGAAGGCATTTGAAGCATGGAACATACTGAGAAATCAATATGAAACTCGTAATCAGACATAGATTCAGAACTTGGAGAATCAGCTTGCAGCAGAACGGTTTGCTGATGGGGAGATTGCAGAGGTGTTTATCACTCGCATAAAGAATCTACGAGATCAAATGGCGGAAGCAGGTGTTCAAAAGTCAAGTGAGGAGTTAGCTCGATGTTGTCTTTGAATATGTCCACCTAAGTTTGATGGTCTGGTAACTGCTCTTAACACTCAAATTAGACCTCAACCACTAACTTTTGAAGAATTGAGTGCCTTACTCATGGAGGAGGAGCTTTGGCTCAAGGCAAGGAGTGGTGGTAGCAAAGGAGATTGTGCATTCACAGCAAATGCCAAAGGACGCAAAACAGACTCTTCAAAAGATGGAGACAAAAAGAAGAACGAAAAAAAGAAGTTCAAGGGAGAGTGTTTCCACTGCAAGAAGAAGGGACACAGAATCCAAGACTGTCACATCAAGAAGGCAGAAGAGAAGAGTGGCTTTTCAAAAGGTGGCAAGGGCAAGGAGTCTGCAAACACAGCAGAAATAGAGCTTGAGTTATTTGTTACAATAGAGGAGGTGTGCTCCTCGGCTGAAGATTCAGGAACAGATGACTCATGGGTGTTGGACAGTGGTGCATCTCGTCACATGACGAGTAGAAAAGACCTTTACAGTTCCTTACAGCCTGTAGCTCAAGCGTAAGCACCATCTCCTTTAGTTGTCAATCCGGGGAGACGTGAGGACCGGTATGAAGACCACGAGCAAGTGAAGGCACAAGTGTGTGAGTGAAAGCACACCAACATGCACACACATACACACACACATGCACACAAGGCAAGATCAAAGAGAGGAACAATGGAACGCTTTGATTGCAAAAGAGTTCTCTTACAAAAGCTCTATTCTCTAACAAGCTAACCTCAAAAATGAGCTCTCTAGCTCTTTTTATAGTTTTTGGACTAGTTTTGGCCCTGTCCAGACCTAGTGTCTGGCCTAGTTAAAAATTAGGTTCCAGGGCTTATTTGAGGGCTCACATGAAGTCTAAAAATTATGAAAATTGGTAGGATGATACTTCTAATACTCCTCAAGCTCAAGGACTCCTCGGCTTGAACAAAATGGAGTTACGAAAATAGAAAATGGTATTTACAATGGTTTTTAGTTATGGAAATCACTATTTTTGTAGGGGATTCTTCTAAAAATTTGACATGTACTTCTTGGAGCTCCCTACTTGCTCCTTCTTCTTGTGTGTGTCCACCTTTCTGATGTGCTTCCATGCTTGTGCTTGAACTTGAGTTCCAACACTCCCCCCCCTCTCGAGTCTGTCGTCCCTGATAGACCCTTGTTGTAGTGGTTGTTCCAAGTAGTGCTTTGAGAGGGAGTGTCCCTTCACAAAAGTCATCTGGCTTTCAGATGTGGCATGGTTGGTTGTCCAGTTCTTCCTCTGTCACTGCGAGCCTTTGCAAGTTTTAGTGCCTTGGTATGTACTTCTTCGTTGGATTCCAGCATGATTGTGTCATTGTGAGTCTCCGTTGATGTCCTCTAGATCTTCCAAAGTTGATGTTCGTAGTAGTCATGCTAAGTACTCATAACCCATAGTGGATGATGGGTAAGTGTGTTCGTGCATGTGTTGAGGAAAATATGTGCCTTGTGCACGGCCTTGTAATGTAGCCCTATGCATGCTTACTTGGAAAATGCATCGGAAGAAGTATGGTGCAAAAATTGGGGTTCTTGAGCTAAGTGCTTAAGGGTATGTTGACGAAGAGGTTTCCTAAGCTATCATGGTTATGATGTTTCCAAAGTAAAGATACGTACCATGGAGAAGGTGAATCGATGTTCATCTCTTCGTGCTGTACACTTGGCCTTTGGGATGGAACATTGTTGATGAATGTCCGTGTTGATGGTCCACTGATGAGATCTTTTGAATGGCTGATCCTGTCTCCTCTTTTCAAAGCATCATTTGCCAAATACAGAGAATTGAATTTCTTTATATTCCTTGACAAACAACATTCGATAACTACACCAAGCTTAGTTTCACATATTCTCTCTAGCTCACCATAAGCAGGAATCTTCTCATCCAGTATACATACAAAGATTTGTAGGGTACTAGAACTACCCCTTGTAGATATCTCCCTGGATGCTCTCGTACATGGAGTAGTTAAGCATCACTCAAGTTGCGGACCTTCCAGCTCTTCACTCCTACCATGGTAAGAGGAAACCATAGTTGTGGATGCCATGTTCATGCCAAGTTCTTGACATCTACCAGATAAGGCAGCAATTATATCATCTGCTAGCCGAGACACACTTCTATCAAAACTGATAACTGCCCAGTAATCAATGGTTCCATCTTCAACTAAGCATGACTCATTCACATTCCATGGACCAAACCTGGGAATAAACTCTCTCTCTCTCTCTCTCTCTTCTCTTTTTTTTCCTCCTTTTTTTCTCTTTTTTTTTTGTGGAAGAATGTCACCAAACAAGACGACAGATGTTAGTATCAGAAAAAATAATTGACATATGTCAATGTGCTCTTGTGCATGGGACTCTCAAATGTGTCTATGCACAGCCATGTAATGTCGCCCTATATTAATGCATACTTTGGGAATGCATGACTTGAATGTTGCAAAAAACAGGGTTGTGCAAGAAGCACATGGTTCTCGCACGTTGAGGCTTTCGATGTTACTTGTAGATAGTGACGCCGGATTTGGTGGAGGTATCCATTGGATCTTGAAATGATGTAATCCTCCTTATTGGGGTCCATCTTAGAACAACATTTGGCACTGTAGAGATCACTTCAGGCATCTTCATCTTTGGATGGTTTCTTAAATTTTGTATCCCACGTGGTTGGTTCCTTGGTTTTTTGGGGGCTACTAGTGCTTTCGGCTTCCATACCCATACCCTGGTGGCTGGTCCTCTAACCCTTGTTGAAGAGGCGAGTTGATCTGGTTGTGGTCTTGGTGTTTGGTTGTGACCCTTGCTCCGCCTAAGCTTCTTTGTTGCAACTTTTCTCATGTGGGAGAGCATAGATTGTTGTGCATGTAAGAGCTTCTTGGGTACCCATATTTGCAATTGTCCTTGTTGAGCTGCAGCTAATTTCTTAGGCACCCAAACTTGTCGGATATCTTGTGGTTGAGTTTGTCCTAGCTTCTTCAGTCGTCTTCTGGCCTAGTGGGAGTCCCTGGAGGGGAATTGTGGGGTTAAGGCCGGTGGTTGCTCTCCTTTTCGTACCCAGATCTGCTTCATGCCTGGCACTACTTTCCTTTGGAAATCCCGTTGTCTATTTGATATAGCAGTTGTCCTGTTCTATTGTGCTTGCCTTGTTGGTTGAGTTGTAGTGGCGGTATTAGTCCTTGCACCAGAGGAGGAGTCCGCTTGTCCTTGAGCCTGTTCTTCCATGATTGAGTTCTCCTGCAACATAGAGCGTTTGATGCATACAACATCTCTTTTGCTAAGATTAGTCCTAGGAGAACTACAAGATGTGACATCTGTATTTGTGAGCATGCCATTTTCTAGTTCTAATGTAAAGCATTGTTCCTGGACCCAAACTTGAAGAAGTTGACTTCTTAGGTTCAAGTTGACTGCATTGTCATAAATCCAATCTTGTCCTAAGACAAGTGGTTCTGTAAGGTTCTCATCTTGACACACTAGCACTTTGACTTTCATTGGAACATCTTGAAGGTAGATGGGAAGTTCCACCTCGCCCAAACAAGGGGTTTCCACACCTCCCAATCCTATGAGATAAGCTTCTATGGGATTGATGTCCAACTGCAAGTCTTGGCAGTAGGAAAGTCTAACTGCACTACTTGCTGCACCTGAGTCAATCAATGCTTTCACAGTCCTTGCACGCTTTCCTTGTCCTATCTCTATGGTCACAAAGGGACGTCGGTCAATGACTTGAGAAGTCGCTATGCCTGATTTTTGGCACATATCCATGTGATATTTTGGGGCGTTTGAGTTGACATCTAGGCCTAGTCGCCTTAACTTACTTAGCAGCATTGAGTCTTGTAAGCATATCCTCTGTAAGAGGTTCTTGGTATAACTTGACTCTACATCCACTAATATAGTTTGGCAAGATGTCACCTTCTAAAGTAGCCAATTGAACCGCACCGCTAGTGGAAATTGGATGAATGATCATGGGTCCATATCCTCTTTTTTCCAACTTACGGGCATGTTGCTTTAGCGTATAGACCAGCACTAGGTCTCCCTCTTTCAATCCTTTATCTTTGATATGTGCATCAAAGTATGACTTTTGTCTTTTCTTTGCAGCATAGATGCCTGCTGCCGCTCGTAGCCTCGTCTCACCTAAGCGTTCTAGATCAAAGATCCTGGAGGACAATTCATGTCCATTCCACTCATGTTCTTGTGCTACTTTTAAGGCTGGGATGAGAAAGTCCAATGGTAGCACAACATTTTGTTCAAAGACCATCTGAAATGGGGTGGTGTTGAGTACCGTTTTGTAGGCAACTCGATAAGCCCAAACAACATGATGAAGTTGTTTGTCCCAATCAGATCGTTTATTATTTACGAGTTTTGTCAATACGTTATAGAGGATCTTATTGGTGCTCTCGGCTTGTCCGTTAGCTTGTGGGTGATAGGTGGCAGACTTCTTATGTATTACCAAGAATTCTTGGAGAAGATTTTCAATGACTTCATTCAAGAAGTGTGTGCCTCTATCGCTCACTAACTCTATTGGTAGCCTATATCTCGTGAACACATTCTCGAATAAGAACTTAGCCGTAGTCTGAGCATCATTCTTTGTTGTGGCTTTCACTTCTACCCACTTGGTAAGGTAATCTGTGGCTACAATAATATACTCTGCATGGGAGTTTCTAGCTGGGGGGTTAATAGGACCTATAAAGTCTATACCCCATTTCGAGAATGCACGTCCTCCCATCATTGGCCTCAAAGGCATCTCATCTGTTCTAACTGGGTATTGTGCACGTTGGCATGTGTCACATTTCTTCACATAGGTATGTGCATCCATATGGAGAGTGGGCCACCAAAGTCCTGAGAATAGAATGGTCTTGATCACTCGGTCAGGACCAAAATGTCCACCTGCAACACCACTGTGTGCAGTCTCTAAGACTTTCAAATAGTCTGATTCATGAACACACAGTCTTAAGTAACCATCTTTGCCTCTTCGATATAGGTTGTCTCCTACTAAGGCATAGCCTTGAGCCTCTTGCTCCATGCTTCGTCTTCTTGCTAGGCTAGCCTCATTGGGTAATCTTCCCAATCTCATAAACTCTACCAATGGAGCACTTCAATCAGGAATTAATGACACGTGATAAAGGGTGGCATGCTCTACTGGTGGTCTCTCTCTGCACATTGGACAATTGTTAATCCACTCATGTATTTCTTTGTCCATGCTAGGCCAATACACTCCTAAACGTTTCAAATTTTGTAATGTGTGCTGTTTAGAATAATGATTTCCTAGCAATCCTTCATGAGCTTGTCTATCAACTACTATGTTCATCGTCATCAACGCAACAAGCTAGTACACCCTTCATATCTTGTTTGTACATGCTTCCTGCCAATATGTGATATTTTTGTGATTTTACAATACAGGAGCCACATTCCTGCTACTAGCACTTGAATCCGCCGCTAAGCCTTCCACATTAATGGGTGTAATCTTGGGTGCACTGGAGGGGTTTCTTGGAAATCTCTGGGTGGTCTTTGCCATATTCATGACAAAAATCTTGTATTGTGATAGCCTGACCTTGACTCGGAGATGGTGGGTGGGGACAATCACGAATGAAATGGTCATCTTGACACCTGAAACAAGATCCTCTAGGGGCTTGTGGTTTCATTTGTCTTAATTAGGGCCTAGGGTTAGGATTTGATTACATGACATTGGAGTATTTTGGCTCCCAATTTTGCTCCATAGGTGGTGCCTCATATTGATACGAGTAAATCTCACTATGCTCAGGCGACTCAGTGTAATAAGCATGTGGACTACCTTCATGAGAGTAGTCTGAACTATGAGCATGAGAGTCATTATCTGGTATCAATGGGGTTAGTGGCACCAATGCTCTATTTGGATTTTCCTCTCCCACAGCATACTTGACTGGAATCACGTTGGCAGGAGCTGGTAGTTGGTTTCCCAAGACTGGTTGTGGCCTATATTGTGCCTGATAGTGCTGTTGTGGTCGATAATATGGCTGTTGGTATTGGTTCTGATACCTACCTTGTTGGTAAGGTTGCTGATAAGTTTGTCTAACAGCCTGCCTATTGTAGGGACAATCAATAGTGCAATATGGAGCATTCCTTTCTCTAATGTTTTGGTTTTGCATTGGGCATACGTTAGCCATGTGGTCCCCTCCACAGGTATAACATCAGTTCAATGAGGTGACTCTTTGTGTTTGTCTATTTTGGACTCCCAACTTCTTGGCAACTTGCTCAGCTATCTCATCTATTTCCGTGGAGATTTTTGAAGTATGACCAGTAGAACTATCAAAATCCTTATAGAGTTTGGACAATCCTAACTCCTCTATGTTCTATGTCAATGCACGTCCGCACACACTCTTCTATGGATCTGGGCTCTTTCAAGTACACATATGATCTCAACTTTGTGCTCAGTAAGCCATCTAAGAACAAAGCCACTTGTTTGGCTGATGTGGGTAACTAGGGAGCAGGGCATCTCTCTAAATAGTCTCTGAATCTTCTACCTGCTAGTCACACTGTTTCTTGGGGTGTCTGCTTGAAGCTGTGGATCAAGGATGATGTGTTATGCCTGATACCACTCTTGGAAAATTCTATAATGAATTCATCTAGCAGTTGATCTATATCACGATAGTTGCGACTACTCAGTGGTTGAAACCAAGCTAAGGCAGTGCCCTTAAGGGTCAAACCAAATGCCTCGTACTGGGTGAACAAATCCTCAACCTATTCAACTCTTAACACTTGTTTGAACTCGGCCAAATGATCATAAGGATCTCCTCTCTCGTCAAAATAATTCTTCATTGCCTTGATAACTTGAGTGGGTCTAAGGGTTCTTGGATGCTCTGGGGGTCTAGGCAATGGAAAATCATGTTCATCTCTTTGTTGCCTATGTGCTTGATGTATCTCTCTTTCATGTCTTTCATTTTCAAATCCTGATCTATTTCTGCCCACAGTGTGTGCAAAACTTACCTCAGGTTTCTCTCTAGTTCTTTCTCTCTGGGCTTCATGAGCTTGGGATGATCCTACTCCTTGGAAGCCACAGGAAATATTGGATCTTGATGGAGGGAAAATCAATTCACTCTTCCAAGTATATGCATGTCTATCATGTTCTGTTACCAAGAATATTTTCTCTAATGTGTTATCCAGGTAGAGAACTTTGCCTGGTATCTCTGGATCCTTGAACTCGTAGATGATGATTATACCCAATTGTCTAGGTTGATCTGGCTTGAATCTCCAAAAGGCTTCCTCTGTTTCTCTATTCAAGAATAGTTCTATGCTTTTGCTGTCTTGAGGGATCCAATCTGGTGTGATCACTCTGGTCAAGACTGACTTACCTCTAGGAGTCTGGGGTTCTTGTCCTACATTTCCTTGTTCTAGGTCTCCTATCTCATTCTCATGAATGATATTTCCAAACTCATCGGTCCTATCTAGTAGGTTGGTGACCACATACATGGTTCCTTCCTTATCAATGTATGAACCCTCTTCAAACTTGACTACTGGGTGTTCAAGTCCAAAGGTTTGATCTGGATTTTTGAGTTGGACCACTGATCGCCTCAGGCCATCCTCATAGATGCGAGCACCTAATCGGTTGGTCCGAATATATTCTAGTTGTGTCTTATATGGACCTTCTGGTGTTTGTAAATAGGCTGTTCCTGAATTACCTACAGGTTTTCCCATGCTAAAAGACATTTCTGAGTCACTTGTATCTGAACTTAGTACGTAAGGATGACCACTTAGTTGTTGTCCCCAAGACTTAGCTGTATGGTTGACACTAGCCTCAGAAGATCTAATGCTTTGTCTATCCTTGCTTAGGTGTCTACCAGATCTCAGGTTCATAAGCTTTGGTTAAGACTCAAAAGTTTCCCCTTAGTATGGTTCAAAATCCTTTGGAGTCCCCTTGGGTTCTTGGTCCCACCTGAGGGTCAACTTCAAAATATCCTATCTGAAAATCAACGCATTATTCTTATAAAAAAACAGTTGAGGCCATGTAGGATTCGAAACGAGCTTTCCAACGAGCTATAGAGCTCAAAAAATGGACTTTGTATGAAAACGTTATGTCAAATCAGGCTCCTGGGGGTCAAAACAGGGAAACAAGACCTTTTGGAAAAAATCGTGATTTTGTGAAATCAAGAGGATCGCGATGCTGTGAAATCAGAGAATCGCGATTTTGTGAAATCAAGAGAATCGCGATGCTGTGAAATCAGAGAATCGCGATTTTGTGAAATCAAAGGAATCGCGATCCTATCAAATCAGAGAATCGCGTTTTTGAGAATCGCGATTGCCAGTAGAGAATCGTGTTTTCACAGAATCGTGTTTTCAGAGAATCGTGTTTTCGCAGAATCGTGTTTTCACAGAATCATGTTTTCACAGAATCGTGTTTTCACAGAATCGTGTTTTCACAGAATCGTGTTTTCACAGAATCGTGTTTTCACAGAATCGTGTTTTCCCAAAATCGTGTTTTCATAGAATCGTGTTTTGAGAATCGTGTTCTAGAGAATTGCGATTTTGTCTCAGAGAATCGTGGTTTTCAAAATTTAGAGAATCGCGATTTTGAGTACAAGCACAGAATCGTGTTTTTGAGAATCACGATTTTGAGAATCGCGATTTTGAGTAGAGAATCGAGTTTTTGGGAATCGCGATTTTGAGCAGAGAATCATGCTTTCACAGAATCATGTTTTGACATGAAAATCACGATTGCCAACAGAGAATCGTGTTTGATCACAATCGTGTTTTTGGCTGAAAATCGTGATTGGTGAGAATCACGATTTTGAGCACAACCATAGAATTGTGATTCTGAGAATGACCCCGGAATCGTGTTCTTTTCAAAAGGCTTGTAGGCGGGAAACAGAGAATCGCGATTTTCAAAAAAATTTGAATTTTTCATAGAATCGTATTTTTTGGCGGAAAATTCAAATTTCTGAGCGCCGAGCAATGGCGAGCTCCGTATGTGCAGAAACTCAGGAAAAAACACAAGCGGTTGCTCTCTCTTGCACTTCCTAACTCCTTCCCACACAATAATGCATGAAAGATGGTATAAAAATGGTGAAAATGCACTAAAAAACAGGAAATTTCTATGAAGAAGAAGATGGAAGAAGATGGAGATGGTGATGATGATGAAGATGAAGATGAAGATGAAGAAGAAAAAACAGAAAATGAACAAAAATGACAGTTTTTTTACCTTCCAACGTCGCAAATCTACGATCTTACCATCACAACGCTCGTCGTCGAAGCTCTCTCCCCGACAATGACGCCAAAATTTGGTGTAGCTCAAGCGTAAGCACCACCTCCTTTACTTGTCAATCAGCGGAGACGTGAGGACCGGTATGAAGACCACGAGCAAGTGAAGGCACAAGTGTGTGAGTGAAAGCACACCAACATGCACACACATACAACACACGCACACAAGGCAAGATCAAAGAGAGGAACAATGGAAAGCTTTGATTGCAAAAGAGTTCTCTTACAAAAGCTCTATTCTCTAACAAGCTAACCTCAAAAATGAGCTCTCTAGCTCTTTTTATAGTTTTTGGACTAGTTTTGGCCCTGTCCAGACCTAGTGTCCGACCTAGTTAAAAATTAAGTTCCAGGGCTTATTTGAGGGCTCACACGAAGTCTAAAAATTATGAAAATTGGTAGGACGATACTTCTAATACTCCTCAAGCTCAAGGACTCCTCGGCTTGAACAAAATGGAGTTACAAAAATAGAAAATGGTATTTACAATGGTTTTTAGTGATGGAAATCACTATTTTTGTAGGGGATTCTTCTAAAAAATTGACATGTACTTCTTGGAGCTCCCTACTTGCTCCTTCTTCTTGTGTGTGTCCACCTTTCTGATGTGCTTCCATGCTTGTGCTTGAACTTGAGTTCCAACACAGCCTCTAAAGGAACCCATCACAGTAAAGGTAGGAAACAATGCAAGATGTCCTGCAGAGGGCGAAGGTACGGTTTCTTTCATTAACTCTAATGGCGATATCAGAAAGCTTTCAAATGTGTTGTATGTTCCACAAATAAAACGAAATCTACTTTCAGTAGCTTCTATAACTGATCAAGGTCATCAAGTATCTTTCAGTAAGACAAGAGCTAAGATTATGGACAGTAACAACAACATTGTTGGGACTGGCGTAAGGAGGAACAACCTGTATGAATTGTGTGTTCTTACAACCACTACGAACGTGGGCACAAGTAAGCTATGGCATGAGAGATTTGGCCACATTGGATACCCTGTACTGAAGGAGATGCATCGCATAGGTATGGTTGCACACCTACCATCGATTGCAGAAATGAAGGAACCATGTGAAGCTTGCATGATGGGCGAGCAATAGAGGAAGGTGTTTCCACAAGAAAGCAAGAATAGGGCAAGCTATCCTCTAGAGTTGGTGCATGTTGACTTGTGCAGAAAAATGCCTACACAGGCCTTGGGCAGATCTTTCTACTTCATGTTACTTGTCGACGACTATAGCAGGAAGATGTGGGTGTACTTCCTTCGTGATAAGGCTCAACTTTTGGTAAGTTTAAAGAATGGCTTCAACTTGTTGAAACTGAAACAGGGAAGAAGATGAAGAAATTCAGGACAGACGGTGGTGGTGAGTTCACATCAATAGAGTTTGAAGATTTCAGCAAGAGTAAGGGAATCAAGCATCAACTCACACTGGCACATAGTCCTCAATAGAATGGTGTTGCAGAATGCCGAAATCAAACCATCATGGAGATGGCAAGGTGCATGTTGAAAGGAAAGGGTTTGCCTAATCAATTTTGGGCAGAGGTTGTCAACACTGCTGTCTACAACTTGAATCAAAGCTACGCCAAGGCACTTGATGGAAAGACTCCACAAGAAGCCTACACTGGTAAAAAGCCTTCTGTTTCCCATTTCAAAGTATTTGGAAGTGAATGTTATGTACATGTTCTAGATAGGGAGAGAAACAAGCTTCAACCAAAAAGCATCAAATGTATCTTCCTGGGGTACAACGAAGATAAGAAGGCTTATAAGCTTTATGACCCTGAGGCTAAGAAGATCATGGCGAGTTGTGATGTCGTGTTCAAGGAGGAGCAGCCACATGCAGTGGAGGAGGAAAAGGGAGCTTCCACTTTATCATCAGGCGAAGGGGCAATCCACTATGAACCTAGCCCAAGAGCTATTGCAAACAGAATACAACAATATCATGAAGAATGGAACTTGGGAGCTAGTGGATTGACCCCCTAAGCGTAAAGTCATTGGCACCAAGTGGGTTTGGAAGCTAAAGTACAAGGCTGATGGTACTCTAGAAAAATATAAAGCAAGACTTGTTGCACAGGGCTACTCACAAGTTGAAGGCATTGACTTTTGTGAATCATTTGCCCTGACTACAAGAATGACTACTATCCGAGTAGTACTAGTTGTGGTTGCACATAAGCGTTGGCCAGTCTATCACATGGATATTAAATCAGCGTTCCTGAATGGAGACCTCAAGGAGGAGGTATATGTGTCTCAGCCACCAGGGTTTGAGGCTCCCCATTCACAGAACAAGGTATGTAAGCTGAAGAAGGCATTATATGGGCTAAAAGAAGCCCCTAGAGCATGGTACCAATGGATAGATAAGTATCTCTTGGATCTAGGGTTCAAAAGATGTGCTTCTGATGGTAAGTTGTATGTTCTAAATAAAGGAGGGAAGACAATTGTGCTTGTACTCTATGTAGATGACCTTGTGATTACAGGAAATGATGATGCTCTTCTTCAACAAACAAAAGATGCCCTGAGTTCAGAATTTGAAATGACAGACTTGGGCTTAATGCATTATTGCTTAGGTCTTAAAGTTTGGCAGGAACCAGGGAAGATTTTCATCTCTCAACAAAAGTATGCAAGACAAATATTGAAGGCATTCGACATGGAGGATTGCAAGGAAATTTCTACACCTATGGAGTTCAAAAAAAATTATCTATTGAAGATACTTCACCTCCAGTGGATATTGGAAGATACAGAAAATTAGTTGGAAGTCTAATCTACTTGTGCAATAGCAGACCAGACATCTCTTATGTTGTTGGAGTAGTAAGCAGGTTCTCTAATAAGCCTTGCCAAACGCATTGGAAGGCAAGCATGCGGATACTCAAGTATGTGAAAGGAACTACTGATTATGGTATTCTTAATGAAGAAGGATCATCTCTGGTTGGATACTGTGACTCAGATTGGGCAGGAGATATTGATACTAGAAAATCAGTTTTTGGATATTGCTTTTCTTTAGGATCAGGGATTTTCTCTTGGATTAGTAAGAAGCAACCGACTGTAGCATTATCTTCTATTGAAGCTGAGTACAAAGCTGCATGCGTTGCAGCATGTGAAGCAGTATGGTTGAGGAGGATCCTATGGCACATAGGAATACAAGGACAGGAGGCTATAGAGTTGAAGTGTGACAACCAAAGTTGCATGGCCATTGCCAAAAATCTTGTTTTCCATGCACGTACCAAGCACATAGAATCCAATATCACTATGTGTGTGAGTTGATTAAGGATGGGGTCGTGGAGATAACTTATTGCCCTATTGAAGAAAATGGAGCAGACATCTTCACCAAGGCTCTTGGGAGAGAGCAACTTCTTCGACACTTTCCAAAGCTTGGGATTGGACCAAGGAGGTAGTTCACCATCAGGTGGACATTGAGGGGGGGTGTTAGATATGCTCAATACTCCACCCTCATGTGACCACAAATGATCCATGGTGCTCTAAGTTGTAAGGCTCCCATTATGAGGAGAAGCCATTATGAGAGCCCGGACATTTGTGGAACCCTAACTTCCAAGTTAGATGAGGTCTATGTGTGACCATTGATGGTTATAGATGATCTTTGTGAGCCTAGCCGTTAGGTTAGGTAGGGCATAAACTTCCAGGCCATTGGGTTGGCATTTAAGGTGAAAATAAAGGCCCTGTGGCGTCGCGCGGTTTCCCCATAGAACCTTAATGGGGGGAGTGTAGAGGGGGGCTTGCTCCCTTCTACGGGGTCCGGGGTGCCTATCCCTCGGGCCGAGACGGTAGGACTTCTGGTCGAGACGGTAGGACTTCTGGTCGAGACGTAGGGCCGAGACGGTAGGACTTCTGGTCGTGGAGATACTGTCGGATCATATATTTTACCGACTATTTTGTATCTCCCAACTATTTTTATCTATATCGAACCGCCTTGTAAAAGCTATATAAGCACGGGCCAAGTTGAGCTTTATATAGCATTGCACACTAGTAAGCCCTTCATCTAGAGTCTGTCTAGATCGCCATCTAAGCTCCATAGTGGGAGCACACGGGTGGACAATGCCATCATTGTAAGTGCATTACGCTCGGCAATTTGAGAATTTGAGTTCTCTATCTCGCAGTCTACGTCTATCTTTGTCTGCATGTTTCTCTCAACTCTGTCTACAGGTCTATTCCGCTGTGCTGTTATTTTCTTACATTGATATCTTTAATCCCTGTAACATCATTTCTTGTTATGATGAGGTCATCAATGTATATGCAAATATATACCCCTCTAGTCACAATTAGTTAGATATTCTACCAATCTCTGATTCCATGCTCTTGGTGCTTGCTTCAAGCCATTAAGTGCCTTCTTCAACCTGCAAACAAAATCTGGATGGTTTTCACAACCGGTTGACTCATGTATGCCTCTTCTTGTAGTTCTCCATTCAGAAAAGCATTTTTGATGTGGAATTGATATAGTGGCCATTTCCTTGAAGCACCAATTGCTATTAATGTTGTCATAGTTCCCATCTTTGCAACAGGGCTGAAAACTTCATCATAATCTATGCCTTATGTTTGTTTAAATCCTTTGGCAACTAATCTAGCTTTATATATATCTAGTGAACCATCAACATTCCTTTTTACTTTAAACACCCATTTGTTTGGAACAATCTTCATACCTTCTTTCTTTGGCACTAACTCCCATGTGTGATTTTCTTTGAGAGCTTTGATCTCCTCTTTCATAGCTTGCTTCCATTCCTTTTGTGTGCAAGCTTCTTCATATGTCTCAGGCTCTTTGTCTTTGATAACCTGCATCATGTATGCAAAATGTGTCGCCCTAAAACTATCATAACTCAACCTTTGAGTTGGATACCTTGTCCTTGAAGATCGTCTTTCATTGCCTTTAGAAAGTTGCTTCTTTAACCTATTTAGCTATACCGTCGGAGTGATTCCCTCTTCATATTCTTCTTCACTTGCATCTATCTCACTATTTGGAGTAGCACTTTCTTCTTTGACTCTACTATGAGCTGAATTTGGAGACACAGAATGACTCCCCCTCCATGTTGAACATTCTTCATTTGATGTAGATGCCTCTGGTCCTGCAACCTTTGTGCTCTCTTTCATTTGTTCCTACATAATCATCACAATCTTCTTCAAGAATCTTTTCCTTTCCTTTATCTTCATACCATGGTCTTAGTTCATCAAAGACCACATCTCGCTAGACTCTTAATAGGGCTGCCTCGTTTGCTTTCCTAGTTGACAAGCTTCACATAACTCATGTAGTCCAATGCTATTAAATTTTGAAAGACCTCTTACCACTTCATGTTTGCTCATGTCCTTCAGCTTCAGTGTCCTATTCTTTTGTGCCATAAGTCGAGCTCAGAAATCTTCTTGTTCCCACATTGAATGTACATGACCTTTCCATGTGGATGTTGGGCGTCCAAAGTGAACATCCTTCCTTTTCTTCTACCTCGAGCAATGACCTTGAAGCCTTCCTTTGGATTCTTTATGAAGCACCCATTCTCATTGAATATGACATGATAACCCTTCTCTACCATTTGTCCTATTGAAATCAAGTTCTTAGAAATTGTAGGAACATGAAGAACATTAGATAGTACCTTTGCTCTACTTGTATCTCCAAGCCTTATATCTCCAATATGTTCAATCATGTGTTGAGTATCATCACTTGCTTCAACACATCCTTTTCCACTTGGTACCTGTAGATTAGTGAACAAACTTCCTTGGCATGACATATGGTTACTACAACCTGAATCAATGTACCATTTTTTGTCATCTTCACAAGAGCTTCTATACTCATGTCTCAATGCAAGTAGTGTGTCCTTGCTTCCTTCACTTGAGGTGCTTGCATAGTTGCTTTGGTTCCTTTGATATCATCCATTTGGTCTTCCATTCTTCAGCCAACAATCACTCACATAGTGTCCTACTTTACCACAATGATAACATGTTATACCTATAAGAGAATTGTAGGATCCTCAGCCTCTTCCTCTACTTCTACCTCAACCTCTTCCTTGTGTGTTGCCATTTGATGCATCCTTGTTGTCTTCTCACTTGTTTTGATTATAGTTGGAGTGGTTGTGACCTCTTCCTTTTCCTCTTGAGCCTCCTCTTGAGTTTCTTGCTTTACCTCAGCCTGCATATAACATTTGGTTGTGGCTATCCTTTCCTTTGGGCCCACCAAAGCTAAGCTCTTCTGTGACAAGATGAGGGATTAGTTGTTCAAAACCTGAATATGCATCTTTCAAGTTAATGGAAGTTATAAAAGGCTTCCATCTTTCATCTTGTCTCAATCCATTGAGAGTATAACATACAAGATCTTTATCTTCAACCATTGTGCCAATAGAAGCTAAACACATCGCTTAGCTCCTTAATCTTCAAAGTATATTCAGCTATGGATTGACTCGAACTTTAATTTTCTTGATTGTGTTCAACTCATTCTTGAGTTGAAGTTTCCTAGCTTTGGTATTTGTTGAATACATCCTTTCAAAAGAGCTTCCCGAGCATCCTTAGCTTTCTCTAGATGTTGAATATGCCCTACCATGGCATTAGTAATGACTTGTGAAATGAGGAACATGACTCTCCTATTCCTCTCTTCCCATTCTTTTGCTTGCCTCCTTTGGACTTCGGTGGCCATAGCTTGATTGATTTGATGTTGAGCATCATCACCGCTCACAATACCACATAAGCCTTTGCCCATTAGGTAGTTGGTCAATCTAAACTTCCACACGGGATAGTTATCCTCATCCAACTTCTCTACTTGTTGACCCAAGCCAGCCATTGAAGAGTATCAAAGACTTTGAGAGTTAACTCGAATAGTTATATTGTCCTTTGCCCTTGCGTTTGTGAAGATCCTCCTTGTTTTATAGCTCCTCTTTTGCTTTGCTTTATCTCTAGCTCTATTGATGAAGATTCAGCACCAAGTTTTCTCTGATACCAACTGTGGAGAATGAGTTCTCTTATGCGCAATGGAAATGTGTAGAGAACGCTTGTATGTCTAGCACTTGGACAAATAGCTACACCTTAGATAGCTTTTTGCGCTCAATGCAAAACTCAAATGGACTTGTGCCTTTAGTCAATCAAAGTAGACAAAGGGAGCTTTCTAACAAGCTATAAATAACTTAATTTGCAGAAGTTTTGATTAGGAAACACAACTAACAAAGATGAACTACCTGTCCACACAAGTATGTTGAAGAATTGAACTTCGCTCTCAGACTGATATCTCTAAAAATATATATTCTTTGAGGACGATATTTGGTATAGACAAAGTAGACACAAATAGATTTCCAACAAGCTAAAAATCAAGTAACTTGGATGAGTTTTGGTTAGGGAACTGAACTGACCAAAACAGACCACTTGGACACATAAGTACACTATAAAACTAGACTTCATTCTCTGATAGATATCTCATAGAATATAAA
>CM035409.1:68207502-68212502 GCA_020310875.1 Ceratopteris richardii
TGACATTGGCAAAAATAGTGCATGAATTGAATCCTTTCCTAAATGCATGTTTTACTTAAGTATGACTAATCAATGGAAATGGCTAGAAATCATGCCGTGCAAACAAAGTAATGATGTGACCTTTAAATTAAAAGTTAAAAGAATGTGTATGGTAGTCAATGTGTGGGTTATATTGATGAAGGCATACCGAGTATAACATTCATCCTAAGATTGCAAAGGTGCAATTAAAACTGTTCATGCATCTACATATGAGCCTATACTAATCATAACATCTTGCACTTCTTGTGTGACATTATAATGACTACCTTGAAATGTAGCTTTCAGTTTATACAAGGAAGGAAACACTTTTAATTTAAGTTCTTGTACTAATAAATGTGAAATGAAATCATGTGAACTACCATTGTCATGTAAACTATTAACCAATTTGTTATTAATAGTACCCTACATGCAAAGTAAAGAATGAATAGAGATATCATTACCCAAGGTACTTAAGTCCTTCTCCAATGCTTCCTCTATCCAAACAAGAGGAATCTCTTCATTATGGGCCTCCATGTTATGAAATTGAGCTGCAACTCATTTCATGTGAGGAGGTCGCAATCAACACTTTATTTTTGTATGTCCAGGTTTACCACAATTCGAGCACGTGATACGTGGTCGCTTCTGTTGGACATCCGGTATTGAAGTTTGCAAGGTAGGTGGCTTGGTAGGTTGGAGAGATGGCGCAACAGGTGCGGTTGAGTAGTTGGATTGTGGAGGATGAGAAAAACTAGAGTAAGATGGGGCATTAAAATTACACTTCATAGGAAAATTTGGTTTAGCAAAAAGTGGTCATTGACGTGGTTGTTGTAGAGGAATTGACTGTTGGGTGTGTGTAAAGTGCGAGAGACACACGAGAAGTAGAGACAAGGAGCACAAATGCAGCAAGACACACGGAGAAGACAATGGCTGGAGTAGCTCTCTCTCTCTATTGATGTGGTAACATGGGAAAAAAGCCTCTAGCTAGCACTAAAGTAAAAAGTGCCCATGTATAGGGAAAAGGTTCACATCAAAGCTACTCAAGGAACACATAAGTGTAACAAACCCCCCTGGAGCGAATGATGTGAACACATACACGGAGTGTAAAATCATCCCCCACAAGGTAACAAGCTTAAAACTTTGCGAAGAGTTTCAAACTTTTCCCCTGGAAGAGCTTTGGTGAATATGTCTACCACATTATCTTGTGTAGGCACATATACCAAATCAATATCTCCTGCATGAAGGCGCTCTCTCACATAGTGATAATGCACCTCAATATGTTTGGTCCGTGCATGAAACACTAGGTTTCGTGCAAAAGGCAAATCACTCTGGCTATCAGTGAGAATATGTGTAGCAGCATCAATCTCCATGCAAAGATCCATCAATAGGCATCTCAGCCATATACACTCCACTGTAGCTATGAAAACTTCCATGTACTCAGCTTCACAACTCGATGTCGCCAATGTAGGTTGCTTCTTACTCAACCAAGCTATGCATGAGTCTCCAAGGAAAAAGCAATTACCACTAGTGGACACACGAGTATCATACAACCAGCCCAATCACTATCTGTAAAAGCATGCAAGCATGGTTGAATATCTCTTCCATAAAAGAGACCTAAGCTCAAAGTGCCTTTGAGATATCTAAACACACGTTTCACCGCTTGCCAATGCTTAGTGCCAGGGCTATGCATGAATCGACTCAACTGGGAAACTACATACTGCATATCCGGCCTTATGTTGCATGCATATATAAGACATCCCATAGCTTGCTGATAAAGAGAAGTGTCAAATGCATCACGAGAATCCTCAACTGAGAATCTAAATCCTGTCTCAACTAGTGTGGAAATTGGCTTGCAGTCCTCAAAGTCAAAATGCTGAAGTAGTTTTTCAACATACTTTGCTTGATGCATAACAATTCCCCCCTCAACGGATACAAACTGGATGCCAAGATAGTAGCTCAAAAGACCAAGATAAGTGACAACAAGCACTTTAAGATCAACCCCATTTTTGCGTACATAGAGTGTGCTTTCAATCAGACTACATGTGAAGTCAAGAGCAATCAAGTGCTTATGGATTTTGTCATACCATGCACATGGAGCTTGCTTGAGACCATACAAGGATTTATACAAGCGACAAACCATATGCTCTTTCCCTTTCATAGCAAATCCAGGAGGTTGCTTCACATAAACCTCTTCTTGCAAATCACCATTCAAGAAGGTTGCTTTTATGTCCAATTGATGCACTTTCCAACCTCGATGGGCAGCGAATGCAACCACGACAGGAATGGTAGTCATGCATGAAGTAGGTGCAAAAGTTTCCTCATAGTCAATGCCAAATTGTTGCCCATATCCTTTGGCAACCAATCTAGCTTTGTATCGATCAATGCTACCATCACATTTTCTCTTAATCTTGTAAACCCGCTTTGTACCAATGTCATTATTTCCTTTTAGCAATTCACATAACTCCCAAGTACCATTCTTATGTATGGAATCCATTTCTGATTGCATAGCACTCATCCATTGTGGATCATCACATGCATCTTCAAAAGAAAGTGGCTCTTCATTACATGCTATAGCAATAAGAGAATAATCCACAAAATTACTTGATGCATGGTAAGAGCTTGATCTTGTTCTACCAAGTAAAGGTGCACTTCAATATGTACATCATGCATGGGGTGAATTTCATGCTCATTTTCAGCCATATTTCGACGCAAATGTTCAGCCATATGTGGCTAGAAATTTCTAGCAGTTTTGACAATTTTTGGCTGAAAATTTTCAACCATGTTTGGCTGGAATTCTTTGCATTTTTAGCACTATTTTGCTGAAATTCTTTGCAAAGTTTGTTTCAGCCACTTTGTCATAGTTTGTGCACTCTTGATAGACATTTGTTCATTATGTAAAACATCTTCAATATGTACATCATGCGTGGGGTGAATTTAATGCTCATTTTCAACCATATTTCGATGCAAATGTTCAGCCATATGTGGCTGGAAATTTCTAGCAATTAATTGGCTCCAAAATTTCAGCCATGTTTGGCTAGAAATTCTTTGCATTTTTAACACTATTTTGCTAGAATTTTTTAGCCCTTTGAGCCTCAATTGGATGGTCTACAAGGCCATAGTCAAGCGCACCATTTTGGAACAAAGGCATGAGTGTATCGAACACATCTTGTGAGCTAACTGTTGGCTATTTTTTGCATTCAAGTAGAGGGAAAATTGAATTTTTAGCAAGTGCCACATCTTGACTCACAATAATTGTATTCGTCAATGGATGATACAAATGATATCCCTTACTTTCAACACTATAACCAACAAATATACATTTTTTTGCCTTGTCATCAAGTTTGTGACATTGGTGTGATGGCACAAGAGCATATGCCAAACAACCAAACACACACATATGACTAACCATAGGCTTATAACCATTCCAAGCCTCATAAGGAGTGATGACTCTCAATGCTTTTGTAGGGTAGCAATTCAACACATAGTTTGCACACATGACCGCTTCCATCCAAAACTTATCAGGTAGATGCTTTCCTTTAACCATACATCGTGCCATTTCAAGTAGAGGTCTATTTTTATGCTCGGCAACACCATTTTGCTTAGGTGTATATGGCATCGTACATTGGTGTGAAATACCTCTTTCACGAAGAAAAGCATTAAACTCATGTGACATGTATCCACCACCACGATCCGTGCGTAGAGTCAAAAGCTTTTGTGAAGAAAACTTTTCAGCCATAGCTAAAAATGCTATGAAGTAAGAAAATACCTCATTCTTTGCTTTCATAGGATACACCCATGTATGGTGAGTAGCATCATCAATGAAGGTAACAAAATATACATGCTTTCCAAAAGATGGAGTCTTGATGGGACCACATACATCACTATGAACAACCTACAATTTTCTCGTAGTGTGTGTATGACTATCTTTTGGAAAAGAAGCACGGTTCATTTTTCCAAGAATGCAACCTTCACATGCATGCTTTTGAATGGACTCAAGTGTAGGCAAACCAATAATCATGTCCTTCTTTTGCAGATAAAGCAAACTATTGAAGTTCAAGTGACCAAAACCAGCATGCCAAAGCTCCATTTCAGCCACGGAAGAAGTATGTGCAACCAAGGCATTCGAGCCAGCCATCTTGTATGTATCCATGCGATACAAACCATTACATAATGTACCGGACATCACGATAACATCACCATTGCAGAAATCATGAACCATACACTTATCATCAACAAAGTGTACATGAAGTTCAGCTTTGGCAATCAACAGAACTAAAATTAAGTTCTTCTTGATATCGGGCACATATAATGTATTTTTCATGAGAATCACACCTCCATTTGGAGTCGTAAGCTCAATTTCTCCTACTCCAATGATAGGATAAGAGGCATTGTTTGCACATACCACATGTCCTCCTTTGGGAGCATCTTTCAAAGAGGCAAAAAATCTTTTGCATGATGTCTTGTGCTTTGAAGCACCACTATCAAAGAAGCAATCTAAATCAGCCTCACTCACAACCATACATTTAGAATGCAAAGACGCATCATAATGACATGTAACAACACATGCCCAAAAATCTTGAGCCATGTTAGCTTCATCATTCTTTACATTTGTTGAATTTTCAGCAATAGACATGTCGGATTCCTTCTTCTTTTCATTGCATTTAGCAAGCTTTCTACACTCATCAATAGTATGACCAACCTTTTGACAATATTTGCATCTCTTCATCTTTTGCAAATCACCATCATTAGAGGAATGCATACATACCCGCACATACACATACACACACACATACATGCATACACACAACACATACATACACTTACACATACATACATACATATAGTTACACATACATACATAGACTTACACATACATACATACACACACATACACATACCCACACATATACATACACACACATATATACTAAATACATGCACACATACACATACACACATACATACACACACCTACACAATGGACA